>PYXC01002109.1:752500-792500 GCA_015244755.2 Tenualosa ilisha
GTGTTGCATCTTTAATCTGTTATGCGGGAGCAAGGGAGATGGGAAATATGTCCAGGATAATATCATCTCAGGACCTCGTCTGACAGCAGTTTGGACACGTATCCTGTTGAGCCAGACTATCATAAATGTGTGATAATAGAAAGAAACTGATGGTCTAATAATGAATTTACTTAATTAATTTAATTTTGTGTCGTGCCTACTGTAACTGCCAAGGTGTTCTAAAATCTGTAGAATTTACAGTCCCTTGGGACTTATTGGTAAAGTTAATGCACAGTGCTAAATGTATACTGGAGTTTTATGGGACTGTAGAAGAAAGGGTCTGTCTGTCTGTTTATCTGTGTGCAAAATAACTCAGAAAGTACTGCACAGGTTTGGAGGAATTGTTTTGGACCACGTGGGTATTAGGACAAGGGACTGATGATTAAATTTTGGTGGTGATCTGTAACACAATCTGGAATTTGCTTTTCTTACTTTTTAAAGGTAGCTAAATGTAATGTTTCTTTCTTTTTTATTTTCATGGTAGCAGGCCTGAGAGTGCAGCGTTCACCTACTTTCTGAGGATGTTTGATGTGCCATCCAGATACTGCACCATGTGTGGAGTTTGTCTCCTCCAACTGTCTAAGTCTTCTTAGATTCTCTCTTTTTATCGTATTGTCACATTACACTGTTTAGAAGCCTGCCAAACAAACCAAACAAAAAAACACAGACTTGTCTGATGGCCAAATCATGTGTAGGAGTGTAAAGGACGAATATCCAAAAAGGAGACTATGTAGGACACATAGAGGCTGGCATTGGGAATAAACTCAAATAAGACCCCATCCCCAGAGTAAGGCGGCGTTCAAACTGATTGCTTTTTTCACCTCAAAAACCTTTTCCAAGGCAGTTTCTGAAAAAAAATGCAAGTTTGAAAGCAGTTGTGTACATCATTTTGTAGAACAATAAAAAAATATTTGAACTAATAGCTGCCTCCATGACTTAGCAATGACAGGCAGCTAAGCGATGACCCACTGTTGAGGAAGATGTGACCTCAAAATCTCAAAAGCTGAACAATTTTTTTTAGCTCTGAGATCCTCATGATTTTGGGGACCTTGCTTCTTTTCCAGCTTGGTCCTCACTCATATTCACCGTGAGGAGGCAGGTTGTAACAGTCATGTCGCATCATTTCATAGGAAAACTATAAAAGCACTCCGAGAGCGCAGACCTCCACCAAGGCAATATAGGGTCACTGATGCAATACAAATTCCAGATGGTGTTTCGGATCACCACCAAAATGTAATCATCTTGTCCTAATATTCACATTGTCCAAAAATGTCCTCCAAATCCATGTCGTACTTTATGAGTTATTCTGCACACAGACACCGACGAAAACATAACCTCCTTGATGAAGGTAACAATAAAATTCAACCACCTGGAGGTGAAAAAAGTGTTTAGTCTGAACAGCGCCTAAGTGTACAATCAGACAGAGAGCGATTTGTAAAATGTAAAATATAAAGCACCCTATATTTGAATAAGAAATGCAAGTGGTATTCACTTGGAGTTGAACTTCTTGCAATTCAAGGTGCTTCAGACACCTGAAGGGCAGCAGGTACTCAAATTGATATGTGCCCATCAACAGCACACAAAACACTGATACAAAAAATCACAGAAAAATATGTCCCTTACTGTCACATATTGTCCTGACTGCTACCAAAATGAGATTGGTTCAGGGCAAGATGTGCATGAGAATCAGAGGTTATAGGCACATTCAGGCCTAAAGGCCAAATGACCCATGCGTACTTCTGTTTGATTATCATCTCCCCACAGTGCTAGTCTGGATTTTATCTCACTGAGCTTGTTGTTTCAGGAGGTATTTTAACCTGTCCAATCAGTGAACTGAGGGAAGTGTTGTGAATGCAGAGCTAGAATGCTATCAGTCAAGACAAGCTATCAGTCAGTGGCTGATCCAATCTTTTTAAACTTTAACACCTCAAGCAAGCAATCGAATCTTACTAACAAATGTTCAGACCCTCTGTCCAAAACAAAAGTGTAAAACGAGGGTCTGGTTTTATTGCCAGGCTAGCTCTGCCACTTACCTCCTGTTGTTTTTATAAAAGGCATAAAGACAGGCCAAAAAATATACTTAGAGAAAGAAGACTCACAGGTTGAAAAGGTAGGTACACCCAGATTGCATCTGTCGGGACTGACGCCTCATTCACATAGCAGTTAGCACGTTCACGGTCCATAGCCATTGCTGTGTGTTTGCGGTGTGTGTGCGCCTGCTCACATCAGAAATGGTCTCCTGCACGAACAGGCTGCCTAAGCTCTCGTTTAGAAACTGTGTTGTACCGTGGCACGCATAAAAAAGCAAGCCATGTGGAACACGCTTGGACTAATCTATTAACATGCATTCTAAATGGCAACGGACCAAAACCATGCCTGCACCATGGACTGATTGCTGTGTGAATGAGGCATGAGAGTGGGTTAAGTCAACTCATCCACCATTTATTTCAAGGGGCTTAACCTGCATTAAAATATAAAGAAAAGGTCAGACAAAAATCGACCCTTATCTCTGTTGCTCAAACTCAAAGAGTGCTATAGAAAGGGAACAAAAACATTTGATACAACTAAGACCAAATAGCAAAACAGCAGTTAATGCTAACTAATGAGAGCAAGGAAGTTTCAGTTTTCTGTGTCGCTTCAATCAGTGTTAGATGCATGTTTGCAATTTCAGTCAACATTGTACTGAATTTTCTCATTCCTCTTAAACAAGGAGTAAGGCTCTTAAAATCTCTTTGGAAATGTAAAAAATGCATTTCTTGTGACTGTTTTAAATGCATGTATTTGCATAATAAAAGAAAGCACTGCTCCATACTTTCCAAAGGCAGTAACAAAGGTGCTGTCATTGGTTGTGCATTATATGAAGCCCGCCCTGATGTCGGTAAAAGTGATTATCATTGGTTCCTGGGTTTTTGGTGATTCAGGAACTAAATGCTATTGGCTCCACTTCAGATGGACTTCTAGAGCAATTTTAAATTCAGGTGCATCTGCTTACTCAGGCTGATGCATAAAAAATCAAGGAGAAATGAAGGAAGTAGAGAAAACCAAAGTCAACACTGCAGTTTCAAACTGCATTGGTTAGTGTATACTCCATACCCATTCAACTCAAAATACAGTCAGTCAATTACAGTAAATCACAATATTGAGAGAAGGGGAACTGCAGGAAAGAGCAGGTCAGTCAATTGTGTTTTATACTGGACTGGTTGGTGTACTCATGGTCAATAAAACTCATATACATGTAGGATTGGTCAATATGGTTGGAACTCTATGTGTGATCCTGCAATATCACACAGCCTTTTCAGCCTTCATATTTCATGAATTCTTTTGCAGTGTATTCACTCTCTGAAAGTGTGGTAATTATTGCACAGTACGTTTGGTAACTAAGATAGGTGACCAGATGATTCTGATTTCCGGGGGTCTGTCCCTGGTAAACTACAGGAAAACCCATTTTTAAAGCTAAAATATTACTTATCTTAATAAAATTGACTGTAGAAATAGGCTTGTCCATGGATCCCAAAGGAAAATTCAGGGAAATATCTTATCTTATCTCAATGTTTTCATCTCAGAGGTCTGGTCACCTTAAACTAAGAGAACAACCCATTACAGATCAGACCGAGATGTTTTATTGAAAATTGTGAGTGTGTATCTGTGACAGATATAGACAGTGTGTGTGTGTGTGTGTGTGTGTGTGTGAGAGAGAGAGAGGTTGGTTGCACAGTGTATGCTTTTGTGTATGAGAGCAAGTGTGTGTGAGAGTATATGAGTGTGTGTACGTGAATGCCACCACTGTGCAATGCATGCCTTAATTACCATCTTAATTAGTGTGACACGCTCCATCTGACCTAAATAGCCTTTGATAAAAACTATTCAGAGAGGCTCTCCAGTCCCACACACGTCATGACGGTGGCTGGCAGTGGATTGTCTGATGCGGTGGCCGAGCGGCACACACACACACACACACACACACACACACACACACACACACACACACTCACACACTCCCTCTGCAGCTCATCTCACTGACTAACTGGCTGTCCTTCTGAGACAAAAGGAGAGCTATTTACATTCAATTGGAAACACAGAACTGCACACATTCAGCTAGAAGTAAATGGGAATGGAAAATGCATTTGCTGTCTGTGTTTTGAGGGGGGGTCAGTCCTTCTCAAAGCCACACACACACTCACACCACCAACCCTCCCTTCCCTTCCCCCCATCACACACACACACACACACACACACACACACTCTCTCTCTCTCTCTCTCTCTCTCTCTCACACACATATCTGCAGGCTCTGTGTTTGCGTTCGCAGTCAGCGAGACTAAATTGGTGGAATTGCTCTGAGCTTTGTCTGTGTTTAGCTCTGTGAAGTTGCCTCTGATTTTTCTCTCATTTGTGGAGCACAGATCATTTTGTTCTCTGTCTCGTTCTTTCTGTATCTCATCTCTCCCTCTCTCCTTCTCTCTCAACAGGCAACAGTCAGACGCTGTTTCTATCCCCTAGGGGCGTATTCTCCATCGCATTCCCAGCTGTGTTTCTCCCATTCTCTATTTCTCTCTGTCTCTCTTTCCGTATTTTATCTCTCATTGTAAGTGAGGTAGAAAATGTACTTTTTCATTAGGGGGGATAAAGTGTGTATTCAGTTAGCATATAAGAGGTGGTGCTAGTAGTAGCAGCACTATCAGTAAGTAACAGTAATAGTAGTAGTAGTCTTAGTAGTTAGTAGTAGTAGTAACAGTAAAAGTAATAGTTATAGTAACAGTAATAGTAGTAGTAGTCTTACTTAGTTGTTAGTAGTAGTAGTAACAGTAACAGTAATAGTTATTGTAACAGTAGTAGCAGGAGTAATACTACAGACAGTACAGGAGATGGGGCGTGTGCAGATTTGTAGTTCCCAGTACTACTGTACTTATTCTCCCTTGCCCTCATTTTTCCCTGCTCTGTCACACACACCTGCTGGTAGGTTGCCCTCTCTCTCTCTCTCTTTCTCTCACTCTCTCTATTTTTTCTCTTCATCACTTTGTCTTGCTTTCCTCCGTTGATCAGGGCTAGGCTGCCCTCTCTCTTTCTTTCACCTCATCTTGCTCTCTTTTTTTTTCCTCTCTCTCCCTTCCCCCTCCCTCCCTCTCTCTCCATCTCTCTGCCTCTCTATCACCTGCTGATAGGTCGCCCTTTCTGCTGATCTCCCTTTGATAACTCGCGGCTGGATCAGGGGGATTATGAGCGCACGGGAACAAATTACTCTGTCATCGCCCACGGCTTAAAGTGCTCCTAAACAACACATTCTAATTATGACAGAAGCCTTGCAATTGGGAGCGATTAAGACTGGATCAGGTGCTCCAATTTTCTTGTTTATAGTGTAGTCTTTGTTGTTCTAGTCATTGTTTTTGCTCTTGTTTTTTGTTGCATTTTTTTGTATCTAAAGCAGTGGATGGCACAGCTTTTACCAGCAGGCTACAACACAAAATTCTGTCTCTATACTGAAGCACTGAAGGCCCTCTCCTTTTCTCTTTCAAACCAAAAATCAACCAAACACCTCATTCTTCATTTTTTAAGTGTCGTCTCCCTTGAAAAATGAACAATAAGGTAGCTAACACTAACAAGATGGAGCGCAGAAACTCAGTTTTAGTTCCTGTTCAGTTAGCGTTCGCTGCTGGTTGCGCTAGTCAGTCTGTGTTACGCCAGATTTCCTCGTTAGATTGCAATACTCCAGAATATCGCTGTAAATCTGTTTAATATTTTCTCCTCACTGTGTCTCTCCTGGATTTTATGTGTATGTCTCGCTTCTGGACCACTTCGGTTCAGAATGCTTTTGTGACATTTCGAAAGCCCACACACCACACACCCACAACACCAAGGTCTCTGCGAGCGAAGATGTGTGTTGTGAAGCAAACATGTGCAAAGAGTTCTGCACGTTAGTATATGACAATAAGATGATGCATGTACTGCGCGGTTGGCAGGAGACTGATTAGGCTGAGAGGTTGTGTTTCATGAATGAAAATGAATCGAGTGGTTCTATCCTATCTGTGTGCATTCACCATCACCACACATGCAAACACACAGTGTTACTCAGGGGTGTAACACAAAGTGACAGCCCTTCCTGATAGTACCCTTGTGGATAACAGGAAAGAGTGGGTGCAATGCAAAGTGGGGGAGACGTACCCATGAATGTTTAATGTGGCTTATATAGTTGCAACCCCCTTAGCGCACACACACACACACACACACACATACACACACACATACATGCACGTACACACACACTCTTTCTCTCTCTCTCCCTCATGTGTGTTTGTGTGTGTATGCATGCATGCATGTGAGTGTGTGCGTGGATGTGTGAAATAGCTGTTCTTCTATCGGGGGGCTACACACACTCTGTTCTTTCAAATGAGGCACATCTTTCTCCACAGTAATAGATACATGCATCCAGCCCCCCGTGCATCCTACCCTATCTCAGCCCCCGTAAGCTGAGCACAGTGAAAGGGAGTGTCAGTTTGATTTAGAATAATTGGTTGTGCTGCTGTGCATATGGTAAAGATGGGGATGTTTCGCGACTGCCTTCAGCTCAGTCTAAGAAAAGCCTAACGCCGCACCGCCATCGACCGGCAAGGGTGATATCTCAACTCATCATGTCGTCACCATCACTCAGAGTCAAACTTGTGTCAAACACACACACACACACACACACACACAGATGCTTCTCACTCTTATGGTAATATGTCGTGCAATCTGAGAGCACAGCAGTAGAAGACACAACAAATGCATTCATGCATACACACATCCACACACATTCTGCTCTGTGTAATGAATGGTAAATGTAATCACACCTCACATGCACATATCAAGCCATCAATTATGTACAAAACTTACTTACTTGTACACTTACAGTACATAGTTGATGCATGGCTGTGTTTATTGTAAGGGGGGTGAGACCATTGTAGAGTTTCAGCCAAAGCCAGATAATAATTTTGTAATAAATATTGTAATAATTCTGATCAATTTTGGCTAAGCCAACTACAGATATTTGCATCAAATAATAATTCTATCTGAGACATACATACACAAAAAACAAACAAACAAAATAAATTTTGCTATTCTGCTATTTGTAGCTATGGACATTTTTGAGGCTGCAGCAGCCATTTGCGTTTTGGTTGAGCCGGCTAGTCAGCCAATTACTTCATCAGCCAGCTGTTATTCTAAAAACAAAAAAAAAACTTCAGGGTCTGAGGGGTGCCATCTGAAAAGAAACAATGTTAACAGTGAATATGTGTTGTGTGTATTTTTGTGTGTGTGAGTGTCCAGTATCTCTGTTTTTTTACTTATGGATTAAGAAAACCTCACGAGGCTCTGAAAGTAGCGGCTCCTAAGAAAAACTAGCTCATCTACCAGACAGCAGGGCTTGTTACCCACACACACACACACACACACACACACAGAGAAAAGAAAGTTGTGAATTGAAGTGTCAAAGCGCTAACTAGTTGCTTGTAGCTTGCTGCTGAATTATTAAAAGTGCAGCCTCATTTGGGACTTGAAAGAAATGTTTTGTAAATGCAGTAGACCTAGCTGCTGCACTCTCAGGGTTTTGCTTTATGTGTGTGTATGTGTGTGTGTGTGTGTGTGTAGGTACAGTGTGTGTGATGAGATGGATTCGATCACTGGAGTCCATCTGTTAGTAAGACTAAGATGTGGTTGTCTTGTCATGTGTGGTTTGGGTGGATTTGTTTGTTTGTGTTGTTTTGTTGTTGTTCTTTTTGTTTATTTCAGAGCAGGAGAGATAGGATAGGAGGAACTCCAGGGATTCTGTCCCCTATATATGCCACCTGCCATACAATACATGCACACACACACACACACACTCACACACACACACACACACACATGCACGCACATGCACACACACATGCACGCACACTCACACACACACACACACACATGCACACACACACAAGCTCTCCCTCTTTACTCCTACCTGTGTCTTTCTCTCTAAATGTAATGATATTATTTAGATTTAAATCAGACAGGTCTAGCTAAAGTACATTTTGAGGGTGATGGAGACCTGATAACCTACCAGAACGAATAAAATAATAGAAATTAAGAATTTTCCAGAGAGGCTTACCTTATTATTACCCAGTATAGATGCACATAACATTACATACCATAATTTCCAGATTGTTAACCAAGCTTAATACATTGATTTTGCTAAATTTCTTGAGATCTATGAGGTTAATACGTGGGTGAGGGCCATATACATGATTTCACTTCTTTTTATCATTCCACTTGACCTCATCTGATTGTGATTCAATAGGTAATGTTTAGTAAACTGAGGTTAATACATGGGTGAGGTTAACACAAAGGTGAGGTCAATACATGGTTTTAGTTGTTTTGGTTTTTTTTGTTTGCCTGAAACACTGACCTTAGGAAATTATTGTACAGTTTTCTTAACTGATGCAGTATAGAGTGGGCAGTGCTATGCAGTATATACTATGCTCTTCCCTCTTCACAGTAAGCATGCAACTGTCGATTGGTGCAATGCATGATTTTGGTGTTTATTCATACCTGCTATGAGAACATGTGAGCCCTGAATTTGCATAAGCTGGATGAATGCACTGTATCTATGGAGATTAGTAGATAACATATGGGATCCTGATGCATAGAGGCTGCATTTATCTGTGTGTGTGTGTGTATCTGTGTGTGCATTGTGTGTGTGTGTGTGTGTGTGTGTGTGTGTGTGTGTGTGTGTGTTAGTTCACACATACACACAAACAAACACACACATCAATTCAATGCACACACACACACACACACTCACACACACACACAAACACACACTGTACTTTTTCCTGAGATGGCTAAATGCTGACATGAGAGTGATGACAGAGACCAGAGAATAGTGAGCATTCAGCAGGAGGTAAGAAGGACAAGTATGTGCGTGTGTGTGTGTGTGTGTGTGTGTGTGTGTGTGTGTGTGTGTGTGTGTGTATGTGAGGTGGTTTAGGTTAGATTAAAGGTTTGATGAAAGGGACTGCAGCAATCTGTCTATAGCCCCCTCTCTTTCTCTTGTTCTATCCATCACTATTGACCCTCCCTACGTTAGGCTTAGAGCATTGACTAGCTTGGCAAAGCAAAAGCTCTGTGATTTGGTTCACACTTTTGGTTGAGTGTGAAGATTCTACTATTTCCATTCTGCCTATTTCTGAGTCTGACTTCTCTACCAGATGGTCTGCTGAAGGAGATGCTTGTTTCACTTCAGTGCTCAATTCATCAGTCTTCAGACACAAAGCTTACTCTAAACTTAGCTTACTGTAATGACAATACACTCATGTTGAGCTAAGTATGGAGAATCGTGAAAGGATAGAGTGGTGTTTTGCATGATCAGCCACTTTGAATTTCATCTGTCTGTCTGTCTCTCTCTCTCTCTCTCTCTCTCTCTCTCTCCTTCTCTCTGTCTCAGTTCCCCTGTATTTAACGGTGATCCCCCAACTGAGGCTATTATAGAAATCCATTTTAAGGCACATTTATGGCCTGTGTTAAATCTGGATACAGACACAGGCTGGTCTCATGTCCACCCACTGTTCATTTACTCCATGTAGTGCATGGAAGCCTACTGAAAAGTCTGGCTGGCTGTCTGTATGTTTGTTAAAGAAGGTTTTCAGGTAGACGTATTAGCCAGTAGGTATTAGCTGGTGTTACATCCAAAATGAGTCAGCCAAACCTTTAGATATAGTTGTGTTAGATTTTGTAATTTGTATTACCTACACAACATTGACTTGAATTGATTCGGGACATTTTAGTCAGTTTATTACTTGATTCAAATATTTTGACCTCGTGCTCTGCCAAGGTTCTTAAAGATACTCCAATGCACTTTCAGTGGTTTTACCTGGGTTTACTTTAAAATCAAAGGGTGATCGACCTGTTGCCATTATTGGACCTAAATTATGCAATAGCTTCTAGTTTTATATAAGATCTGATGTCTGCTTAGAGACACTTTTGATGTCTAATGTCTAAAAATCTAAACCTAAAAACATAATTTTGCAAACTGGTATTTCATGGATTTTGGGTTGATGTTATTCATTTTACTTCAGTCTGAGGCTGTGCTTTAGTCTTATATTCAGCGATGAGGTTTCCTAGTCTTTATTCTTATCTTTATTCGTGACATATCATGTCATGACATGATTCAAGTTTAAGAATGTTGGAACGGCTCTTATTGTTTTAAAATGTGTTATACAAATAAAGTGACATGGTGCTTTTCTTTGGTGAGCAGTTGGGTAAGAGTTTTGCTACATTCTCTGTACTGTAGAATATCTCTGTGCAATGCAATAATACGCAATTATACACATTTAGCATGGCTTTTCCTCATTCCCCTTGTCAGGTTTTAGAATTAAATTTTCTGTTTTGTCGTTTGGTTCTTCATGTAGCTCAAAATGATCCCATTGCACTGGAGTACAGAAAAGATTGCTTATGGGCTATATATATATATATTTTTTTTTTTTTTTTTTTTTTGGGGGGGGGGGGGGGGGGGGGTGAGAGAAAGGGAGAGAGACAGAAATGAAAACATGATGTAAATTCCTGTAGCAAATATGCACAGATAATCTTGAGTGTGTGGCTCTAAATTCAGACTCCCTCTCACACCCTCTTTCTCTGCCTTTATATTCTCCAGTATCTCTCTCCCTCTTTCACACACACACACACACACATGCCACTGAATGTGAGCCAAATGTGCTGTGATGTTCAGTGAGACCTTTGATGAAAGTGCACTGCTGCAAATAAGAGGGTTATGTAAATCCGGTTCGCATTACTGAAGAGCGAAGTGTGGCCCCTCCGATAGGGCCACGCGACCCCCACAGCTTCCACCAAGGGTGGCTTAGCAGGGAACGCTAATGACTGATGTCTCCCAGCAGCACCCTGGGTGCACGCTAAGCATTCTGGGATGGCAATCTGCCCCCATCTCTCAGCAGGGTGAAGGCACAGAGTCCACACACTCACTGTCCCTCCTAATAAATTATTGGACAGTGTGCATTCTAAAAGAAACAAAAAAAGAAGAGCAAGAGAAAAAGACAGGGAGGGAAAATGAGAGTGAGCAAGATCTCATTCAGAAGGAGTGTGTAGCTCCACTTTCTGTCATGGCAAATCTTTGGTCTTGGTGTTGGCCTAATGTTTTTTGTGCAGGGATTATTGATTCGCTTCACTTCGGAGGGGATCTCACGGGAGAATAATTAGGCCCTAACAGCGAACTTAATCAGCGTGTGTTTGGTGGAAGAGATGAGTTTGCCTTTTCTTGCTGTGTGTTGGAGAAGTTAGATGAATGGAAAGTGAGAGTGGAGACTAGCAATTTGCTTCCATGGACGTAAGCGTTGCTCTACAATGAACAACGCATCTTGCAGGCAGCTGCAACAACACGGTCATGCGGTCATGCGGTCATGGACACTACAGCAATAACACTATGCATGTTTTGTATGCAAATGTATACATCAGTTTTCCCTGATTGCTAACATCATCACCAAACAATCTACATCTAGCAGGTTTCATTACATTTAAGCTCTAATGTTACATATTTCAGTGTGTATGCATTATACTCTATAGGAAACAAATACAATTGACATTGAACACAGCGTTTCTGCCTGGGCTCGATGAGCACACATTTGACGTGCAAAAAAAAAAAAAAAAGGAAAGGAAAAAAAAATATGTACACACACATCGTTCACAGTTATGGAATTAATATATGCAGCAAACGCTGGTGTGCCAAGATGCTTTGGAAACATTTACACATTATCATACCAAAAGGAGAGAACCATATGGGCGTAAATGACACTTTGGTCAAAATTCTGATTTATACATTAAAGCTCTTTAACAGGCTCCTTCTATTGGCAAAAGGATACAAACAAACCACTAATTATTTTATAGCTATTCATGAAAAACAAAACAAGTTTCTTAACACTGAAGTCAAGTCATTTTTTAGTTTTGGCTCCTCTGTAAAGTTGGTGAAATGTCACGTACACCCATATGGTTCTAAGCTATCGATACACACATAGACATATAGAATGCCATTACCATACATACAGACATACTGTGCATACCACTCACAGTGCTTATAGCACACTTAGAATGCACTTATTTATAATACACTTATAGCACACTTAAAATACACTTATAGCACACTTTTAATACGCTTATAGCACACTTATCTGTATTGAGTTTTCACCTGCTGAGTTCATTTACAGGTTAGAGATACAGAGGCTAAAAGGCTGGTGGTGTTTGAAGAGCAATCTGACCCTGGCCAGTTAAGTGCACACCGGTTTGCAAAGGGCTCCCTTGCTGATGCCAGATTAATTCTGCTGGTGTCCTTAACATCAGTGCTGGGATTTTCATGACTGGCAATATCAGTGTAGAAACTCCCAGATTTCAAGCTCCACACAGAAGGTTTTTAGCGGCAACAGGCAGGTGTCTTGGGTTACATGTGGTCTCTAGGCTGCACTATAGAAAGCACTACAGACCGTTTCAATGATAAAAAACAAAAACAATGCTGGAACGTTCTGTTTTGTTCCCGAACTACTTCTGCTGCGTTAGGATAACATATGGAATGTTAAAATGCAAATCCTGAGGGGACAGCTAATCAAACTCCCTTGAAACGATCCTTACCTGTGCGGTCCTTACCTGTCCGTGCACACGCCAAGAGAAGAAACTCAGTGTGAGTGAATGCATACTCGTGTTGTGGGTGCTACAGTAACATGCATACAGAGGACAGTGAGTGTGGGTGAATGCAAACAGCCATATTGTAAAAAAAAGCAGGAACTTTATAATGCACTGTACTGATGGATAAAGCTATGGAGATTTGACTTGACTGTGCATGTACATCACTGTATCTCTAGATAGTCAAGCAAACTTGACTTCTCTGTGTGTGTGAGTGTGTGCGTGTGAGTATGTGTGTGAGAGAGAGAGAGGGAGAGAGAGAGAAAGCAAAAGAGAGAGACAGGAAAAAAGAGAGAGAGAGACAGCGAAAGGGAGAGAGAGAGACAGAGAAACAGTGAGCGGTGTCTCTGGATGATGCTGGATGTTGTTGCTGAGCAGCTGATTCAGGGCCTCTGTGGGTTTTGACTGGTTACAACAGCTGCAGTGGCTGCTAGTGACAGTGCTTCTGGCTATAGTGTGTATGCTTCAACCATAGTATTCACACACACTATAAGAGAGGACAGGAATGGAGAGAGAAAAGAGAGGAGTAAGAGAGAGAGAAGAAACAACACATTTGAGGAGGAAAACTGGTTGGAAACTGATATAAATAAAGAGAGAATGTCCAAATGAAGTGTGTGTGTGTGTGAGCAAGCGAGAGAATATTTTTTGTGTGAGCAAATGTACATGCATGCATGTGTGTATGTGCATGTGTGTGTGTGTGCGTGAGCAAACGTGTGTGTGTGTGTGTGTGTGTGTGTGTGTGTGTGTGCATATTCATGCTTGTATGTGTAAACACATGGTTGTGAACAGCACTTTGAGAATTAGACTGGGGCTGTGCTGTGGGCTTCTGGCTCCTCCAGTTAAAGGCAGCTGGGCTTTAATTTGCTGCATATCATTCCCAGCTTAATGGAAAGCACAGATGCTGCCTACACTGCCCAGTTGTGTACTGAGAGAGAGAGAGAAAGAGAAAGAGAGAGAGAGAAAAAAAATGGAGAGAGAGAGAGAGAAAGAGAAAGACCCGGAGAAAGAGAGAGATAAAGACAGAGCAAGCGTACGTCTTTATTTATATCCCATTGTGTATTTGTGGCACAGCACTATTTGCACCCTTTGCTACACCAGCATATTCCTGGGCTTCTTCAGTGCATATTGGATTTTGCAGTATTACAATGGTCATTAAATTAGGGATTCAATCTAGCGCCACGCTTTGTCTCCTTAAGTCCATAATGGTGCATTAGCTACGATAGCGACGTTAGCGGCGGCCCCTTCCTGGCTTGACAATGAGCTTTTGATTAGTTTAGGAAGAGACTGTTTTGGGTGTGAGGGTTGTCTCTGTGTGTGTGTGTGTGTGTGTGTGTGTGTGTGTGTGTGTGGAAGTAGGGCCAGCTGCATGGGAGCACGGCTGGGCTGTGCACTAACACTCCGACCTACTTACCAGGGACGCATAATGTTGCATACATTATTTTTAATTATCCAGTCGATTAAAATACATGCTTAATGAGATCCCCCACACACAGTGCTTGGGTGTATGTGTATGCGTGTCTGTGTTCAACACACTCTGATTTTCTTGAAGCACCTTTAGCCTTTGCCAGTATTATCCATGTTCTCTCTTTTTTCATTAAATCTCTCTTTCTATCTCTTTCTCCCTCTCCCTTATCCTCTTATCTCCATATCTCTGTTCAGTTTCACTTTTCTCTCTATACTATCATCCTTCTCCCTCTCTTCCACTATTTCTCCTCTACATCCTCTCTCTCTCTCTCTCTTTCCATTCCCACTTCTTGTCTCTGTCTTGTTTAAAAAAATGTTCTTCTCCATGTCAAAGCAGCCCCCTCTGATTATTCCTGAAACACTTTAGATGCAAAGTGCTGTTAACACCTTTCAGGAAAGAAATGAGAAAGTTCAGAGCAGTCTGCCGTACTCCCCCAGGGACCTGTAAATCCATGTGAACTCTGTGTGTGTGTGTGTGTGTGTGTGTGTGTGTGTGTGTGTGTGTGTGAGAGAGAGAGAGAGAGAGAGAGAGAGTAAGTGAATGTGTGTTTGTGTGTGTGTGTGTGTGTGAGAGAGAGAGAGAGAATAAGTATATGTGTGTATGTGTAAGAGAGAGAGTGAATGTGTATGTGTGAGAGAGAGAGAGTGAGTGAATGTGTGTGTGTGAGAGAGAAAGAGAGATAGAAAGAGAGTAAGTGTGTGTGTGTGTGTGTGTGTGTGTGTGTGTGTGTGTGTGTGTGTGTGTGTGTGTGTGTATGTAGGTGAGTGAGTAATTGAGAGAGTGTGTGTGCATGCATGCATGCGTGTACTTGGGTTTAGTGTGTTTGTGCACTCCCTATTCCAAACTAAATACATCTGTTTCCTGCTATTACTGCCGTTATGTGACCACCACTCAGTGCCATGTAGCGTTGAGATGAGTACACTCAAGGGCCTGAGGCTTGGATCTGTATCTGAGGCAGGGGTCTCTGGAGCTGAAATGCTGCACTGACATGAAGTCCTTTATTCATCTTAAATCCAGTTTCAGGGCAGGGCCCATTGCATGCTCTTCTTCTCTTTCGTGCAAAAAATATGGAGTCCAAGTTGAACTTGCCAACTCTAAACTCCCAAGAATGAACAGGGAGACAGCAGGCCTGCTTTACAATGAGTTTGACCCTCTCACTCTATCTTCCCCTGATTCACTTCCTGTTCCACACCGTTCTTCTCCTCTCTTCTTCTCTCTTTGGGGTTATCAATCAATTGATTTCCACACTCATCATGCATGACTCCCCCATCCAAGAACTCTGACCTACAGTGTCCTGGAGACTGCCCACAAAGTAATTAGTTCAGAAGAAAGAGGGAGAGAGAGAGAGAAAGAGAGTGTGAGAGAGAGAGAGAGAAAGGGAGGAGACGTTAGCTGCCACATTGCTGTTAGCGCATCAATTAGGTGTGGAAAACTAAGGCAGGACTTAATTACTAAGGGGTCTGTAGTCAGGACATGCTCTGACCTAGGGCTGTCAAACCACAAGAGTGATGATACAGTTACACACACATACACACACACACATGCACTCACACACACACACACACACGCGCGCACACACCCACACACACACATACAAACACACACACACACATACACACACACATACAAATTTCATGCATAGACTGCACACACAACGCCTTTGGTAAATGCAATGCACATATCTGCTCTTCATCCCCTAATCCTCTCATTTAGTGAGTAGCCAGACAGAGCAGACCAACCTCTTTTTCACCTTAGTCTCCTTACCTCACACTAAGCCCTCTCTAAGGACTCACACAGTCATATTATGCAGTTTAGGCTGTGTGTGTCTGTGTGCGTGAGTGTGTGTGTGTGTGTGTGTGTGTGTGTGCGCGCGCAAGAGAAAGAGAGTGAAGGTGCGTGTGGGTGTGTGTGTAAAAGAGAAAGAGAGTGAAAGTGTATGTGTGTGTGTGTGTGTGTGTGTATCTGTGTAAGAGAGAGAGAAAGTGAAAGAGAGTGAGAGTGTGTGTGTCTGTGAGAGAGAGAGAGAGAGTGTGTGTGTGTGTAAGAGAGAAGTGAAAGTGTGTGTGTGAAAGAGAAAGAGAAAGACAGTGAAAGGTGAAAGTGTATGTGTGTGTGTGTAGGAGAGAGAGAGAGAGAGTGTGTGTGTGTGTCATGGTGGTTAGGGGTGTTGAGTGTGTGAGGTTTTAAGTAATTAGCTGTTGCATAGCAGAGAAATGGCCTGGAGCATGCTCACTGTCAGCAGAATCCACGTCTCACTGCAACAACGCTGCAGCCCCCGGTGCTTTTAATACTGTACCTGTGCATACATGTACACTGACACACACGCATGCACACACACACCACATGCACACACGCAGGGACACATGCATTCGCACACACACACACACACACACACACACACACACACACACACACACACACACACACACACAAACAAAGAATCATATGAAGACACTCGGGCATGCACACGCTTACATAAATACCTAATTGCAGCTAATTACGAGAACAGCTCACGGCGCTGGCGAGGCTCATCTGAAGTCGATAGACTCACCTGTGCCCATTGATTTGCACTTTGGGGCCTCGTGTGCTCTGTAATCAATGCTCCGCTTCACCGCCCTGCCCTGCTTCGCTCCGCTCCGCACCGCACCCACCACCCCACCCCACCCACCCTGCTGCCACTCTGCTCCGCTCCGCTCCCACTCCGCTTGCTCACTGATACTCTGTTTACATTGCCTTTTATATGAGAAATTGACAACCATGAAATGAATGGGAAAGCCAAGGGCAGATCGATCAATCCTTTAGGGAGGGGTGAGGGGAGGGAGTATGGGCGTGTGTGTGTGTGTGTGTGTGTGTGTGTGTGTGTGTGTGTGTGTGTGTGTGTGTGTGTGTGTGTGTGAGTGAAAGAGAGAAAGACAGAGAGAGAGAGGGAGAGAATAAGTGTTTGTGTGTGTGCGTGGCAGTCTTAAGCCATCTGGCTCTTAAATGATTGAAGGCTGGAAAATAATTTATTGTAGGGCACTGTCCTTGGGTGTTGCTCCTTAAGAGGGAAGTGTAGCCATGGGGCTTTGTGGCTGATTTAAAGGGGAAAACTTTATCAAAGTATCTATGGACTGAGTGAAAGCCTAGCCGGCAGCTCATAACCCCAGTCTTTTTGTTTCTGCTGTGTGTGTGTGTTTGTGTGTGTGTGTGTGTGTGTGTGTGTGTGTGTGTGTGTGTGTGTCTCACCGCAGGCCTTTTTTTTTTTTGAAGCACACACTGCTTTTTGTTGTATAATAGTGGAGATCTAAAATCCCTGTTATAAAAGATAGAACTGGACAGATAGATAGATGCCGGGTAAAAACTGCACTGTTACATCCCCCTCTGAAAAATGAAAACTGTTGTATTTTCCTGACTGATGCAGACTTTATTTGTATCATAGAACAGAGTTAGGAAAACAGGGAGAGAGAGAGAGAGGGAGAGGGAGAGATAGACAGATCAACAGAAAAAGGAAAAAGGAAAAGAAAAGAATGTAACATTCCAGCTCGTCTTGGATGGACTCCTGGCTCCTCCTGCAGGGACCAATGACATCCATTCTTGAGGTGCCTGACCAAGTCTGACCAATCAAACCAAGTCTTGAGGAGTCTGACCAATCAAACATTCGACCAACAGTGTGCCCCCCTGAAATGATGTACGGGCAATCTTAGACCACACACACACCTTGTGCACAGATACAGGGTCTACAGGTATACCATAGGCCAAGTCTACAGGTATACCATAACTCAGCCGGCTCTGAGCCATAAGTCAGCTGAGGCTGCACCAGAAGGAGGCCGGATCCTTTGCAGAGGCTGTCTCCAGGGCTCTTGACTCAGAACAGTGCTTTGGCTGAGAGATTGTTCTGAATTGCTGTGTGGTCTCACATTGTTGGTGCCCCAGTTCGCCACAGTCATAAAAAAGACACACACACACACACACACACACACACACACACACACACACACACATATTGTGACTGGAAACTCTGAAAACTCTATCTGTTGTGAGAGTAGAGGACTCTACATCGTTAAACAAGATGTGTCTTGAGTTTGTCCGCCTAAATCCTTGTTTTAAATCAGTCATCACCAGTTGTGTCTCTTGGGTGACCCTCCTCAAAGCATTATGGTGCATATAACACTGTTACTGTAAAGTTAACTGTTTTGATTAGAGTATCGTATAAGTGTCTGCACAAATAGCTGTAGCTCAACATAATTTTGCCAGCAGTGAATATTTGAATAGGAGAAATATTCATGAATTTTGGATGAAACGGTGATTGAATGCATTTGTCTGAAAGCAACACATTTTTTAAAAGGCTGTGTTATTTTCTCAACCCAATTGCTGTGCTGAAGCCGTTGGTTAATTTTCTTGGGTTATTTTTCTGATTTTGGATTGTTTCTGTAACCTAGACTTAACCCAGACTATTGGGTTGTAGCTGACAGACCAGCTGAACCATGGACTGGGTGCCTTTAAATCTGCAGTTTTGGTGCAGTTCTACGGGAGTCCAAAAAATCTTTTTTCTTCTGTCGTGTAATTGTCAGCTGTTTGCCTCCTATAGTCTATGGTTGTTGTGAAAGTGTTTGTGTTGTTGACATTGCATTGAGACAGGTGTCAGAAAATATGCCCCCAAATTATTTTTAAGCAGCATAACAGGAATTAGAGTGGGGTTGTTAGCAATGTGCAGCAAAGCAATCTGAAAAGTACTCTGTACAAAGCTGAGGACAATCATTCTTGTCACTTCTTTGTACAATAGACAGCATAGACAAAAGTGTCAAAAACAGTAAGGACACAGGACACACACACACACACACACACACACACACACACGCACACAATGGTACAATGGAAAGCAAAAACAAAAGTGCCAAAACATTTAAGGACACAGGATGTGCAACTGATGCCATATATTGCCAGCCAGCAAGAGAAATCCTTGGTAGCGGCACACCAAAGAATAACACTGAAGAATAGATTACTCTGTAGGAATCAGTTCAATAATTCATGTAGACTGTGTGTATGTGTGTGTGTGTTCTTGCAGATTTGTGTGTGTGTGTTTGTGAGTGTATATGCCTGCAGATGTTTGTGTGTGTGTGTCTGCGTTCTTGCAGATGGTTGTTTGTGTGTGCTCGTGAGTGTATATGCCTGCAGATATGTGTGTGTGTGAATGTATATGCTTGCAGATGTGTGTGTGTATGTATGTGTGTGTGTGTGTGTGTGTGTGTGTGTGCATGCGCCCGATTGTGTCTGTTCCCTTATTACCTGTCAGTTGGTCTGGCTTGTTCCATAGCTGCCTCTAGACCCTCTGGTCTTTCCTCACCGTCTCTCTGGGATCATCCTGCGGTCCTGCCTGCGTCAGCACTACGCCTGCTTCATCCCACTCAGCATCAGCATCAGGTTATTTAGGGCCATGCCGAGATGCAGGGGAAAAAAGCATCGTTACGCCTCGCTTTGCTATGCTAGGCCTGCTCGCCTAGTTATATTTTGTTTTGAAAAATCACTTGCTTCACGCTATCTTTTACAGGCACACACACACACACACACACACACACAGAGTGGAGAGTGTGTGTGTGTGTGAGAGAAAAAGCTGTAAGTTATAACTCACAAGAGGACGTTAAAAAATCCTCATGGTGCATTCCACCAATAGTACCCCTGAACCCACACCACCAAAACCCCATCCCCACCCCATCCCCATTCGCCTCCTGCCTGCCCGCTAGACGTAAATGAGCCCCTTGGAGCAAAGTGGTATGGCCATGTCCCCCCACCCCACCCCATCCCCCAATCCATGATTAAAATAACCCCTTTTAATTGTTTCTTCAGGCTCTCCGTGACTCCGCTGTGACCCCTGCCTAGAGAAGAGGACTCCCGTTCCACAAAACGGAGCCTCTTTACAATTACGAATATGTCACCATCGTTCACTCCTCTCTGGACGTGATTGGCATATAAAACCCACAAGCCACTAATGAGAAGAAGTAGGAAGGAGAGAGGAATGCATTTTTTCAAGTAATGATCTTATAACGAGACAGAGAAAGAGAGAGAGAGGGAGAGAGAGAGATAGATGGAAGGACGGTGGGTCTTCTGTGCTCATTTTAACTATTTATGAATCGAACTGTTGTCAGAGTGGGTATTTAAGGAGGTGTGTGGGAATGGAGGCCAGCTTGCTTTGATTTTGCTCTGTTGATTTGCCCCATTAGCTCAGAACCCCTGGGGGGGGGTCCACACAGGCGAGGACAGAGGGCTTTCCAGTTGTTACGACCAGTTGTTTTATCGTCTCTGTGGGTGGGGTGGGGTGGGGTGGGGTTGGTGTGAGGCCGGGTTGGGTATTGTACTCACATCCCATTTAGACCCACGGGCACAACGCCAATGTCTCTGACTAAGCTGGCACAGGTTTTTCTCGGGCTAACGAGCCGTTGCTCTGTGTTTATCTTGCCTTGCGCGTGAGGGGAGCTCGGTGATCAGAGAGGAAAGAGCGGTGTGTTGTACAGGCCCACGCTGAGAGGGAGCAGCGGGGACAATCCAGTGTTTTATCTGTCTGGTCGCTAAATCATGATTAACACATAGCCGAGTGCAGGAGGCTCCATTTCAAGCTGTAGGGAGAGACATGCAAACCCATTGTATATCCCTTTAAGGCCTTCAAGAGGTTAGGGTTGGACCATCAGTAGAAAAAAAGGACAACCAGAACCCTAGAGTGTTAAAATGCATGGTGTGAATTTATGTTTAAAAAATGTTTAGCTCTGTGAAAAACAGATTGTGGTAATATTAGGTCTAAAGTATGGATGAATTCTGCTCAGTGGCCTGTTTCATGTGTTTAAGAAATCACAGAGAAAACTGCAAAATGCAGTGACGTTCATTTTCATTTAGTTGCATAGGTCAGTCATTTAGTTCTTTTCAGGTTATATCAGTGGAACTGTAGTTGTTGTTTTTTTATTATTATTATATTGGGTTTTATAGTTTTTGATTACAATTTTACTGAAATTGCTGAAAATGCACTATAAAATATGTTGAATATTTTGAACATTATAACCATTCTCATAAATTAAGATTTTGCATATTGATCCTAAATGGTGTTTCAAATGAATCATCATTGTTCCCATGTCATGCTCCCCATATTATGGCGATAATCCTTCTCTATGACAGAGACAGACAGAATCTAGCACTGCTACCAAAGGCCAGCTCTTTCTCCTGCATTTTGTGGATGGCCCCCAGCTGAGCCCTATAACAGCCAGCACCAGTCTCTCCTCCCTCGGTTTGTTAGCAGCTCTTGGGTTAGCAGTGGACCAGTAAATAGCCTGCCCGTGTCAAGAGGAAGAACTGGAGGGAAGCATCAAAAGAGGCGCAGTGTTTTTCATCTATAATAGAGACCCAAATCAAAGCACCCCCCCCCCACACACACACACACACACACACACACACACACACACACACTGAACTTTATACCACTTACACAATGTCCAAGCGTACTAACGCTAACACTTTCATCCTGCTTCTCACAAGGTAGGAGGACAGCTAGCTAGATGGAAATGATACCAAGACTGCAAGATAGAGACAGATAGATAGAAAGACACACAGACATGAAGTCATACCACAGAGAAAGAAAAAGTTAATAAAGGCTAATAGACTATGGATCTCCTCTGTGTTTGATGTGTGTGTGTGTATGTGTGTGTGTGTGTGTGTGTGTTAATGAGCTCACCCCTCTCCTCCACCCAGTTGGCAGGGTGCTGTTGGCATACACTCCAAAGGCGTGGTGCATTGATACATGAACCTGTTTCCACCCAGGGGTGCTAACTTATCCCCACAGGTTCCAAGACCAGCCAGCCTCTCTTATCTTCCTTGCTCCTTACTCTTCGCCTCTCTTCTCCTCTCCTCACTCTCTCTCTCTTTCTTTCTCTTTTTTTCCTCCCTCACTTTGCAGCTCTCCTCTCTCCTCCTCACTTTCCTCTGCTCTCTGGGCTTCCTTTTTGTCACTATTGTATCTTTATTTTCAGCTCCTCTCCATCCCCATATTCTCTTATTTCGTTAGTTCTTTTCTATCTATCTATTTTTTATCTATCTATCTATCTGTGTGTCTGCATTCATTTTTCATATTTTATTTCTCTTCATCCTCTTCTTGCCACATCAAACACACCCCCCCCTCCCCACCTGAATCAGCAACTACCTAACCCCCCACCCCCTTCCTCACCCCCCACTACAACCCTAACCTGCAGGCTACAAACCCACTATTCATACGGGATGATGGAGTACCTTCCTTATGAAACCTGTTTGGAGAATCAAATTCTGAAATACAACCATTACTCTCTCTTTCTCTCTCTCCCTCTCTCTCTTTCTCTCTCCGCATATACTGTAAGCACCAGCGCTGGTGTTTAGGCCAAACACAGTAATGCATTCCACAGTGTGAAAAGAGATGCTTTCTAATGCCACAGTAAGACGCACAGTGAGAGCACAGTATCTTGTATATTAAGAGGAATCCAGCACAGTGAGAACACAGTGAGTATCATGTTGGTTTGCGCTGTATAACCTGCAATAAGGTGAATGAGATAATGACAATTCTCTGTAACACCCAGGCTAAACCCGACACATGACTAAACTGCTCTGTTTATGGAGCATAAAACAGTTGACTGGTTCTTTGAATAGTGCAATGCTCTGCTGTCCAGCACAGTCCATTTAATTGATAAAAGTGCAAGCTAATTGTGACAGTATACTTAGCGAACTAGCCTGTCACTTTGTGAGCCTGAACACTCCCAATAGGCATTTGTTTACTTTGCAGTGGGCATTTGATTTAGCTTCCAATTTCTGTTCGCTGATTGGTTGCTGTACCAACCAATGTGCTGTGCTGTTGGTTGAATTTTTAGTTGTGGAGAGTACCCTGACGTAGTACTGCAGTGAAATACAACATTGTATGGAGGTCCTATGGCAGCACTAACTTGGGGTGCATTTCTAGACAGTGTTGTTGCTAACGTCGTTGGCAATCTTGGTAGTTCTGCCTTTGAGTGAAGCAGTATAGCGACCAAGATAATGACTAAAGTTAGCAGCGATGCTTTGTAAAAACGCCACTCTGCCTATTTGTGAGTGAGACCACCCCATTAATGTAGTGGACAGGCCACACTGGGGGACTCCACACCCTCAGGACAGGCCATTATATACCCCATTTACCTCAAGATGCTGGCAGTCATTGGACTGACAGCTATTCCCTCTGAGCCACATCACACTTCAACTGTGTATGATACAGATTTCATTAGTAAGACAAAAACTGAGCTGAAATGGCTCACAACCATTAAAGTCAGTGTTTAACAATAGAAAGTAGTCATGTTAAGGTCATTTGTAGTAGCACATGGGTGTACTCCCCTGTGTATTTGTGCGCTGCATATTATTTTGTTTCTGTCTCCAACTAAGAGATTCTTTATTCTCTTCCAAAATTGTGCCTCATCTCAGCTTAGGATTTCTGGAGGCCTTTGAGACTGATGAGCCTCTCAGTAAATACGCCATGTTATGGAGAGGAAGAGCTCTTCACTTGAGTGTCTGAAAGCTCTGGCTTAGCTTCCGAGAGGAGGAAAACTGCCAGTTTTTTTTTTTTTTTTTTATTACCAAGTCTTAGATAGTTCCTCAGAATAATAACACATTCAGGTGATTTGCTATGCATTTGATGAAGATGCATTTAAACCACCTATTATCCCTGCGGCCTATTATCTCAAAATCCATTCACGTCAAAAAAAACCTGACATCAAATAGCTTCCCCGACTCATCCGTATAGCTTTTGTCAAACAGGGAATGTCCCCATCAATTCAGGTTAGCTTAGGTGTCAGTCTTGAAATTGTTTTAAGATGCTTACATGCGATGAGCAGGACGCAGGTCGTCCATCTTATTTGCTCAAGAGGAAATTGGCATTGCTGTCGGGCAAATTTCACTCTTTTTTCCCCTAGCACAGATATAGTCACTGAGTCAGCAACAATTGGGCTGCTTTATTTTTTTTTATATCTCTCTCTTTCTCTCTTATGGTCCTTCATGTTTTATTCTCTTCTCAAGCCAAGACAGAAGGCATGTTGACGAACCGAAAAAAAATGCATCCACACAATTGCTAATCTTTGATACAGCACTGTTCACCAGCTGTTTCCACCAGTGCATTAGACACTGTCGCTACACCTCCAGAGCACAGATTAGACACAAATGGCACTTATCTTGTCAACAGCTACTAAAAAGCCTGTAGTCCTGGAGATGACAAAGCTAAATATACGACCCATAGCACACAGCCAGCCACTCATTATTATTGTCTACTGTGTGTAAGACTGTATGTACTTATGAGTCTGTTTGAATAAGAACAGATGGCATTGCCACTGGAAAGAAACAGGGATGAATAAAACAAACATGTTAAGTCATAGTCATTTTTGTTAGTTTTTTTTAGTATTTCAGAAAAAAAAAAATCAGTTTGGAAGGAGCATTTTGACAGCCATTACCTACCTCAGCTTTGCTCTCTAGACTGAAACTCTCCTTTTCTGTCCATATATCTTGTTCTAAATCCGCTCTACCCATAATCCTTAGTGGGTGTCAGTAGACATTACATGGGCATGATCTTCACTATGGGCATCCCCAGGAACATGGCAGCAACATAGCCAAATGCTATAGGTCAAGCATACTATGGGTTAGCCAGTGAACCGTGTGTTCACACATAACATAAGCCTTTTCCAGGGCATCAACGACATCGGAAAGAACATTAACAAATAGCCCATCTTGCATGTCGAAGGGAGTTATGCTATCTTAGGATAAGTATATTGGACATGGGTGAGTCCTCTGTGAAAGTAGAGTACACTTAAAATAAAGCGGTATTTAGCTGACTCCTCTATCCCAAGAAAGCTAAGAGACTTGTGGCAGTTGCACTGGGTTCCATCGTGTAAGTAGAAGCTCTGCTGCTGCTGCTGCTACAAGGCAAGAGTAGACAGGCTGGAGATAAAAAGAGGAGAGTGGGGATCTCTGCACACACCCACATGACGAGACAGGCACAAGAAACCACACCAAGTAAAACATTTACATTTTCTTCGTTTTAGCTTGAGAGCACACACACACGCACACACTCATACACACACACACTCACTCACACGTACACACTTACACACATAAACACACACAACACACACACACACACACACACACACTCACTTTCTTATTCAGAGATAAAGGAGACATATCCTCTTTTTAAGTGGGTGAGAAGGAAACAAAGTGATCCCACATACAGTATAATTCTATAGCATGAGCTATAGGTGAGTCTATAAGAGAAGAGAATATCATCACATGACGCTTTCAATGATCTGTCTTGCTGATTAGACACAAACTCCAGAGGTGTCTTATCCATCCCAAAAGCTTTCACCAGAGCACCCAAAGTCAACAATATCAAAACTAGAAATGCATGACATCAAGGGGCACCTTGGTGCAAATAGCTGGGGTATCCGTGTCATAGACCCGGGGTCATCTCTTGATCCTTCCTCATTTCTCTCTCCCACTCAGTTCCTGTCGTTATCTCTGCTGTCCTATCTGACTGAAGATAGTGGAAGCCCAAAAATGATGCTCAAAAAATGAAAGAAATGTATGTTCTGATAGGTAGGTACAGTTTCAAAGGTATGAAATCTGTGTTGGATAGGTCTTCTCATTATTTCCCCATATATAATTTTGGTAACACTTTATGTTAGCACACACAGATCCACCATTAACAAGCTGCTTATTAACATGAATTAATAACGTATTAGTCATTTGTTAGTCATTACACATCACTTATAAATACCATATTCTGCATGAGCTTATTCTACCCATAGTAGACCATTAACTAAGAAATTTGCAAGTATTACTTCGTAATTACAGCTTATTCATAGTAAGTAACTTAGTTGTTGTATATGAATTATGATATTAATATGTTTGCTCAGTAAGGGCCAAATAAGGTGCTAGTGCAACAGGAACAGGTACTCTGAGGAACAATTATTCTCAAACAAAAAATGTAATTAGGACTTATTTGGACAAGATTAGAACTTGTAGCTTTGAGTTTTCTCCCTATGAATAGACCATCTTTTCTCAGTATTACTGAGGGAGAATAACTGCTCCTGTTGTACTACCGTCTTATAAGCCCCACACTAACCAAAGCATATTAAAATCATGATTCATATACAACAACTAACTCACTATCTGCAAATAAACAGTAATTAGGAGTTAATATTAGAAAAAAAAATCTGAGTTAATGGTCTATTATGGGTAGAATAATGTAATGCAGAATGTATGTGATCTATATTCTCTTTCAGACTGCACCGAACCAATTTGATCGAATCAAATGGTGTCAAGTTGTGGGCAAACCCTATGCTGCAACACTACTCTCTGCCTTGCACATGGACATTGGACATGCCAATGTGGAGTCATGCATGGCTATGCTAAATAAAACAAAGGTCCATCATTCTTGAAACTGCAGTTTGGTACTCTGTCTGTGTATATAGTCAAGTGCTGCGTATTCTTCTATGGAGTTTTGCTGGTGTAGTTGGTTGACCCAGCTTATGATGGTAATTATATGGTTTTGGTGGTCAAATTAGCTTAGGCTGGTCATTTTAGCTGGAGATTGACCTGTCAATCCAGCAACTTTCTTGCTGGTAAAACAAGCATCTTAAACCATCAATGTTAGCCTGATATGGTGGTCACCAGCATAGCCAACATAAACCACCAATGGTGATGTACATAGACCTAATGCACGAGCACATTTAGCTTCAGGGTGAAATGTGTTTTTTTGTTTGTGTTTTTTTTTTCCATCCGCGTAGCAAGAAGCTTTCGTTTTAATGACTTTAATGACTTTAATGATTAGAGACAGACAGAGGTCGGCTGTTAAGATATACATCTGCAAAACTACTGCACGGGACTCACGGTCACTCGTCAGTCTGTCTCTCTCTCTCCATCCGTCCCTCTGTCTCACCACCACACACTTATACTGCTTCTCCCACTCGCAAATGAAACTTTCACAATTGCGCTACTTATGAGAGATTTTATATTACTCACAGGCGCCCCTGAGCCACTATCTAAATACGGGAGACTCCCGGACCTTATGGTACACTTGGGATGTCTGGAGTAGATGGATCATCAGGAGGTCATGGTGTTTGCCTTCAGATCCAGGTCTTTGTATGTGATCTCAAGAACTCTGTGACATGAAGCATATCAGAAAAGGCCATACCTGAGAGGAAGGCACTTTGCTCATTTGTAAAATTACAAAATACTTTGAATAACAAGTATAAATTGCATTACTTGCACTTGATTGGAAAAATAATTTCTAATAGACGTTGAATTAGCAGTGTATATGAGTTGCGTCCCTAGCTATCATCGCCATGCTTGTGCAGTTGCATTATACAATAACTGCAAAGGCTGCCACACTTCCCAACACCCCCTATAAGACTGTCATCATCAATACCATCAACAATGTTCACCCAGTGTTTAGGCCACATTTCAGCCTGGTGCTGTCCAGATGTTTATGTAAATATGCATCTGGTTCTGCGAGAGCAACTTTGCAGGAGCTCAGCACAATGCTGGTAGTACACATCTCATCTCCAGTTGCTCTTTCAGTGGCGAGCTACGGCTGCGGGGGGAACATTCATAACGTTACACTGTAAATGCCAAAAAAAAAACTGTTTTGTCAGGAACTTTTGTGAAGAAGTGTCAGGCAAACAAAATAAATAAAAAAATAAATCCGTACCAAAAGTTTTAATTAATGAGGGCGTTCATTTGTTTTATCAAATGTGACACGGCACTGTATATTTACATATTTGCCCAGCTGAAAAAGCATTATCGGAACCCTCAGTGAGAATGTCACTGGGCATAAGAGGAAGAGGTAGATAGAGAGAGAGAGGAAGGGAAATTGCCATTCGCTGCACAGAGGGGCAGGGCCGCGGAGAAGAGAGATGGATTGTGGGACAGCAGATCATTCATTGTTGCCTTCTTCAGAAGCTTCCGGCACTTCTCTGGCATGACCAGCTAACCCTTAAGATTCACTTTGAAGTCACGAGCGGCGTGTTGCACCAGTAGCAAAACAGTACTGTGATAAAATTGCAAACAGCTAATTTTACTGTTAACAGTAGTGTCAAATAAGCAGTTTAATAAAAACTATATTTCACTATTGATTTGCTTAAAATGTCACATTTTTATACATTCATTTTCTTTCAGTGTCTGTAATGGTGCTAAAGTACTTCTGTACTGTTTTGTACAAGTCATGATTATGGTGTTATTATGCTACACTGGAGTGCTGAGAGTGGTCAGAGAGAAGAAAGTGTGTGTGTGTGTGTGTGTGTGTGTGTGTGTGTGTGTGTGTGTGTGTGTATGTGTGTGTGTGTGTGTGAGTGCATGTGTGTATGGGTGCATGTGTGTGTGTGCGCACATGTGTACCTGTATGTGTGTGCCTGTATGTGTTTGTGTGTGTGAATGTGTGTGTGTGTGTGTGTGTGTGTGCATATAGAGATCGTTTGTGGGGAGGTGCCAGATAGAAAGAGACAAGAGACGAAAAAAGAATGAGGAAAGAGTTGAAAAAGCAGGAGTTAAGAGACCGTGAGGTAAGTGTGTGGGTGGGTAGATTACCGACAGGTTTTGGGAGAGGACAGATTAGAGAGAGGTTTTGGGAGGCAAAGGATTGCAGAGAGAGGTTTCAAGGATGAGACAGAGTGATGGAGCTTTTGGCCTGGCAGGGAGGTTTGCGAGGGAGAGGAAGAGTGATAGAGAGAGAAACTAATAGAGAGGGAGAGAGAGAGAAACTGATAGAGAGAGAGTGAGTGATGGAGAGAGCGCGAGCCGAGCAGATGAGTGACACTGAAGATAGCATCCATGCGGCATGAAGCAGAACGAATGTGATAAGTTCACAAACTAATGGGTCTGGAGAGAGAGACAGAGAGATAGAGAGAGAGAGAGAGAGAGAGAGAGAGAGAGAGAGAAAGAGAGTACTGTGCTGGGCAGAGAAGAGGAAGTCTCATCATGAACAGAATACTGCAGAGAGGATGAAAGGGCATATATCTCCAAATACCAATACTTCACACAAACACACACAAACACACACACACACACACACACACACACACACACACACACACACACACACACAAATACACACACATAATGGGACATCAAAGAAAACTTGATATAAGTTCACAAGAGAGTGCAATCGATGTCCATAAAGCTTGTAAAACCTTGCAAGTGGATGTGCAGTATACAGTGAAGTTCAATGAAAGAGTATAGGGAATAGCTTAAGGCCAAATAAAATGACAGTACAGGCAGTAGCCCTTCATCCTGTAGGACCTTTTTGTGGTGGTGGTAGTGTAGCGGTTAAGGAACCTGACTAGTGTGCTGTGTGCAATGATGTGCAATGATGTGCACCTGAGCAAGGCTCTTGCTCAGGTGCAATCTAAGTTGCTCTAGGGGAGACTGGCCGTGAACAATTGATAGTTGACAAAATGTAAGTCGCTTTGGATAAAAGCATCTGCTAAATGCATAAAAATGTAAATTTTTAAGTTGATGTATAATGTGTTGTTTACTATATCCATGGTACTGCAGATCTAAGAGGCCAAGCAGGGTTTAAACATGACAAAAACTTCATCAGTGACATGGTAAAGTCACTCATTTTAATTGTCAATTGTGATATTCTTGCAAACATCAGCAAAGTTAGTTATCTGTACTTTATGTCAGGTTAGCATCGGTTATGAGGTCAAAGTCATCCTCAATGGCAGAGCATGTACAATGATGGCTGTGCCATCCAGCCAAGCTGCACTGGATCAAGTACGCAGTGCTGAAAATCACTGGTAAGCCACCATGACACTTGGCTGCGCCTCTATATTGAACCCGGATTGAACCCGGGTCGCTGGTTTTTAAGGCTGGAGGTCTAACCACTAAGCCACTGTCCAGGTGAGCATAAGATGGACTCAGCTGCAGAGGTTTGGTGACAAAAGGTTTAATATCTGCAAAAGTGTTGTTCAAAAGCTCAGAAGATCCAAAACTGACACTTGGCAACGCAAAAGTTCTTAAACACAAAAGGCACAAAAAACAGAACTGAAACTAAAGGAACTCAAAAAGGCTCGGTATTTTTGAGGGCAATATTTCACAAGGACAAAACAACCAGCGACAAGCAAACGAAGAGCAGAGCTTAAATAGTGGACAGGCACACAAGGGCAAACAAGGAACAGGTGTGGCACAAATGGGAAAACAAGATTCAATAATGACGAGACGAGGACAGGATATCCAAATATGGAAAAGGGGTGGAGACATGACGAGCACATGGAAACTGAAAACAAAAGCACATGGAACGCAAAAAACAAGCACGCTGTCGAAACAGGCAGATCCGCCAAGGAGCAATGGCGGCCACTAGTGGCCAGGAGGGACATGAAACCTAACATTATATGACCACTGACAGGAGGGATCTCAAGGGTTAAGGGTTACACTCCCAGACCCTCTTTGAGACCCCATTCATCTTGAGGATAGGATTGTCATTATCAGTGCTTCACAAGCTTCACAAGGGTTCGATTTCTGTTGCTGCTGCATTGTATGACTGTATGACAAACACCACCTTTGACAAACCTGGTTTATGTTGGCTACTTACCTGAGTTACACTCACTGAGAATGAGCTCTCTTGAAATGGAGATGAATGGACAGCCTTTGTCATAGATCTCGTTTATAATGAGGGCAAGGAAGCCAAGCTTAGAAATATTAGAAATCCGGTATGAATCAATCCGGAGCCCTGTTGTTCAAGGTACCGAGGCATGTCTGTCAGAAAAACAAACAAAAAAAAACAGAAAATATACAACACAGACTGAATAATGAACCAGCAGCTGGCATTCACTGAATGGAGCATAAGAAAACTGAGAGTAAGTTACTGTGCTCCATTCAGTTAGTGTCAGCTGCCAGTTCACTCTTCTTGTCCTTTTTCGACAACGCTCGTTGTCCCCGAAAAACAGGGCGATGGATTCATTCACACTGGATTTTTCTTTAAAAGCATGTACAAGCAGTTTTACCTGAAGCATCTTCCTCACCTGTTCCATCCCCTTCCATCTCCCCCTGCAAAGGTCAGATCGCAGTATGGGTGGCCTGCGCAAACTTCCTTGAAAGAAACGCTTGGGCATTTGGTTGTCTGACTTCCTTAAGCAAATATCATTAGGAAATGAGCTGTCCTAAGAGAATCCGAAAACAGCCTTGACACCTTCTGCTCAAAGAATGCTGGAATGGCCACCATTTTGTGCCAGAACACTCACCAAACACCAGCTTAAGGTGGAGGGAATGAAAGAATGAGCCAGTTACAGTGGAGGTGATTAGGGGGACAGATGAGCCAGGTTGGAACTTAAGCCAAGCCATCAGGAAAACCCCTGCTCTTGCCATAGGGTCTTTTATCACCACAGAGAGTCAGCACCCTGTATTAACATCTCATCCAAAGAACAGCCTACACTAAACACTCTTTAACATGTTTCCATAATGTCAGTCGGCATATTGTGTGTAGGAATCAATGAATATTATGGCGTGATACCAAAGTCAGAACTAAGGAATTACATTTTAGTCCTCAATTTCTGCACATCTTGAATGAAAACCAAAATGAATCTCTCCCAATCTGTCCCAAAATAAATCTCATAGGCCTACAGCTTAGTTATAATCAAAGCATAGCCATGGGGTTTCCACAGTGTTGCATAAACTAGTTCCATACAGAAAACATAAATGGCCAAAAGATCTCCAAACGTCTAAAAGAAAATAACCACCACTCTGCCCTAAGATGAATGATATAAGATTCAGTAAAGGTACATCACTGTGCTAATCTCTCTGCTGGGACCACTCTGCGTGGCCAGCACAAATGTTAATAGTCCCTGTCCGACTCTGCTGTGCTAGCATGTTAGCATGGCATTTTCATAGCGGATTGTGATCCGCAAAATTAATAACCTCGGCATGGAGGTAAAGCTGTTTTTAATCCCACTGGTTATTTTAGTATTCAGCAGTAGAATGTGTAGTGTGTGTGTGTGTGTGTGTGTGTGTTGTGTGTGTGTGTGGGTGGTGGGTGTGGGTGTGGGTGGGTGTGTACATGAGAAAGAAACAGAGAGAGAGAGAGGTGGATGCATGCAGAACAGATAGATGGATGAACACATTAGCACTTAGCAGATACAGATTTCTAAATACTTAGAGATACAGATATTTATATAAAGACAGGCACAAAAACAGGAAGACAGAGGAATTTATTAATGATTGTAGCATTAATATTACCCTCTTCATTTAGATGACAAAGAGGTCATTAACAGCTAAACCAAGTACTGACCCATTTAGGCAGAATTAATTACTGCCATATTTCTAAAATATACACTAATGTGGTGGGGAGAGTTTATTTAAAGAGAGGTTACATAAGAAAAAGGACGTCATGTTCCCATCATCGAAATATCCACTGCCGTCCCGTATTAAGATCCTACGCATGCTAAAGCAGCCACCGTCAAATGTACCCAGTCTTGTAAAAGGTGTAACAGGTACCCCCTACAGTTCTGAAAGTGGTGGCAGGGCCAGTGTGTGTGTGTGTGTGTTTGTGTGTGTGATGGTGGAGGTCGGAGGGTCTATTTGTGAAGTTATAAGCAACTCAGCAGGATCATGCTTCATCTATGCGAGTGTGTTTTCAGTGGAGGTAATCTCAAGAGGCAGTGAAAAGCTCTCTCCAGTTGATGCCGTGTGCATTCAATTGGTCACACATGCAAGTCTATTACCACAAAATGATCACCCAGAGATGACAGCCGCCGCACAGAGAGAGAGGAAAAGTGGAGAGAGGAAAAGAAATGGAGAGAGGACAGGGACAGACAGACAAGCTGTCAGACACACAGGTACTGTAGGTAGGTAAGTAGGTAGGTGCATGTAAGTAGACAGACAGACAGACAGACAGACAGACAGACAGACAGATAGACAGATAGATAGATAGATAGATAGATAGATAGATAGATAGATAGATAGATAGATAGATAGATAGATAGAAGAACATAAAAGAGATATATAAAAACAGAGAGACAGAGAAGCTGACAGACACACAGGTAGGTGGATAGGTACATGTAAACAGATATATAGAGATATAGAGATAGGTAGATAAATAGACAGATAGAAGAGCATAAAAGAGATATATAAAAAGAGAGAGACAAATATAGAGGGAGGGATATAGAAGGGCAGAGTGAGGATTAGAGAGATGGAGAGGGAGTAACTTGGAAACCTCTCTGCTCTGGACAGACAAGGCTTTACTGCAGCTGGATACTGGCGTTAGCATAATATTAGTGATACTAGCTGCAGTGGGTTGCTGCAGACATTAGGCTAGGCTAGGGAAATTAACTGTGTTGTTTCACATCGCAGTAGGCCTACTCTGACATGATACTAGGGGGTAGGTAGTGTCATGTCCGAGTAAAAAAATGCTCACATTTCTTGTTCAGAAATGCCACCTATTGTTTGATTTTCTACACATATTCAGGTTTCAGTTTGTGTCTGAAAAAGGCTGTGGAGAGTTGGAGAGAGAGAGGGAGAGTTGGGACAGAATGAGGGAAGGAGATCTAATAGAGACTTAATGAGTCCTGTAGGCTGGCTGTCGGGGGGAAGGGAAAGTGCTGAGGCGTGAAAGGCAGAGGTGAGCCCCTGTGGGCCAATCTGAAGCAAACACACACACATACTCTCTACCCCTCTCTCTCACACACATACACACACACACTTACAGACACACACACACATACATACATACTTTCGACCACTCTCTCCCCCTCTCTCTCTCACACACACACAAAACTTCTCTCTCTCTCTCGCTCTCTCTCTCTCACACACACACACACACACACGCACACAAAATCTCTTTCTCCGATATACAAACACATACACATACGCGCACACAGGGCCATCCACTGGGACCTCCTGCAGACACAATCACACCTCATTTGAGGCACAGGGACCAGGAAAGCCTACCTTGTTTCCTTGTCTGTAATGACGCAGTATTCCAGTCCCTCCAGTCCTCTCCTCTCGTTTCTCACACAACCTCTATTTGCACCTCTCCTCACATTTTCACCCCTCATATTTAATGCCACTAACGCTCACTCCTAGGTGGAAACGGATAAATGCTTACTAGACGATCCTGCCACATGGTGAAATCTTTGATCCAAACAGTTGCTGACTGCAAGATTAGATCTGTGCCTGGCAACTAACTGTTGGCTTGACATAACTGTTGGCTTAAAAAAATAAACAAACAAGCAAACAAAAAACACCTTCATCAAACTGAAGCAAATAACTATGGGGGTGCTTTTTAGTATGCTGAAAAGAACGACTGAGTAAATATTTGAAAATTTGGTTTAATGCCTGCAGGTGTTTCTCTCTTCTCATTGGGAATATTTGTGTTGTGTTTGTGCACAACACAACACAAAACAGTATTATAAGGTCAAAAGTCTTTATAAGGGCCATCTACACACGCTCTGTTTTTTTTTTTTGTTTTGTTTTGTTTTTCAGGACAGTCTAGGCTATCCAGATCAGAGGCAGTGTTTGATGTGATACTACTTGATATGATACATCAGCTTTAAATCAAGAAAAAAAATTTTCTGTCCTATACTTGTTCACATTTTTACAGATATGTCACCACACCGCAGAAAAATGTCAAAAATAAGTAAAAAATATACTATTTTGATATTGTTTCATGTATTTGTGGTAAAATATTTCAGTAAATAATAAGGTTAATTCTAATTTTCTAGACACTATCCAAATTTGCTCAAAGTGAGTCAACAAAAAGGATTAAAACAAGACAAATGTGCTTGAATCTGGGACAATGATACTAAAGCCCAAGTGGTCACTCATCCATCTCCCAACCACATATTGTGCTGCTTAGCTTTCAAACGGAGCTGAGTTGTACTATAGTAGTACTATATATCTCTGTGGTGACTGTTTTGAAGCCTCAAAGTAACTCTAGCACAATTTGTTTCCAATGTTTCAGAGTCAAACTAAGTTTTAATATCAAGTTTCAGGTCTGCAAGTCATGTGATCTAGTGCCACCAGTGGGTCAAAGCGGGAGTTGCATCCCTGAATGTAACTTTTGAACCATATGCCCAATTTTCAAAAATGACTTTTCAACATACTGGATTTTATTGAAAGTGAAAAAAAATTTCACAAATTGTGTCTGTTCTTCATACAATTTGGTTGAAAGGGTCTTTCTGACCAAATAACATAAAGGTTACCTATTGGCATTTCAATTTTCCAGAGCGTTCAACTGAGGCAGCTAAATCAAAAAGGCCATCAAACGGTATATGAGCTTATATCTCACCAACTAATTGATGATCAGATCCAAACCAAGAGTCCTACTTTAGCTCCAGACCTGTTTGTGAGAACCTAGAGAAATTTTTCATCGTCTTGCATTTTGCAAATAAGGAGTGCACCTCCTTGACATGGCCCCCATATTGCTGCTTTCAGACATGTGTTAAAGTAATAAGTGCCACTGTCTTGCTGCAGTGACAGATCGTTTTGTTTGAAATCACAAATAGTGATTATCTTAATGAGTTAGGTTTGATTTTGAAAAAGGCTTACTTGACTATGACAGTGTATGTCTGACAACTGCTCAAAATGCTTAAATAAAAATTAGCAAAATTACCTTAAAATTAGTTGTATTATCTAAGTAAGACAGTTAGACAAAATGTACTGGAAAAAAAAGTAAGACAAAATGTACTGGAACTAGCCAAATAATTCTGCCTCAATGATAGCCTAGAAATCTAGACACACCCTTGTGGTAGCAAATAGCTTTGCTCAGCAGGTACGTCTAACCACCCACCATTGTAGCCTTAGTCGGTCTACCATTGGTCTTACACAGGCTTGGTAAAACCAGTCACAACTATCTATCTTTGTAGAGAGTCATTGGGTGGGCTTAGCTCTATATTGACAAGGCTGTGACGGTGCAAATCAACCAAGTGGCCAAGAAATAGCGGCCATTTGAATTGGCATGAGCTTTTCTTTGAAAGTTGAGCAGAAAACTGTACTCAAGTCATTCGTTTTAAACAAGGATGTATTTCCTGTATTGCCGACATTGCCTGATTAGTCGTTGCGCTAACTACTTTGAAAGACTGATTCAGTGCTGCAATAGAATCCTCTCTATTTCTGGTCTGGGTGCTGAAATGACATTACTTGCATGTGCCCTGGCTTTATGACAGACAGTGACAGGGGTCTGAGAACAACTTGTGATGCAGCCATGGCCTACTGGTAAGGGCTCTGGGCTTATAACCAAAGGGTTGTTGGTCAGATTCCAGTGGACCATGACTGAAGCGTCCTTGAGCAAGGCACCTAACCCCTCACTGCTCCCTGGGTGCCGCTATAGCAGGCAGCCAACTGCTCCGGGTTAGTGTGTACTTCACTTCACTGTGTGCTGTGTGTGTTTCACTAATTTATGATTCTTTTAAATGCAGAGACCAAATTTCCCTCATGGGATCAAAACAGTATAGATTTTGCATGTGTCAGGCCCATAGGGTTAATAACCTCACCAGAATTGTAATGGAAGTGAAGTTTGCCTGACCATGCATTCAGAATCCGCCCCCCCCCCCCCGTATTCATCATAGTATTCATCAGTGTCCCTGACTGAATCTCCATAGTCTCCCCATACTGAAGGCCCAGTGAAGTATGGGCAGTGTTACTCAAACTGTCACACTTGTATAGGAAACCAGTGATGAACTCATCATAGTCTGACTGGATATGTTGTGAAGCTTCATCACCATGAGCACACTAGCTGGTCGATTCACACATAACTTGCATCCACTAAGCTCACAGAGCCATTTACATTTTGATTGTGAATTATGGAAATGTAATCTACCCAAAATATACCACTATTGCCCTGTAACATGACACAACATTTACATGAAAAATAACAGCTACAATCAATATCACATCACAAAAGAGTGTGTAAGACGAGACAAAAATGAATCTGTGGAGTTGCATGCATTAATGCCATTGACCCTAGTGTTGTATGATACTGTTTGTCATAGTTTTGACAACAGCTTCAGCTCTTTCAAGAAACATACATATCCTCCATTAGCTTTTCTGAAGAGATTATAGTGAATCTGTTTGTAACCCATTCAGCTATTGTGAGCATGTATTTGTGTTTACCTCAATGAAATAGGTAATGAGATTACCAACATTGTTATTGAAATTATTGTTATTTCAAACAATAAAGAGGTCACCGGAACATCAAGAGACAGAGGAAACTATTTAGGTTTGGGCAAACTAGCCATTTTCAGTGAAGATCTGCGCAACACACAGCCTGTGTTTTACTGACACAGCTAATACTGCAGAAAGAAGTATACACCATGGCACAAGAGCATACACAATTTGCATGACTAAGAGCCATCAGATATTTGCATTTTGTCATTTTTATTTAGTCACCTTGCTAAAATAATTACCTAAGTCATTTTTTTTTCAGGTTTTTCAAGAATTACCGAAAAAAAATTAACTAAAATATTTTTTTAGATCATTTGGGCAAAAAAGATTTGTATGTATAGTTTAGTATAGATAGTTTCTGCTTGCTGAACTTGGTCAAACTGTAATAATAAGCATATTTTTCTCTTTGTTTTATCAATAGAAGTAAACTGAACTCCTAAAGTCAGACCTTAGCATCAACTGCACTTGCACCTCATTTTCCTACATTTCCATATGGATGTTATGTTGCTCCGAACCAGCCCTTTGGTTTGAGTGTATACTGGGCGATATATTATGCATGCAATGTTTCTGGGATGAATAATGCGGCGTGTCTTTGGTCTCTGTTTGTCGCCTAATCCAGAGGGCCAGCCGATAGACATCCATCTGTTGGCTGATTGGAGGAAATGGAAATTATGGCTCCCCCCGCATATCAAATCTAATTGGCTCGGGTCTTCAAACAGACACCCACTTCCTGAAGTATCTTTATCTGACTGATAATGTGATTCTGATTCGGTTTGCGCTGTCATTCATAATAAGTACGTCAGGCAAAAAAAAAAAAAAAAAATGATCAACTGAAATGAAAAGAAAAAAAAGGTAGAAAATGGCTTATGCACTGCCAATGACAGAATCTTTGAACTGGAATATGAATGAGTATTCATAAGTTTCACCAGAACTGGCTTTGTCGATGTTAATGTTGCTGTAACTCGGTGTCCTCTGTCACCTTGTAAGCTTTTCAATGGGGGCTTTGCATTCCAAACAAGCTCACGTGGTTGTGCCCCATGGGCTGAGGCCAGGAACACATGCATTTCCTATGGGCAGAGGCCAGGAACACATGCATTTCCTATGAGCCATATTGAAAAGGGTATTCCTCCAAGCCCTGTGCATCAATAAGGTGAGAACAAGGAAATCCAATAATCGGATTCAGAGTGTTGATTTTTTTATTTGTTTGTATTTTTTTTTTCACTTTTTTTTCTCTCTATGCCTGTGTAGCTCTGCCTCAGCCCATTATTCAACATGCCAGAAACTGGATAACAAGTATTTTTGCAACTGACATTTACCATGTACCTGGACCTTTTCTGGAACAGGTCAGGACTAGTCTATGTGCAGTAGTGTATTATAAAGGAGAAGCGTATGCACATCTGTAAGCAATGACAACATTATTACCAATGCCATGAGGGAGGCCAGTGAAGTTGTTCAAGTTGTTAAATTTAAAATTTGCCAAAAATATTGCGTCACTGCCCATCACACATTAGTGACAATGTACTATTGTTTTTCACACTTAGACACAGTTTTGATCAGTTGATAAGATGCCATTTTGACATCTTTCTTTTTTCCTAATGGCATGATGTAAAACATGGGCAAATAGGCAATCAGAGCAAAATAGGCAAATCATTTATGAGCATAGGATACTGTATTACAGGAAATCTGCAGTTGTACATTACATTTGTGTCATGTGTTTCTAAATAACAATGGAGACATCCCAAGTCCTCCAGGCGTTCCGGGAGCGAGTGGTATAACTCCTGTAAGCCACACGATTGTGCAAGTTTCATTTGCCAGTGGGAGACGCAGTCAGAAAAAGTGTGTGTGTGTTGGGGGAGGGGTATTTTTGCAGACATTTACCTCAACAGACCACTTCTGTCTCACTCATCATTCAATCAGTTCCTCATTAAAATGAACGCTTCTCACAATGTGAATGAATAAAAGAAAAAAAAAGCATTTCACCCTCATTTCACCAAGTGTGTCCATGCATTGTAGGCCTATGTAGAACACCATATTTCCAATGTTACAGCTGATGAGAGTTTAAGTTACATTTTTATGTATAGGGTTCTCTGAAAGAGCATAACCTCATCTGCATTGTAATGCATTCTGCATCTAGGTAAATGTAATGAGAAGGCCAGTAGAGGCCCAAATAAGGGCTAGTTATGGACTGTAAAAGCCTGTTTGATAGAGTGCAGTATAGAATCCAATGAAGGAGAGTAGAGTACTGTAAGTAGAGTAGTAGGGTTTTTTGTTTGTTTGTTTTTTTTTTTTTGGCGGGAGGGGGGGGGGGGGGGGAGGTTAGTAGACACCTTCCTGAAATGAGTTTCTACAGGGGGCTGTCTGGCAGTGTGGCAATGTGCATTTGCCTGTGGGTGTAGACCTGTAAAGCAGAGGTGTCGAGTGTGACTGAGGCAGCAGCCTGTACATGACATCCAACACATTGTTTGTTTATTGAGGTTTTACCAGCAACAGTCAGCAAGTAGGTGTTACAGTCAAAGAAATAATTGCTTAGGGATGCAGTCAATGCAGGCAAGTTTCCTGTGGGCAATTCAAAGCCCCTGGCACAGTATTTTTAGTCTCTCACATACTGGTGCCAAATGATATATATATATAAATAATACATGCTGTACTTACCCAGATATCATTCA
>PYXC01002109.1:797500-827500 GCA_015244755.2 Tenualosa ilisha
CACCCCCCCCCCCCCCCTTTACACACACACACACACACACACACACACACACAGAGGAGCAAGTCCTTGATGTTGAGGCGTGATTAGGAGGGAAGTGGTTGGAGTGGTGAGGAACATCACAGCTCAGCTGAAGTGGCGTGTGTGAGAGTAAGGGAGAGTAGCAGGTTGCTCCGCAAGCTTCCAGCTTCCCTTCCAATTAGCCACACCAGAACAGCAGCAAGGCCGCACTGCTGCCCAATCCCCTCTCACACACACACACACACACACACACACACACACCCACATACAGAACAGAATGGGCCACACACTGCAGTCCGATACTCCCTCATCACACACACACACATTAACACAGAACAGCATGGTTCATACATCACCTGTGTGTATGTGTGTGTGTGTGGGTGTGAGTGTGTAACCCTTGGGCAGTCCAGGTTACAGGACTGAAAATGACTGAGTGGGATTAGATGTAAGTGTGTGTGTGTGTGTGTGTGTGTGTATGTGTGAGTAATAATGTCAAGTGTACAATTTTGGGGTGAAATGTCAAAGAGAAAAAGGCACAGACAGAGAGGAAGATAGTGTGACTGTGTGTGTGTGTGTGTGTGTGTGTGTGTGAGAGAGAGAGAGAGAGAGAGAGAGAGAGAGTGAGTAATAATGTCAAGTGTATCATTTTGGGGTGAAATGTTAAAGAGAAGAAAGCACAGACAGAGCGGAAGATAGTGTGACTGTGTGTGTGTGTGTGTGTGTGTGTGTGTGTGTGTGTGTGTGTGTGTGTGTGTGTAATCCTCTGTATTCAGTGGCACCTTTTAATCCCAGATCTCTGGTCTGTCACTCTGTCAGAGTTGTCCTGTCTAAGCATCCCCTTTCAGTATAAAAAGCGTGTGTGTGTGTGTGTGTGTGTATGTGTGTGTGTGTGTGTGTGTGTTTGCTTAGCTTTGTGGTGAAAATTAAAGTTATATTCACCTGGGCTTGGTTCCACCTAGGCCAGGTTCATCTGAAATAACGTTCCTCTCTCAGGTCTTTCCAAAGGACAAAAGTCAAAAGTTCCAAAAGCAAGCAGGGACTACAAGACTGTGGACTCCTCTGCAGAAGGGTTCTTTCAACAGAATTCTTTATAGGTCAGCTTTGAAGCATGAGACATGAGACTGTGACATGTTTCTTCAGGATGTCTGGTCCTTAAAGGAGAAATCCAATGTGATTCAGTCAATAACTCTGTTGTTCAAGATCACTGAATGCTGTCTGTAGCAACATGAACCAGAAAATGTGATGCCACCTAGACCGAATAATGAACCGATAACTAATGTTAACTGAGTGGGGTATAGCGAAATGAAACTGAAAGTAAGTTACTGTGCCCCATTCACTTCGTGTTAGTTGTCGATTCACTATTCGGTCTATGTTGTATCAGATTTTCTTGTTCTTTTTCCTACTGACAGCACTTGGTTATGGATTGATTCTCTATGGATTTTTCCTTTAAACTGAAGTTAAAATACCTCACTGACAGAGGAGTTAGGAGAGGAGCGGACGGTTGGCTCCCCTGTATCCCCTAAGCCCTGAACCCTCAAAGATTTAGCTGGCATAAATCGGCTTCATGGTGAAGGAAGGACACTGGGATTCGGACATTACGTATTCATATTCCCAACATTACTCCATGTGAAACATACTAGTCGAGAAACACATATGTATTTTGAAAAAATAACTATTGCATGGCTAATTGTGTGTGTGTGTGTGTGTGTGTGTGTGTGTGTGTGTGCGCGCGCACGCTCACATCTGCATACTTGTCTGTCTGTGTGTGACAAAGGGAAAGAGAGAGAGAGAGAGTGACTCTATCTGTTGAGTGCCAATGCAAAGTCCTAACCTAACCTCATGTACCCAGTGTTGATGATGTGATTGTAGCACATATCAGTGCCAACAGAGCTGGTCCATCCGTCTTACCTACAATCAAGGTCACCTCCAAGTCACTTACTGTCTTCCAAAGTGTAAGCAAAGTCTTCATTGTGGTTTACAACGCCATGACAGACTTTGATGGTTGACAAGGCTTTGTATGTGCACGCCTTCATGTTGACCATGCAAGGCAGTGTGTGCTGGTTGCTATGCCTCCCATAGGAAGAGATGAACTTCTAATTTCACTGTTAAAATAGTGGACGTCATACAATTTTACACAGAAAGAAAAACTTTTTTCTGTTGTTTTTCCTTGGTAATGTTTTTTCCATACCTGGTGTTAGCTTGGGATCTGCATTCCAAGAAGTTGCCAAAGGTTGTAAGGATGAGGAGGTATATGAATTCATAAAGAATCTGTCCTTAAATGGCCGGCTCTTGGAATTCACCTAAAGCAAAGGGATTATTTTTCTGTTCCGCATGATTCAAAAGAGGTATGACTTTGAATATGAAACATTCTTTAACAAAGTCATTGCTATACATACTTGCCTATGCTATCCATAAAAATATACATTGTGACTTACTTAACAACACTTTTGTTTTCTGCCCGGATCATACTCATGACATGCTGTCAAAGGCGGTGTTAATTTAAGAGGAGGACACAATGATAGTGCAACCTAGGCTCAAAGTCTGACACAGACAGGTGTTAATTCTAAGAAGAGGACACAATGGCAATGCATTCTAGGTTCAATCTCTGACGCAGATAGTGTAACAAGCATAGTTTACTTTTCACCAGAAGTGTCTGGATTGGACCAGATGTGACTGGATTGTGACGCCTTCATTCATGTATCAGTTATCTCAGGGAATTGAGAGGAAATTTGACAAAAAACATGATAATAATAATCATAGACTGTTTTATTTAGACAGCTACAAAATAGCTGGAGTCAGAATGAATAAAATGAGATCTTGGGGGAGATTGTGTCTATAGTGCATATACTGTGGCGCTCATTTATGGAGCAATTGTGTGGCAGAAAACTGTGCCTGCACTCATTCCTACACAGAATTTGGTATTTATCAATCTGAACCTGAGCTAAAAGGAGAGAAATCAGAGAATCCATGGAATATATATAGTCTAGTTATACTGGACTAAACTGCACATTTAACGCCTTTTCTGAACATAGCCTGTAATTATTGATAATATTGTCTCTATGAAGCCAGCTTTGCGTTGAGTGATCATATTTATAAGTGCAACAAACAGTGTGTGCATGAGTTGTGTATTTTCTCCAGGGACAAATGACTGCTGTGTTGTTTTTGTAGTGAAATAATTTTGCACTGTAGGGCTATATCAGCAATTCATAAGTTCTCTCTGCGAAATAAAGTTTTATATCCCCCAGTTTTCCACCTTCCTTTGATGCTGCCTGTCAAAACTAATTGGCTCAGGTGGAACTACAAGTCACAGGGCTATCTCTGGGTTAGAAAAAAAATATATATGATTTTGCGCGTATCATGTACCTTCATGTTGTAAATTCTAGGGGCAAGTCCTCTTAATTAAAGGAGAAATCTGGTTTAAATTATTCCTTGGCCCTGTTGTTCAAGGTCACAAGTGGCATTAGAAGGAAAAGAATGAGAAAATTTGATATAACATTCATTAAATTAGCGAATCAAAAGCTAATGCTGACTGAATGGGGCACAGAAACTCACTTTCAGTTTCATGTCATTATACCCCATTCAATTAACATTAGTTATTGGTTCGGTAGTCGGTCTATTTTACATCAAATTTTCTGGTTCTCTTTTCTACAGACAGCACTCGGTGACACACGTGAGCAAACGGAATTTGAGTGGTACTTAGGTCTCAAGGAGCTGCATCAAACAAGCCCTGACACACCCATGTGCGGCATCGTGCTACCTATTGACAGACAAAAAATGGCAAAATTGGTCATCCTAAACCGTAGGGTCCCAGCTGATGAAATTTTAGTGGCACATAGGTCTCAAGGAGCTGCGTCCAACGAACCCTTATACACCCATGTGCAGTGTAGCGCCACCTATTTACAGATAAAAATACAACACCCAGAACTCTACCGAGCAGCAAATGTGTTGATATTAAGCTCTTAAGTTGCATACCTATGTAATTCATGCATGCATATGTAATGCATACACAGAGAAAACAAACAAACAAAAACACTAAATTGAATTGTTGCCAAATTGATGTTTCTATTCTAATCTATTGTCTTCTAATCTAGCATAATTCTCCATCCTAACTCTGCTTTAGAAATACTCTTTCCTGGAATAAGTACAAGAGTTTATTTCAGCCTTGAGAAATGAGAATGACCGTAAGAATAAGACTTGAGAATGATTTGACAAAGAAAAATAAAAATGTGATGGATTATAATGAGACTGAAGACTGTGCCATGATTACTTTTATTTGGACAGCTAAAAAAGTGGGCTACTTACAGAAGAGCTTAACCAGGCACAAGCCATACGCTTGACGTCATGGGGGGCTGACGTCATCAACCACATGCCTGTCCATCCCAGGAAGACTGATGGATGAGTTGATTAATACCTGGTTTTACCTCAAAAGAACCTGAGGGGAATTGGATTAAGCGTGTGTGTATGTGTATATTGTGTGTTTAGTGTGTTCACATGCATTGATGGTGTGTGCTTATGTTTCTTTAAGTTTTTGTGTGCATGTGTGTATGCATGGAGTTACATGTTCCTCTGTGTAGTGTGTGTGTGTGTGTGTGTGCGTGTCTTTTAGTGTTTAACCATGTGTGCCTGCAGGGTTGCATTTGCATGTTTGTCTGTGTGCGTGTGTGTGTGTGTGTGTGTGTGTGTGTGTGTGTGTGTGTGTGTGTATCAGTGCATACTCCACACTTCTGAGTGACACTGCTTGCCAGGTAACGCCGCTGCTGCTGCTGAGGATTTTGGTGCAATGTGATTGGTGCGTCCGTGGGAGGGAATCAAAAGGCCCCCTCGCTAATGAATGCTAATCCCCTCTCTGTTCAGCGGGCCTTGTGTCCGTGGCGACTGCTGCTAGGCACTGAGAGGATGCGGGGCTGGGAATCTGGAGACACAAAGCTCATGGATAGATGCAACACACACACACACACACACACACACACACACATACACGCAAAGTTCAGAAGCTGAACCTGTGGTTAACTCAGAGAGTGCGTCACAGAATTTCACCTCCACTGCAAACACACACAGTCTAATTGTGCCCACTTCTGCCCCCTCCCAAAAAATGCTAATCTAAGCAAAACTAATCTAAGTACATTCGCATAAAAAACAGGAATTGCTGGTGATTAAGTTATAAATGTATTAGTTATTGGTTAGCACATTCATCAGGACCTGTTATGACCCCACCTGCCCTCTTTCAACCCCTGTCTTTTCTCTTCTAACTCCATCCTAGCGTACATTGTTCTCTCTATTTCATTATAACATAAGAGTCAAAATAAGTCATTGAGATAGTATTATTATACGTTTATATGTATATATATATATATGTTTGGGGACATTAAATAGATGTAAGCAAATATGTCCATCAATGTATATAGGGTAAACTGAATGTGGCATATGATTTCATTTCTGGCTGGACCAATTGCACCTGAATCGACAGGTTGCTATCCTTAGGGTTTACGTGTTGAGTAGCCTGATGATTCATGAGCAATTGTGCCAAGATGAAAGGCTATAGAATACCTAGAACAGAATGCCTTATATTGTCACTATACACAGTACAATGAGATGAAAAGCAACTCCATCCTCAGTGCAAATATATATCATAAACAACACGCACACAAGACATGCTGTAGTCATCATACACACAGGACATAGCCAACACACACACACAGGACATAGTTATCAACATACCTAGAATAGGAATGTATGACATGTATAGATACATTATAGAAAAGTTGGTGAGGCTGTGTGATGGGCAGAGATGCCGAATATAGAAACTGAATGTACATTCAAAGTGAATTTTCTCACAAACCATTTCTCACAGCAACGAGTGACCGACATGATTGGAAAGCTCGTGTTGCACATGTTCATGTGATATGCGGATGGGAGCTGTGTGATCTTTGTGAGCAATTTAACCAAGATGAATAGATGTGAATCTCCATGCACTTGGGCCAGCCAGCCAAGAGACTGTATGGCGCTTAATTCCACCGCTCCAGAAAAGATGATCCAAGTCATTCTGAACCAAGTCATTTGGGAGGGAAAAAGTCCCTCAGATGGAAGAACACATCTGATCTGCTTCAAAACTGAGGCTGCATTCTCATATTCACATGTAGGATACTTTAGGTGAACATAAAATAATTGTCAAAATTACTGTTATTCCTCTACCACCTGGCCCAAGGTGAAAGTGGACCGGCCCATCAGGAATCCTTCCGACTCTCCCAGTTAGTCACTGCGGGCCTGAACTGTCCTGACTCCTATCTATATAAATTAGAGCTGTGATACTCAGTTCCTATTTAGGATTCGGCTGCCTTTGAGTCACTCAATAAACTGATTCGGGAGTGCAAGTCACTCGAGTCACTTCAGTCAGTATGCCAAATCGACAGCTCTGAGTCGGCCGAATCATCTGAATGGTCTTTCAAAGGAAAGTAGAGTGCCTTGTAAAGAGAATAAAACACATTGAAATAAAACAAAGTATCAAGACAAGGCTACCTGGGTGGCAAAGGTTTAACACTCAAAAAAAGGAATAACACAAAACTTAAACACACAGGCAGAACAGCAGTTGAAATAAAACTACAAAATGTGTTAGTTGGTCAGTGATATATATTATAGGCCTAATTGCATTATATAAACCTAATTGTATATTATATTTGTGAGTCCTGGGGTCTTATTTGCAATACACCTGAATTTGTGTAGCTTAACTCCCTTTTCATTAAGGCTCTAAAAACCTTCTTAATCACGTTTTTCACAATACTAAGTAAAATCTTGGATGCATCTCTCAATATTAGCCCTAATAAAACCTATGCATGAATTATTGGGCTATTATTTTTTTAATCGTTTTTTTTGTTGTTGTTGTTGTTGTGTTGTTGTTCATAGTCAAATGAAGGATTAGGCTATATTCTTTCATGAATGAACAAGTCTGTGTAACTCATGTGCTGTGCACTATGACTGGCCTGAATCCCTGCTTCTACTCATATAAACTATTCTGATCCGGCTGTATTTAACCATCTGATTCACTCATGACCGCACTGCAGCGCTATCCTGCTTGTGTGAGCGGTTCAGATTTGGCCGTAGCCTATGATTACGGCTTCACACGAAAGGAAGTTAACCAGTGGAGTCGACTGTTTCTTTCGGGCAGCACTAACCTGTTTGTGTGAGCGATCGGATTCTGCTGCAGGCCTATTTTCGTCTCTGACTGACACAAGGAGTCCAGTAAGAGGGTTCAGCTTGAACAGGCCTGTTATCTGTACTATTCCTGCATGATTTCTTTGAACCCTACATTACCTTTCAACTCTCCAAGATATATTAATCATGATCAAAGATTCAGTTAAATCGAAAATACAAGTTCCATCATTCCAAATTCATTCTAAGTTCCATACATGAAAATGCGTGCTACAGGCTCCTGTTTGATTGACTTTTCGTTTCGTGCTCTGTCCCAAAATGATGATGAATGTTGGATAGATACAGACAAAGCTTTAAAAACACAGCACTTCTACCCATAATCTCCAAAATCGACCAAATGTCTGAACCGTTGAGGCAACTATTTTTGCCATCGGCAACCAGCGCAACCTGATGAACGATCCATGACGCAACTGTTGCGTTGAGACTCGTCTCGTGGAAAAATGTTTAAAGCCAATAAGGTACATTAATATCTGTCACCTACAACAACCAATGGCTGTTCAACAACAGATGAGATGGAAACGTTTTTGTATAAGTACCATCGCAGGCATGCTGCTCTGCATTAAGGCACGGGAGTCTCATGTAACGCAAGTCTCATGGTCAGTAAGTTCAGATGCGGAGTACCAGACTGCAGTTTCAACCCTGGTTAAACAAGCTACTTAGTGTGCTATTACCCTATGGTCCACAGTTATTTAGTCTATCCCTGACTATGTGATTTGAGATTTGACCACAGCCCACAGTTTACACATTAAATAAAGTGCTGCTGTGTGTGCACTATTAGCATTAGATTAGCGGTATTGGCTTATGTTTTTTTTTTTGTTTTGAAAGGGGGGTGGGGGGGGGGTGTCATTTTGACTCATTGCTGTAGGAATAGACCACTTCTCAATTATCTAACATTTATCTAACATTAGTGTAGGACGTATACATAAGTCTTGTGTTTATGATTCATTTCTCTTTCATAATAAAGCATTGACCTTATTGGCCCGTGGTTGTTTTCAGGCATGGGTGTAGAGGCTGTTGGACACAGGGCTACGGAGTCTTATCTAACTTTTTCTTCTTGGGACAGATCATTTATGTAATTCTGACTTTTATATATTAGTCATTCATTTATGACATCATATCAGGCATAGTGGGACCAATATGTGCACATGTCAAGCAAACATCTCCAGTAAGTCCTCTATTGTCATAAACAAAAGCAACATAACATCATGCAGTGATAATGGTGCAATGACATAGGTTTTGGAGGTGCATACCTCACTAAAAATATCCCCGCTACTCCTCTGTTTTCAGGGTAATATCATTACCTTTACTTTTAAACACTTATCTTAGTCATCCTAAGGAAGGGTAAGAAGCATAGGCTACTAGTAGAAATATCTTTTTATATTTGGATAGTGTGGATTTTCTGGAATCTGGCAATAAAGGAATCATGATGGTGCCATTCTGTTTGGCAAGGGTGCTGAAATCTCATTTCTGCACGTGCCCTGGATATATGAAAACACCAAAATCTGAGAACAACTTTTGATATGGAAAGGAAATACATTGTTTTGTGGTGGGCGTTGGAGACAACGCAGAAATTTGATGTGATTTCAAGACCGGATTACTCAGGCATTGCTAATCGTGGATAGGAGTGCTACACAGCTTTGAAATTGGTAGGTTCTCCTGTTTTGATATGTGGTCGGACATATTTGAGTTCAGAGATTGTGAGATATTTCACCGAGATGAATAGGTATGAATAGGTTAACACAGAGCTGTGTTAATATTGCTATTTTTGTGTAACTTCTAATATTTCCAGTATTCCAGAAACCAATTTTTCTGCAAACTGTTCAACACAGCCCCTAGCAAGTAAAGTTGTTGAAAAGCTCTGGTCGTGCAGTTTTACGTGATGCGTGCATGCTGTCTGTGTGACTAAAACTCCATCAGTTCAGGGGGCGGGGCGCAAGTTTAGTCCTGTGCCCCACCTTGTGTGTCCACGCCCCGCAGTTTGAGAAAAGCTGGAATACACAGTGATTTCAGCTTAGCTATGCCCTCTATCTATCTATCTATCTATCTATCTATCTATCTATCTATCTATCTATCTATCTATCTACCTACATACCTACCTACCTCTCTATCTATCTGCCTCTCTATCTGTCTGTCAGTTCGTTTCATTTGTTCACTTTTGTAGGACACAGTAATATCAATCACAATCAAGGAGCGGAACTATCTGTTTTGGAAAGCAGAATACAGCAGTATACAAACAGTCATACTTATTAGTTAATAAGCAACATAGAGTCAGTGGAGTTGATTCAAAGGGAATAGAAACTGAAGAGAGGAGAAACAACAAGAGAGAAAGAGATGCAGACCACAGAAAGAAAGATGGAATGGCAGAGGTCGAGAAAGGCAATATGAAGAGGAAAGTCTATAAACCCCCTGATGGCCTCCTTTTTCATTTTGATAGAGTGTGATTAGAGGTCTCATTTCTTGCTTCCAGCCCAGTGAAACAGGCCCCGTCATCTCCTGGACTTCCCCCTGCTGTGTCAGGCGGGCGCAGAGGAAACGTGGCTCGGAGAGGCCTGGTGGTGTGGCTGGTCCCCTCTTCTGAGGTGAGGGACGAGAGGTCCTGAAATGTAATTGAAATGTACCTCTCTCATTGCTATACAGCTTTCTCTCGCTCTCTCCCTCTCTCTGACACACACGCACACACACGCGCGCGCACACACACACACACACACACACACACACCCTGGTCCTCCACTGCTTGTTTAGTCAGCTAGTGCATTGAGAGTATCACATCTCAAATGGAAGAAAAATGTGTCCTGCAACTCAAGGTTACAGCGACCACGAGGCATGTTTCTCAAAAACAAGACATTTCTCAACTGTCATATAACACAAACAGCCCTTAAATCATTTGGATAGATGTTGATTTTTCTGTATTTTTTCCCACTCTCTCTCTCTGTTTGTGAGTGGGTGTGTGCGTCTGCCTGTGTGTGTTTGGGTGGGTTGATGTGTATATCTGCTTATGCTTATGTGTGTGTGTGTGTGTGTGGTGTGTGTGTACAGTATGTGTGTAACTATTTTATTATATACTGGCAGAATAAACAGGGCTCTGCTGGTGTATATTTTGGTTGGTGCTTTGTCTGTGTGTGTGTGTGTGTGTGTGTGTGTGTGTGTGTGTGTGTGTGTATATTTGTGTTTTATACACACATGAACATAATGGTCATTGATGTCTCCCGTTGCATAAGGCTGCATGATTTGTATTGCACTTGGTCACGATTGCACAGCGATCACATCAACTGTTTCTTTGCGGGTAGGCTATCTCTTATCTCAGCTGCCATGATGTTTGACAAGGAGCTGCTAAAGGATCACCAATGTTTCACTGACTTCATGAAGACCTCTGGGTGACACTGGATGTCAGTGCAACACACTTATAGTACACCAAAGGCTTGTTGTGTTAATGTCAAAACAGAGGAAGATAGGGTGACGGAGTTGAATGGAAATAAACTGTCAACTGTCAATGGAAATAATAAACTGTCAACAAAAGATCATGTGACCAACGATCACCAACCAATTCACAAAATACAAAGGTTCACAACAGTTGTCATAGGCACCACACACACATACCGGTACACACACACATAGAGAATGATAAGAGGGAATTGAATCACAAGCTGATGACCTAACAAACTAACAGTATTTTCAACACAGACAGAGAAATTGAGGGTGAGAAAAAGACAACAAAATGGCATACAGCTAGAAGGTAAAAAGACTTCAGGGTTAAACCTCAAACAGAAAGACTCCCTCAAATAGCAGACCAGGACTGTGTGTGTGTGTGTGTGAGAGAGAGAGAGAGAGAGAGAGAGAAAGAGAGTATTGTTGTATTACAAAGGAAACAAAGTAAGAGTCGGACCCAATAGGACTCCACGCTTTATCTCATATCTAGTCTCCATTGCATTTGCAGTACGGGTGAATTATACATGTGCTGCCTAGGCCCACCTCCAGATCAGTCACTGATTGGCACTGATACACAGATGATTAGGGATACTTGTTTTATACCCACTTGAAGAGAACAGAGTGTATCAGTGCTTCGCTTGCTATTAGATTCTCATAGATATTTTATTGATATTGTATCGTCTATTTGAAGTTTTATACTTTGTATTCCAGCACAAATGAATCTAAAAGTTGGATATATTTGAGCTGGAAGAGATTTACAGATGGAGTTGCAGTTGATACAGAAGCTGAAATATGTCTGAGTCAAAGCGATGTTGTTCTTGCCTGGTTATAACAGGAAGCATAAAAGTTTCACTATGCAGTTGTTAGTTGGCCACTTTGAGACGAATGCAGAATCTCATTCTGAGAAAATGAATTTTTATGTTGCTTCTGTCAATGCAATAACGGCTTGACAGCTCTGCATTGCCAAAGTGCCACTGCTTCAATTAGCTATTTATATTTCCAATACCTTTATGGCCCTGAGAAGTCATGCCTTCACTAACAGTAATGACTAATTTTCTAAAGTCTCTACAGATGCATATACTTTGATTTGCTTCTCTCTCTTTCTCACACGCACAGACAAACACACACATATATACACACACACACACACACACACATTATGCACACACACACACACACACACATTGGCTGGCCCTCACCACACTGCATAAATCCACATCTATTTTTCCGAGACGTGATTGAGCGAGTCCTTAGTGTGAGGTCGTCCAGTAATAAGACTGTCCGTCATGTTCCCAGGCTCAAGAGTGCTTGGAACACTAATGTCCATGTTAGGTCGCCTTGATGTGTCAGAGGGTTTGGACTTCTGGGCTTTGGGGTCCTTCTCAGACAGACACACACACACACTAACACAGACACAAATACACACACGCACACACACAAATGCACACAGAATCAGACGCACACACAAATACACAGTCTGAAAGACACACCGCCTAAGACACACGTGCTCTCACATACACACACAAACACAAACACACACACACACACACACACGTTTGCCCATGAGTTCTATTTTCTTCATTTACGCTGAGTCTGCCACCCACTGTATCCCTGCAGGACACTGCCTCTTAATTGAAAGATCAAATGTCCCCACCTCATCCCCTCCCATTCTGCACGCACACACACACACACACACACACACACACACACACACACACACACACACACACATGCACATTCATACGGTGCAACCACACTACTGTAATAGACAGACAGAAACTCCCACTCAGTCATGCTCTAATATACACAGACCACACAAACATGTCAAAACCAGTGTACAACACACACACACACACACAAAAACACCACATATACACACCACTCTAACAGGCAAACAGAAACTCATACTCGTGTGTGCTCTTACACACACATGCCTAAAGACAATGGCCCAAGCACGCACACACACAGACATACACACACACGCATTTTCTCTCCTGAGAGTTAGTGCAGGGCCTTTATGTGGAACTTGTGCATCATTAATGGTCCCATTGCAGTGCCCCTCTGGTGATGGGTAGTCCAGAGACTCTTTCTGTGCTCTGGGGGAGGGAGGAGGGGCAGCCAAAATAAGCCCCCTGACCACACACACACACACACACACACAATAATTAGTTTGTGAAGCAATTACGTGCAGTCAGCTCCTGTGGTGTGGTTTGTCTATCCCTAGAGTCTGCCATTGTGTGTGTGTGTGTGCGTGTGTGTGTGTGTGTCAAGCAGTGCAGCTCTAGAGCCCAGCAGTGCTGAGCTCAGGTTGTGGCCTCTGGTGGCTCCTGTTTAAGAGAGACACCAGCTCAGTGAGCAGACCTGGTGGCGCTGGTGTGTGCTTGTGTGTGTGTGTGTGTGTGTTTGTGTGTGTGTGGGTGGGTGGGTGGGTGGAGGGGTCGGTGTGGGTGTGTAGAAAGGGGAGCAGATTTATCCAGTTGTGTGTGTCTTTACATTTACATTTACATTTACATTTAGGCATTTAGCAGACGCTTTTATCCAAAGCGACTTACAAAAGAGGATAACATTCAAGCTACAACACAATGAACTAACAAGGAGTGCATATTGCTAACATAGAATCTGCGCTGTTTTAAGTTGAAAGTGCAATAGTGTAACACAATGTAGAGAAATTAAATTATTAAGTGCATTCTCAAAGTTTACGCCAGGAGATATTCTTGGAAGAGCTTAGTCTTCACGAGTTTCTTGAAGGTGGAGAGGGTATCAGTTGATCTGGTAGCACTTGGGAGGTCATTCCACCAGCGCGGAACCAGATATGAGAAGAGTCTGGACCGACCTGCACAAGGTGTTGGCCGTGCTAGAAAACGTTCCTTAGAGGAGCGTAGTGGTCGTCGGGTGACATAGGGCTTCAGAAGAGAATTCAAGTAGATGGGAGCAGAGCCATCATTCACCCTGTAGGCCAACATAAGTGCCTTGAATTTAATGCGAGCAGCCAAGGGCAGCCAGTGAAGTTCAATGAACAGAGTTGTGACATGTGCCCTTTTTGGCTGGTTAAAGACCAGACGTGCAGCTGCATTCTGGATCATCTGTAGTGGTCTCACTGCACAGGCTGGTAGGCCTGATAGGAGGACATTGCAGTAGTCAAGACGAGAGATAACCAGGGTCTGAACCAGGAGCTGGGTTGCATGTTGGGTTAGGTACGGCCTGATCTTCCTTATGTTGAATAGGGAAAAACGGCACGACCGAGCCACAGGGGCAACGTGATCTGCAAAGGTCAGTTGGTCATCGATCATGACACCTAGGTTTCTTGCCACTTTGGTGGGAGAAACAGACAGGGAGTCGATCTTGATACCGATGTCGTGGTGTATGGCTTGTTTGGCTGGGAGGACCAGCAGTTCAGTTCAGTTCAGTGTCTGTGTGAAATGAAGCAATAGTCCACGTGCACTGGTATTTATCCATCAAACAATTGTCTGGTTGCAGTCACATGAGTCGTTATGGTCACATGGGACATTCACATGTTCAATCATATGTTGACAGCCCTTGGGAAGAAGCTGTCTGTCCCTGAGCCTGTTTGTCTTGGCTGTTACCACTGTAAGGTGTGACCCCCTCACCCCTCACCCCACACACTGCCCCTAACAGCCTCATTACCATAACAAAATGAGTGATTAGTGTATTCGGGAAAAGCGGTTGGGCCAAATGACCCCTCTCTGGGTCTTCTAGGTAGACAGAAAAATGCTAGGACTTCTAGTGTTAATTTGAGTATGTGTTTGCATTTGAATGTGTGTGTGTGTGATGGTCAGTGTTGGTGTGTGAGAGAATGGGAAGGGGGTAAATTTATCAAAGTCTGTGTATCTGTGTGTGTGTCTGTGTGTGTACGTTTGTATGTGTGTGCTTCCATACTTCTTTGGAGACAAATGCTTTGTACTTGTGTACTCATTAACAGAATATTGAACATATGGTGGGGGCCAAGTGCAGCAGATGATTGCTGAAGATTTTTTCTCACTTACAGCACCATTGCTATGTAGACCTGAACATAGAACTAATTATAACCCATACACTGACCACGGCCATTATAGACGGCAATAATAAAGAAAACAGCATGCCCTCTCTCCAAGGCAAGACACATTCTACTACACGCGTATCACTGTTTAATTTTTTAATGTTTTTTGAATAGGGGTCTTAATAAAATAAAAAGTAACACTTTATAGGAAGTGACTTCATAGAAAGAAATCATTACTTAATCACAATTCAAAAAATATTCAAATGTGTGTGAAAGATAGTGAATGAGTTATAATAATGAGTTATATAGCATTAGCCCATGTTAACAAAGCCTTCAAATGTATGTATATACAGTATACAACTTAAACTTAAAAACTTAAACTAAAGTCTTTTACCTTTGTCTGTGTAGGCTATAGGGAAGTAATGATTATTCTATTTGTGATAGAATTTGCACTGGCAGTATACTTACACTTACACTCTCTGGCATTACGCTCTCACTCTCCACTTTGGAAGGAGAATTTGGGAGAATTTTCACACCCCACCTACCCTTCAGCATGCAAACAATGGGAGCAAAATAGGTCCAAAATAGGTTAACATGCAAATGAATAACTTACTAGCCATTTGTTAGTCACTACAAATCACTTATTAATATCTTATTTTGCATGCCTTTATTCTACCCATAATAGACCATAAACTCAGATTTTTTCCAATATTAACTCCTAACTACTGTTTATTTGCAGAGAGTAAGATAGTTGTTGTATATGAATTATGATTTTAATATGCTTTGGTTAGTGTGGGGCTTATAAGAGTAGTCCAACAGGAGCAGTTATTCTCCTGGTACCCTGGAAGGTTTTGTGTCAATGTGTGGTGGACATAAGTAACTCTGTAAAGCAGGGTAGAGAGTCTGTTTCAGTATCATAACATGTATAGTATATACACACATCATAATAGCTGAAACAGAGTGTATAGTATATGCACACATCATAATAGCTGAAACAGAGTGTATAGTATATTCACACATCATAATAGCTGAAACAGAGTGTATAGTATATACACACATCATAATAGCTGAAACAGAGGGTATAGTATATGCACACATCATAATAGCTGAAACAGAGTGTATAGTATATACACACATCATAATAGCTGAAACAGAGTGTATAGTATATGCACACATCATAATAGCTGAAACAGAGAGTATAGTATATGCACACATCATAATAGCTGAAACAGAGGGTATAGTATATACACACATCATAATAGCTGAAACAGAGTGTATAGTATATTCACACATCATAATAGCTGAAACAGAGGGTATAGTATATACACATTATGACAGCTGAAACAGAGGGTATAGTATATACACATTATGACAGCTGAAACAGAGGGTATAGTATATACACATTATGACAGCTGAAACAGAGGGTATAGTATACACACGTTATGATAGCTGACATAACAGATTGAAACAGATTCTCTACTCTCCACTTCATTTTGCAAATCCATTAACACAGACCAGGCAACAGTGGTATAAGCGGTATAATGAACTCCTTGATGTTAATATACATCAGAAAATAATGCCCTCTGACGTGTTATTACTAATATTATAACACTGTTACAACATACAATCCCTGTCACAATCATTCTTGCGATTAAGTTAATAGTCTAAGGTAACTGTTATAAGTGGCGGTTGAAACAAAATCTTGTGAAGTGAAACAACACTTTTTTTTAAGGGGTCTACATAAGGATGAGCTTGTTATAAACATGACAGGACACATCTCATAAACATCAATGACACTTCATTCATGTTTATGACTGTTGTTATTAAGTGTCATTCGGTTTTTTAGAATGTCTGAACCCGAAAGTCTGCACTTCAAAAACCGAATTAACCGAATAACAGCAGTCATAAAAAAGAATTAAGTGTCATCAATGTTTATGATACGTGTTATCTCATGTTAATAACAGGCTTGTGTCACCCTTATGTAGACCCCTTCAAATAAAGTGTTACGACAAAATCTATCTGTTGTTTATTGTATGCACGCATAAGCACACAACAAGCTTACAGCTGTGTGAACCAACAGCCTACATGGGTGTCTCAGATGTGTTGCTGTATATTAAACAAAAGACTACTGCTAGCAACGGAGGGCTACCGTTTCATGCCATGAACTAGATAACCTGCTTGTGTAGTGTGTGTGCTCTTTGAACTCCTCCATAAGAGGTTTGTGTAGCAGACATTTGCCCTCCGCTCCTGGTGAGGATAACCCAGATGCTGTGGTCTGGTCCATCTCCACAGACAACAGATTCTGTCATAGCCCAAAGCATGCTGTCACACATGCATTACACACACACACACACACACACACACACACACACACACACACAGATACAAACAACACAGTGGCCCAAAGCCTGCTGTCGCAGCGGGTTTGCCACGGTTTTCATCTCCACAAGAGGCGCTTTCACAAGTGTCTCTTAACACACATCTTACTGCCAGTTATGCTCTGGCTTTCTACCCCAGTACCCTCACACATGCACACACACAGACACAGATACACACACACACACACACACACACACACACACATATTCAAGCTTGCTCTTTACACACTGATCCAGTTGCAGTTCTTGCTTTCCCTCCAAAGTGTTCCACACACAGACACACACATATTCTCTCTCAGTCTCAGACACACACACAAGCACACACAAACACACACACACACCACAAACACTCCACTGAACAACTTGGGATGTCTGTCCAACAATCTCTATAACATATGCCACACTATCTGCAGGCTACCACACACACACATAATTATCTCTCTCTCTCTCACACACACACACACAGACACACACAAACACACACACAGAGATACACTTACATGCACACATACATATTCCTAGCCTCATTTGTCAGTTATGCTCTCTAGCTGTTTAGTCCAACCTGGCATAAAATGAATCAAGGCTTACTCTCTCTCTGTCTTCACTGAGTGTGTGTGTGTGTGTGTGTGTGTGTTGGTGTTCAAACTTTCTGTCTCTCTCTCTCTTTCTCTCTCTCTCTCTTTGTCTCCAGTGTATGTGTTTGTCTGCATGTATGTGTGTGTGTGAGAGAGATAAAGAGAGAGAGAGACTGTGTGTGTGTGTATTCACACAAAACTTGAGCAGCAAAGATGTTCATTATTAATGTTGCACACATTTTCAATGCAGTCAGAGAGAGTGAGTGAAGGCCAATAGTTAATTTGGGGTAGTGTGTGATCATGATGCGGGCTCTGCTGTTGGTGAATGCTCTTAGCAACGCCACTTAGGGACAGAGAAAATTGAGCAGAAAGACCTTGAAGGAGGTAAAACTAAGAAGTGAATATATTCCACAGATAATTAGAGAGAGAGAGGAGAGGAAGAAGAGAGAGGGGAGAAGAAGAAGAAGAGAGAAGAGAAGAAGAAGAAGAAAGAGAGAAAAAAAGTGTAATAAAAGACAGAGAAAGTATAGACATTAGAAAGTGTGTGTGTGTGCGTGTGAGAGAGAGAGAAGAATGAGGGGAATACAGGAGAACAGAAACAAGCAATGAAAAAAGAAAATAAATCATCATCAGAGAGAAAGAGAGAGAGAGAGAAAGAGATTATTAATGTTAGTGAGTGAGTCTATGGAGAAGAGACAATGAGAGTGAATCTATGGAGCAGAGAGACAAAGAGTGGTGTAATGAATGACACGCATCTTGTCTCCGCATTTTCTGCGTTTGATGTGTCTCTCTGTCTCTGTGTGTTTCAGCTAAGGCTGCATTGTCCTCTCTGTTAGATGGCCACACGCAAAACGCATTGAATTCAATTGCTGGAACTGAAAGGGAGATTGAGAACGAGGGAAACAGGAACAGAATGAATGTCAGCTACCAGCTGGTTGACGGCATGGAGAGACACTAAGAGAGAGTGTGAGGCAGAGAAGGTGGGTGTGTCACAGAGACAAGGCTGTGAGCCCAACGTACACAAACATGCATACACACACACACACACACACACTCTGCATCTGTGAGATGTTATCACTTCAGGGCCACGGTGAGAGTGTGTGTGATGGACTCTCACTTTCTCTCTCCATTTCAGCTGTCCCTATTCTCCATTCACACACACATGCACACACACACATCCTGACTCTCCCATCACATCCTCAAGCATCTGCTCCTGACCTACAGGTGCAGAGATCCTGTGTGTGGCTGGTGCCCCCCCGTGGACCAAGTGTGGGTCAGGCGTGTGTGTGTGTGTGTGTGTGTGTGTGTGTGTGTGTGTGGCACTTTGAGGTCAGTGGGAGTGTGGCTCACGCTCTCAGACACCTCTAACCAAAACAAATGGCTCTTTACTCCTGCGTCGCTCTTACTCAGCCCAGCTCAACCAAGGCTCAATGTGGCTCTCCGAGGTGTGCAAGGGATTCTGAGATTGGAAGCAGCCTGTCACTCGTCCTCTCTGTGGCAGTGCGACAGCTCTGCTTCCATATCCAGCTTTGGCTCAGGTTCACCACCACTGACACTGATGGTTTTGCTGCCAGGAGCCATGTGCACACACTCAACACATACACACACACACACACACACACACACACACACACACACACACACACACAAAGATACAAGTGTACACCTGCTACATACAAATACCATGAGTGAATGAATCCCATTGTCCCCTATGGCCATAAACCCTCAAACTGAATCAGCAAGAATCGTGACATCAGTTGAGAGTTCATGGCTTAGGACTTAGTGGGCAACTAGGATTGAGCCAATACACCCAATGTTGTATCCACACTAGGGGTGGTCGGTATAAAAGGTATAAACGGCATGCGGTATAAATTTGGCCAGCGGTAGAGATTTTGGGTTATACCTTCCTATCGCGATAGTTCATTGCGTCACCACAACAAGTCTTCAAGTGGGAGGAAAAAAGTTGTCACTACACACCAGCAGTCTGTCACCCAGGCATTTTCAAAAGGCGTAGCTTATGATAAAAAAGCCAGCGGTGGATTGACATAACGAAGTCCATCGCAATATTCATGTGCAAAGACACGGTGCCTTTCCAAACCGTAGAGAGAAGCGGCTTTTTAGGCATGGTGAAGACGCTTGATCAACGGTACGTGGTACCAAACCGCAAATACTTTAGCCAGGTGGAAGTGCCCAGACTGCATGACGAGGTCCGCAATCAAGTGGGAAAAGAGCTTCGTGACGTAAAACACTATGCAACCACCACAGACTTTTCGGATGGATTTTCTTGTTGTAATATTCTTGACTTTTATGTTATTTAAGAGCTTAAAAAACAGCTTCCTGCTTGAATGCTTTTCCATGAGCTCTGGTGACCATTAAGAAGCTGTTAATACTGTTAACTGTTAATACTGTTACATACCAAAGTATACCGTGATATATACCATCTACCGTCTATGGTTCAAATTATACCGTGATATAAATGATCATTTCTGAAGCCTCATTCCTCACAGATTTGGTGAATAGCTACTTGATATTGTTGCTGTTTATAACTGTGTGCGTGTGTTTGTCTGTGTGTGTGTGTGTGTGTGTGTGTGTGTGTGTGTGTGTGTGAGTGAGTGTGCGGACACACATTACAGAATATCTGTTTCAGGGTGAGAATGTTTCAGTAGGTGTGAGTGCATGTGACTGTACAAATGTGCCTATATATGTGTGTGTGTGTGTGTGTGTGTGTGTGTGTGTGTGTGTGTGTGTGAGTACAGGGGCCATAAATCCTATGAAGCCAGACATCTGTGCTTTGAATTACCAGCTCATGTGTGAAGAGAGAGCAGATGACGGTGTAAAGAGGTGTAAACCCTAGTTTGTATATGTGTGTGTTTGTGTGTGTTTATTGTGCATGTATGCATGTGTGTGTCTGTGTGTAAAACATGACGTGAAACATCAAACAGCAGAGCAGAGCCCTGTCTACATTTTCCTCTGAAGGCTGAAAGCAACAGTCGATGCACTGAGGCTTTAACAGTGCAGGGGGAAATGGACCACACTCATGATCCTTATGCAACACGCTGACCACACGTGTATGTGTGTGTGTTTGTATGTATGTGTGTGTGTATATGCAAAACTCTGTCTTTGTGCTCTTCACTTCATCTCTGTCTAGTAGTGTGCTCTTTAACCTCATGGGCCCGATGGACGCAAATTGCGTCCAAATTCACACCCATTCTTTTCTGTTGAATTACTCCGGAGCTATACATCGTAGCGAGATGGAACTTATACCAAACGAAACAGCAGAACCAGGGCTACTTTTGTGCTCAAGCATCGGCGAGATATTAATGTTTAGAAATTTGAAAAAATCTGTCATATTAGCGCTCTACGCAGCCATTACTCACGTTCAAATTACTCGCGAACCCGTGATCGCACAGACATGTCACGCATATCAAAAGAAAGTACAGAATCACAGCTTTCCAACGACACCAAACGCATATTTCTGCATTGAATTTATCATGTTAAAACAAGGGATCAAATGTTTGCCAAGTAATGCTTTGACAAATTTCTGTCTCACTCAGGGTTATCAGTCAATGCATAATTCTCACCCATTCTTCTCTGTTGAATTACTCCGGAACGGTACATGCCCAGGATATGGGCTTAAAAGTAAAGGTAGTCAAATCACCCTGAATTTCTTCCAATAAATAAAAAAAAGGCTCTTATTTCCGTCAGGCACAGACTACATATTTATCAACATTGATAAGCCACTGAATATCCCACCATCATGGTTCTTATGTTGCCAGATTCCAGACAATCTCCTCTACTCAAATATGAAAGATATCCCTGCTGACAGCATGCTATGGACAGGTACTTGCAAAAATACAAGATTTTTTTTATACGCAACATGATTTTTTATTGGTTTATTATTATTTATAAAATCAGTGCAAATAGTAGCTCACAAAATGAAACCAGATCTGGATAGCCTAGACTGTTCTGAGAAAAACAAGATATAGCATGTATGTATGACCCTTAAAATGACCAAGATATGAGCTTAAAAGTAGAGGTAGTAAAAATACCCCAAAAATGGCTCAGGGCCCATATTAAGGAAGGAGTAGGAAAATAAATAAATAAATAACATTTATCCATCCTCCATCTAGTTATTTTTCAGGTGTTGTTAGAGGTCGGGCTGAAACAAAACACAACGAAAGAAAACGAAACTAGTGGAAACCATTGTGGTGAAAGTAAGCTAGGATATTAGAGAGAACACAGGTTCTCGGTTCCGTCGTTATGTTCTGCTGTTAGATCGACTGATAAGAGAGACAACAGAGAGAGCTTGTTCCCCTTTATTGTTTGATCCACATAATAATGATTCAGTCATGCAGACAAACAATCTCCTATGGGAACGCAGGAAGAACACGGAGCCAAACAACTCCAGCTGTAATTGCTTCAGCTGAGGGTGGTAGTTTGCCTTTGGAACACTGGAAACTCATTTGCAGCCTAAATTAAACAAACTTACAGAATAATTAACGTAAACATTCCATTAATCTTCTCAAACTCTGTTAGAGCGTTTCATTGTCATTGTCACACCCAGCAAAAGAGATATGAGCACACACAGAAGTGATAGAGATCATGTTCAACTTCATATGTATCTGTTATATGTATATGTATCAGAAAATTTAGGTCACTCTGACATGAAGACGAAATATTTCTTAGTTCAGTGTTAATTTAATATGTATTATGAAGGGTTGATGTGTTTCAAAAAACAAAAACATTCTCCTCCCCAAGCCTTTTTTTTTCTGTGACATACATTTCCAAACTCATGAGTTGAGCGGCTGGCTTATTTGAATACTCAGCTCCAGATTTCTTAAAGCAGTAGTCTGAAGTCAAAAACCCATAGTCCTGTTGTTCAAGGTTGCTGAATGCTGTCAGTAGAAATAAGAACAAGAAAAATTGGTGCTACGTAGACTAAATAGCGAAACAGCAGCCTACCAGATGAAAATCAGGGACATTTCCCTGGATTTTCCTTGGGAACCAGGGACATTCCTATTTCTACCATCAATATCATTGAAATAAGTAATGTTTTAGCTTCAAAAACTGGGGACAAAGCAGGCTTTCTTGTATTTTACCTGCAACAGACCATCAAAATTGTGGACTTTCCCCGGAAATGGCTGTTGTCTGGTCACTCTAAGCCAATGTTACCTGATGACAGCAATGAAGCTCAGTTTTAGTGTTGTATCCCTGTACCCCATTCAGTTCACAAATTTGGTCTGTGTTGTTCCAGATTTTCTCATTCTTATTCCTACCAATAACACTTGGCATCCTCAAACATCAAGGCTATGCATTGACTGATCTTTACTATTGTTTTATGGCCTCTGGCTTAGACTCTGGCTTAGTGTATTCAGCCCCTCTCTCACCCTCCCTCACAAACTCCCTTGTTCAATTCACTTACCCAATGTTCAGTTCAGTTCAGTCACAACAGCTCCTGACTTCCCTGTTCATTCAGCCTCTCCTGAGTCACTGCCGTGTCACCTGACACAGGTGTTTGAATGCCAGTTTCACCTGACCCAGGTGTTCAGTCCATGGCACTCTCACCTGACTTGAGTTGTTTGGTCCATGACAGTCTGGCCTTCTCTCATGTTCTTGTTAGTGCAGTCTTCTATACACCAGCTTCAAAAACAGTAGACAAGCCTTGACCTGCATGAGTGTGCGAGTGTGGCCTTTTTGTCGGGAGACTCAGCCATGTGGAACGCCTCTGTCATCTTCCTCTTCCCTTCCCTCTTCCTGTTCTTTAGGAAGTCCCAGTGCCGCTGTGAAAGCCACTATTACCACTGCTGCTGGGAGAGCAGAGAGTCAGCTGACTCTGCTTTAAAGGAGAAATCCAGTGTAAATCAATCTACAGCCCTGTTGTTCAAGGTCACTGTGTACTGTTAGTAGGAAAAAGAATGAGAAAATTTTATACAACATACACCAAATAGTGAATTGACAGCAAAGACTAACTCAATAGGGCACAGAAACTCACTTTCAGTTTCATTTCGCTATGCCCCATCCAGATAACAGTAGTTATCGTTTCACTATTTGGTCAATGTTATGTCAAATATTCTGGTTCTTTTTCCTTAAGACAGCACTCAGTGACCTCGCACAACAGGGCTATTGATTAATCACACCAGATGTCCCCTTTAAAGCAACACTATGTAAACATTTGCCATTATTGTAGGTGTTATTTTTATCAGACATTTTGTTTTGGTGTCGTCTTCAAATGATTTGGATTCCATGTGGTCATACACATGAAAGGTGGATAAACACAAGTGTCATTCCTCTTTTGCCACCCAAGAAATGCACTGTGCAGTAGGAAACCACCACAAAATATAACTTTTACATTAAGACATTGCTGACTGTATTGCCTTCAAAAACACTAATTAGCGTGTTCTAGCAGTACCAGTGAGACTCTGGGAAATGTTTAGAAGCTTTTTCTGTGTAGGGGTGGGATCAAGAATCAGGAATCAAGTAGAACTATGAAAATGCTTCAATTCACTGGAATCGTATGCCTCTGACTGTATGATGTCCTTCATCAATCATGCATTATGTTGAAGATGGCCATTTTCACCCTCCTGAAGTAAAATGATCTCCCGAGTTCACTGAAGTGGGTGAAGTCAAGTAGGATGCATTGCTTTAAGTCTGTGATGGATGTATTTTTCAGAGTAGAGTCTGTTCAGTGCTGTGTGAGTCTCAATGTCTTTTATCTCTCATTCACAGTGCAAACTTCACTGGATGCTTAAGCACCTATCAGCTCCATGTTGACGTTGACATCACAGACGCAGATTGGAAACGTAAGAGTTTAAGTGTGACACTGACATCGTTAGGGCACTCTCGATGCTTTGTCGCAATTGCCTTTTTTTATTATTATTATTTTACACGCCTTTTCCTTTCACTGCCATTTGCAAACCCTCCCCTCCTTCACATTCAAAGACAGAGTCTGGCTGTGTAGTCCTTGAGACAGAGGGTTGGTCAGTACCATCTGAGGGCAGTAAGACATAGTGATTTTTGGAATGGTATACCATATATATATGTGTATGTTTATCTTCTTTATACCTATTATAACCCTATGGAGAGATATAGTGTGGCTTAATAGGGTAAATATCATAACTAACACTTCCCCACTGAGATAAAACTTTTTTTGTACAGCAAGTTTTCTGAAAAAACATGTATGAAACATGTAAATGAGCCAGTGAGTATGTGATATTCTACATACATTTAGGCCATGGGATAGGGGGGCTTACAGTGCTCCGCTTCAACCAAACCAAACAAACTTTTTGTGAAAAGCCTGACTATGCTGAATATGAAATTGAGTGTTACATTAAAAATCAATCAAAATCAATTTCAATACAATGCAAATACTACAGAGGACTATGCATTGTCCATGGTGTGGAAGAAGGTGGAACTTGGAAAATGTGCATATTATCACATGTACAGGGTGCAGGCTTCAAGAAAATCTATATGTTAGGCTGTTTAATTTGTTTACCATTACGGGACAAACTGAAATTCAGTAAGTTATTGCATATGTTATGTGGCATATGTTATGTAAGCATATGACACCTCATTTACATATTTATACATGACATTTCATAATACTTGCAACACAAAAAAATATTGCCTAAATGTAAATACTCAGCTGAGGAAGTTTTGTGGTTTTGATTTTTTTTTTATCCAATTAACCTGTAATAAAATCCTCCACTGGCTAATAATGGTCATAAACAGACATAAAACAAAAAAAGCTACCCTGAATGCAATGCTATCACTTATTTTCTAACTCTAAGGTGGCACACCTTGCCAAGTAACACAGTGAGACTCACTGTCCTTGAGTGGTACCGACGGGCTAAATTTGGGGGTCTGGCTGAAGGACTAGTGGCTTCCAGCTGACTTTTGGCCGTGATTTGGTGACTGGGAGTGTGGTGTTCATCCACAAGCTCTATGGCAACAAGACTGACACACTGAGAAGTTCTAAACCATTACAGTCCAGCTAAAAATCTATATTTCATCAATATCAGGATTGCAGCCGCAACACAGAAAAAGGGGGCTACATCAGAAAGACGTCTTGTTATGTTCGTCAAGGATTGTTTGGCCACAAAGTTGCCAAAATTTACTCTTAATCCATTCGTTAAACCTAGGTAGTTCAAATTCTTTCTGACACTACATATACTATTCATTCATAAAATGTATTCCAGATTTAAATGTATTTCCTCAAGTCACATGACTGACCATGGTGGGACAGGGATAATGTTGATAATTGGTCAGCCTGACAGCCTCAGATAAATAATAATATAAATAGCAATAATAATAATAATAATAATAATAATAATAAATAATTCTTTTTGTATAATCTTTGAATGATGATACTGGTGCTAATGGTCTTTTGTGATGTTTGTACTTTGTATGATGGTAAAGATGTCATTTATTTATTTATTTTTCTTTTGCTTTTTTGACTGTGAAGCAATTTGGTTTGAAATGTGCTATACAAATTAAACTTACTGACTTACTTATAAGAGTGTCTTTTGAATGTTCACGTTATATCATCTCATTTGGGCATCATTGTGTGCGCTTTGTCATCGTCAATAAGCAAAACCAAGGACAACATTTATGAGTGTTAGAAACAAGAAACCAAGATCTCAGCAGGCGCTGTGGCAAAACCAGTGCCTATAAATGGCCTGTGATCATTTCCAGGTCCAACTCTGTCTCACACTCACTTTGTGTCTGTCCTCTCTGCCCTCTCCTCTGTCTCACACTCACTTTGTGTCTGTCCTCTCTGCCCTCTCCTCTGAATGCAAGAGAAAAACAGGATCCTGATTAAAAAAGAAATGATGTGAGCAGTTTGAGGAAGTGCATATGAGGCACACATTATCCCTCCCCTGATGAGGATACGACCACTTCCCACCTCCACCCCTTTCTCTCTCTCTCTATCTATCTCTCCTGCTGTCTTTAAGAAGATGTCTCTAAACCTTGATTAGTGCTCTGAGCAAATGAATAGAGTACGATGCGCATCTCTCGTCTGATCTTATCAAGGTCATGTGCTGGTTAGTTTCGCTGGAGTAATAAAACGGTGCACGGCAAAAATAAATAAATAAATAAAATAAAATAAATAAGTCAAGCAGCTGATAAGACATCTTCCGTAAGTTAATTAGCTTTTTATCGCACAATGCAATTACGAAATTGTCAAGCCTTCTGGTTTTAAGATGGCACAGAAGACAACGCAGACTAAAGTGATGAAACACTGTGGTGGAAGGCAACATAAACTAATAAATAAAGTGCTCAAAACACAGGGGATGAAGAATCGAGCTATTATTTTATCTTTTTTCCCATTACGATTATTTTTCTCTGTGAGTAAGCAGGCTCAAGTCATTCTTTCTTTCTTCTCTTCTTTTTGTTCAGAGGAAGACCTCTTCAGATTTCAGTTTCTTCTTCCTCTGCAGGGTTGCGTTGGCCTAATGTAAACCCGGGGGCCGGTGCCGGGGTGCGTGGCTCCTCGCTGCTATGCCGATAAGGGAGATTAATGGTGTTGTCGGACGGCTTGGCATACGATCAGTGTGGGAGCAGCCCAAATGTGACTGCTATCTTGGCCATCTGGATCCAGAGAACGAGGCATCGGGGGTGGAGGCAAAAAGCGAAAGGAGTGGATGAGACGTCGTATGAATAACGAATAACAAAGTCTTAACCCTGAAGTGTCGCGCCAAAGACACTGACTTATACGTAGCGGCCCAGTGCACTGCGCCCTGGGTTAGAATTCTGAATAGAAACTACCATGGCAAGAAATACTAGGAAATAAATACTGTTTTTATAAGGTGAAAGGGGAGAAAAGGTGGACAGCAAATAGAGAATTGATATTCTGTTTATTTATTTATTTAATATTGCGGCTGTTTCTTTTCAACCGAGCAGTCTTACTATTTGTGTGCTCAGAGTTTGACAGCAAGCGTGTGTGTGTGTGTGTGTGTGTTTGAGTGTATGTATGGTAGCACAGTAAGACTCTCTGTGAAACATTAATCACATTAAGACAAATTCCAGACTAGTTGGTCATCAGTCACAGTGAGTGGTAATTGGTTCTGTTTGTGTCCATATATAACATCCCTATATAACAAAGGCTCACTCTAAGCCTAAAGCCCTGAACCCTTGAAGACTTAATAATCATGAATCTGCAGATCATGCCAGAGTTCAGGGCAGGACTTGGGTCTTAGGGGAGACATTGCTATTCAGACATCAAAACACACCAACATTAACAGCATGGATTAATATCAAATCTATGGACCTGTCCATCAATTATAAAGCATCTATGGTCATTTATGTTGTCTATAAAGCATCTATGGTCATTTATGTTGTCCTCAGTGTGTGTCCTCCTCAATGTGTGCACATAACCCACAAACAGAGCCAGCATTAAGCCATTCAGCATTAGAGTCTTGATACAAATCATCTTGAATCTTTCCTCCCGACTCACACCCTTAACTTTCTATCTCCTCTTTGAGGAACATCTTGAAGGCCCAATCCTGAACGTAAAGCTTGTGATTGGAGCGAGACCAAGGCACACAGACAAACACCATGGGGTAATGTGGCTCGATTGCCAACTAGGCTTTTCTGTGATACTCGTGTCTACACCCACCGCCAGAGGCACAGAGCCATACTTAACCAACAAACCCAAACTTTGAGTTGAAAATAATGGCACAAAAAACACACTTTATTTTCAAATGCCTTTAAGTAATATTTTTATTTGATTTTTCTCCAGCTTTTTGTTTCTTTTATGCTTTTCATGCTTTTTAAAATATTTTTCTTTTTGTTTTATTTTTTAGGTCCTTACTATTTTTCTTGTAATGAATAGGATTACACTGTGTTTTATCTCCAGTACTACTTCATGTTTTTCTGGCTATAATTTATTATTAATATTGCTGTTGTTTTTATTTTGAGAAGCTCTATTAGTATTGGTCTTCTGTTTGAAATCCAGACTGCCATTTGAAGCATTCTCAGCAGGTTAAACATCAGCATGCGTGGAGATCAGTGCCAAGTTTTTGGATACCGTGTTATTCTTGTGTTTGCTATGAATAGAAGATGCTATGCTCTTTGTCATCACAGGGTCAAGTAAAAAACTGCCATCAGTTTGAGAATGCACTTAATAATTTAATTTCTCTACATTGTGTTACACTATTGCACTTTCAACTTAAAACAGTGCAGATTCTATGTTAGCAATACGCACTCCTTGTTAGTTCATTGTGTTGTAGCTTGAATGTTATCCTCTTTTGTAAGTCGCTTTGGATAAAAGCGTCTGCTAAATGCCTAAATGTAAATGTATATGTAAATGCATCAGGGCACGGGTTGAAAACCACTGCCGAGGAGGCTTTTAAATGAATAAGGTGCTCTTGTAGTCGTCAAATTCAAATTCAAATGCGTCTGATTTCCTGATTTTCTTTATTTTTTATTCTCATCTTTTCTTTACTCTAGCTTCTACTGTGTGGCCTTCAGACTTCATAATTACGGCAGATTTGCACGAAGTAGCTCTTTTCATTCTTGTGTTAATCTGGGGGAAGAGTGGAGTGGTGGTGGCAGTGGTGGTGGTGGGGGGTTGGTTTTAGTATTTTCTCCGAGAGCAGAGGGTCCAGCTTGTGTCAGCAAGCGAGCGAGTGAGCAAGGGAGGGAGGGAGGGAGGGAGCGCATCCACGACTGCGAGTTTCCTCCGGCTCCACCATTTAACAGCGCTCTCAATCTTGAGTCAGGAGCTTTTCTGTCTGTGCGCCGAGGAGAGACATTGTGTGCCCTAGCTCTGGCCCACTCGCAGAGGCAGCTTTATCGCAGATGGGCATCTCAGCCACTCCAGCTGAAGTAGCTACCACCAGCCAGTTATAAGGAGAGCTCTCTCCCATCCCCTTCCCCTCTCGCCCTCCGCTAGTCCCCCTACCCAACACTGCCACAAGACACCCAGTGAGTGATGGAGCGACCGGGCAACCAGTCAGCAGATAGGAAGCTTCACATCCGTCCTCTTATGCTACCACAATCACAACTGCACTTACCTGAGACACAAAAACCCTATTGTTCAACATCTAATGTAAACTATTACAAACAGTAATGTGAGAGACAGAGTAGATCTTAAAAATGTCAGAGAGGAAGAAGAAAAGTGCTTACATATGCTGAACTGCTAGTCTTTAATGCTGTGCATGTTGTGATCTGCGGGCTACTTCACAAAGTAAAAAAACTGCACATCATTTTTTAGGGCTGTAAAACTTTTCTGCCTGCAGTGTGTGTGTGCGTGCGTGTGTGTGTGTGTGTGTGTGTGTGTGTGTGAAACGTGTCGATACAGCAGCGTTGCCAAAGAGGCACGCTTTCGCCTCATGAATAGATAAAGATCTGGAGACTGATAACCGTGTCAAAAAGCCAAGATGTTCTAATTTATTTTCAT
>PYXC01002109.1:835000-852500 GCA_015244755.2 Tenualosa ilisha
TACTTTTTTGTCTGCAAGTATACTCCACATGGGTATGAGAGGCGCATAAAAAATAAAGAAATAATCCATACTGTATCTCACACACAGCATCTCCATTATCAGACCATCATAATACACTGGACTATACACACACTATACTCTCACAAACACTGCTGTCCCTCTCTTACAGGTGTGAGAGAGTATGGTAGTGTGTGTGAGAGTATAGTGTGTACTGCACATTTTTATCTACAAAGTGTGTGTGTGTGTGTCTGTTTGTGTGTGTGATATATATTATCCTCCTCTCAATCTGTCCATCTTGACAGGCTGACAGTCTGCCTGTGGTCCCTCTTTTCCTTATCAAAGGGCTACTAGACCAGCCTGCCACCACAGGGTAAGGAGGGAGAGAGAGAAAAAAAAGAAATGAGAGAGAGACAGAGAGAGAGAGAGAGATGGGGAACAGCCATAGACTTCAATAGAAAAGGGTGCGATGAGAGAAGTTAGAGAGAGAAAGGCTCAGTGTTTCAGTCCTAGCAGTTCTAGCCTGTGGTTGGTGTGTGGGAATGTGTGTATGGCACTGTCTAAAAATAGGCACACTGATGCATTAAAATACACACTGATTGAGAATATAGGCACTTGAAGGCTCTACATCCCACTTTCATGCCTTACCATCTGTCCTTTCTCTTCCTCTCTATTGCTGTGTGTGTGTGTGTGTGTGTGTGTGTGTGTATGTATGTGTATGTGTGTGTGTGTGTGTGAGGCTTATCCCGGTTTTGATCATATTCAGGATAAAGTGTTTACATGAATGCAGAGAATTGTGTTATTGATATCCCGGTTTACATGATAAATACTACTATTCCGGTTATTGATAGCGTTCTTTGCTGTGTTCTTACTGAGGATTCTAAAGAGTGCCGCTTGATTGTCTTCAGCATGCCATCTTGCATGTCACACTCTAGAATCTTTCTCCGCAACTGTCAGAAATCAGGATAAGGCATTCACATGCTACGGTATCCCTGTTTCTTTCGGAGCAGCCTACTCCTCCAAGCATATCCTGATTTCTCAGAAACCGGGATAAGGGTTTCTTCGGGATACTGAATTCAGGAAAAGGTGTTTACATACGCAAACACAAAGCCGGGATCCTTAAGAGCATGTAAATGTAGTCATATAGGCTTTTACAGTCCATAGCCAGTATGTACTTGGGCTTCTATTGGCCTCATCATTACACTGGCCCATTTGCAGAAGGCATTACAATAAAGATGCAGTTATGCTATTTTAAAATAGCCTACACATGAGAATGGGCCAAACTGTTAAACTCTCATCGGCCTTCTTTAGAACAAACATTGGGGAAATGATGTTGTACATATTGTTACCACATTTCTACCAAGCACAATGGAAATCTGGTGTTGTACATATAGCCCTACAGTGCAGGAGCACACTTTACTTGTAGGTGAAATGAGTTTATTATTACTCACGCTGCAAGAAGCTTTCATTTTAATGACGAAATGACTTGTTGATGAGAGAGACAGAGGTCGTCTGTTACGATATGCGGTACGTCTGCAAAAGTACGAGCCTACACGGGACTGGTGTTCATGCGCCTTCTCTCTCTCCCTACTCTCTCCGTCTCATCGTTCACTCGCGTATGTGCATATGTGCATCTGAGCACAATTAACACGACGGCAGAAATATTCGCAATCATAGAATGGTCTTATAGCAGGGAAAAAAGGGAACAAAATGCTGGAATTGGCAGAAAAAAAATAGCAGACATATTTTTAATATTCCTTTACATTTGTGAGTCTGCGAACCCTGAGGCATTTCTTTCTCAAACAAAGGTAACAAAATCTTCTTGACTAACTACTAACTAAACCACACCTTTACTCATAGACCTCAGTGTTGAGGAGGACCAATTGTGTTAGTTTAAAATGCCTTGACAGCTGTTTGTTAAATCATGTGTTAAAGAACCTTTAGAGCAGTGCTTTTATTTAGACAGCGTACGGCAATGCCTCCCGTATTTAATTGTAAGCGAAACAGCTGGCGGCTCATTTTAATTACAGCAAAAAGCAAAAGTCTTTACTTCCCCCCCTCTCCCTTGCACTATCTCTGGGTGCTAGGGAGTTCACTCTTCCTATTAAAGATACCTGTGACCACGGAAACAGAGCGGCCTGATTGCTAATGGCCGTGTAAAAATTAGCACAGGAAACATTCACATCGTTCTGACCGCTTCATCCCACATGAAACATTCACTGCTCACTGTATCCCACTGAATGGCGATTCATTTTTTGGAAGCAGAGGAACTTTTTATATACAGGAGTATACAAAATGCTATCAGCCTGTACTTAGGAGGTCGTAAAGCTGTTTTTTCAAAAGTGTGTGTGTGTGTGTGTGTGTATGTGGGTGAAATAGGTAACTGTGAGTCCCTATAAGGTGTGTGTGTGTGTGTGTAGGCTGTGATATAGACACCTAACCCTGTGCTCTGTCTCTGAGTGCACTGTGTTATAATGAGACACCAGGGGACAGACATTTCTACAGCACTGTAACTCTTACATTCCACACACACACACACACACACACACACAGAATGTTTTACACTCTAAGTGAGTCCTATCCAGAGACTACGACATGTATCTACAGCTGCTGAACATCCCCCAGCAGGGAAGCAAAGGTCGTTTGTGGTGTGTTTGTGTGTCCTTACATGCAAGAGTGTGTGAGGGATCGCTCAACTGCACTCTTACAGCTCAGGGATTGAGCTCACACAGTTTGTTTGAGTTTGAGATGAGGGGCTTTCTTCAGTTTGTGGAGTGGAGTGAACTGGACGTGCAAAAACATCTTGCCTTTGGACTCTTGGCACATTCTTAACGGTAAGATACTCAGTAGCCCTGTTTTGTCTGGTGTAGCCTGTTACATCCACACAAGCCATCCCCTTTTTACGTTGATATTATAGATGCATCTTGTGGGTTTTCTTTATTAGTTGAAACTGAAAATAAATTACTAGACCTAGAACTGTCCTCTCAGCTTTACAGCGGCTAAAAGGTCAAAGCTGTAGGCCACTCTGAAACATATGAACATTTCAAATGCAAAACCCCAAAAGTCCATCTTCAGAAATATGCAACAATTAAGTTTTTTTTATAATAATTTTAGTAATCGCCATCAAACTGCAATTTGAATGTTAGTATGAGTAAAAGTAAAAACAAAACAAACCAAAACAATTCAATTAGAGCTGGAATGATAATAAAATTGATCAAAATTATAAAAATATATTTCTGTAAGTTCCCTGCAAATGGACTTGGAGGGTTTTGCATCTGAACTCAAAATGGTTATGGTTATGATTACTATGGATTGTATTTATGATAAACACAATATAGGTAGGCTAGCCGTATCTGCATATGAAAAAAGGTCAGTATCGGGTGTCACATATGTTCGCTCCATTAACAAAACGTATGCAGTGCATAAGATGTGGAATGGTATAGTCTTAGAACTATTTTGGGGGGCGGAAGAGGAATGAACATATATGAAAACTAAACGATAAAAAAAACAGTTTGGTTTCTTAAAACTTTGTTAGTTGGCAATGAACCGGTTGGATAAATGCAATATAAAAGCAATATAATACGGCCCTCAGCCTTTGGCTTCATGCCTGTGGCCGAACCACACCCATGAGGATATCTACGAACAACCTCACTCCCACTCATGTTATATTGCTTAAATGAAAACACTGACTATTATGATGCATTATAAATACTTTATAACCCTACTCAAATGTGTTCATTCGAATGAGAAAATGTGTTAAACAAAGCTTTGAATTAACCAGATCTCTCCGACTAATGGTAGATCCCAGAATCCTTTCTGAATTCAACTGAATATTGTAATATTCTAGATTATGGTCCATTTTAATGCCCAAAAGACTCTTTTTTTCTCTCTCTCTCTCACACTCACACACACACACACTCACACACACACACACACACACACAGTGCTGGACTTTGGGCCCTGTGTCATCACTCCAGGACCTTAATAAGCAAGTACTGGGCACTTTTGCAAGTTTGTTAAACGCATGAGTTATTATTAAATAAACTTTTGAATGGTTGATTGGGCCAGCTGTCTGCAGCACAGATCTAAACCCTCTTGCCATGGAGCTCTTGGTATTTTTGTAAGGATTCGGTCACACACTGACCACAGCAGTATGCCATAGTACCATAGCGTGGACATGTTGGACTAAGGAGGAACTAATTCTAATAAGATTATATGTGTGCACAACATCAGAAGCACACAAGCCCTCTGTCTCTTTTCACTTAGCTTTTCTATCTACCTGCACAACACAGCACATGTACATATATACAAACACACACATGCGTGCACACACACACACAGACACACGCAAGCCTTTACGCCAACCTGTGCAACACAATCACTTTTCTTCTCTCTCTCTCTCTCTCTCTGTTCTTCTGTGTCTACTGACAGTGAGTTGGAGAGTTCACATCAGAACTCCCCCATCAGATATGGCCCAAATCTAATGCAGAGCCCGGCTCCTATCTACTGCAGTGTTATGTAATGTTATTAAATTCCTCTCAAAGTTTATATCTTTGAAGTCACAAAACCTCAGGTCAGTGATTAATGCATAGCGCACTCAAAATTCACTGAAGTTGCTCTCTGACACACTCTGTTCATCTGCCTGAAGTTTTTTTCTTCTTTTTTTTGCACAGGCAAAAGAGAAGACGACTAAGGCCTGAATGGGAAGTGATGGGAGAAGGGGTCCTGTACTGTTGCAGAACTCCTTAGTGTGCCCATCTGTACAGATAGACCATTAGCGCCTAGAGGCTGGAGGCTTCACATACTGTGAGGGCTTTCAGCCACACTGACAGCACAAAAGCACTCCAGGCACACCAAGCTCATTTCAGAGAAGAAAGAGACTGTTTTCAGACACACAATGAACTCCCGATATGCTCAAGATAAACGAGTGAACTGTAGGTGTAAACCAGATTTTTTTTTTTTGTCTTTCCCAGGTATCGACCAGTTCTAACACTACCAGACCCCTTGCACTTATTCCAGGTGCTGCAAGAGTGAGTGTACACCTGAACAATAAAGGTAATTGCACACAGAATCCAAGGCAGGTGGGTGGGCATGATATTTCTGTCAAGTCCTTTGTAAAAACTGAATAGAACTCACTGTGCACCACAAATACTGAGAGGGTTGTCATATCACTAAATAACGAAACAACCACAAAGTGCTACAAAGAGTCACTTCTTCACAACCGATGAGTGGTTTCAAAAGTTTATATTAAAGTCCCCACAACCTCCCAAAATGCAAAGGGTCTGAATGACCAGAAACATACAGCTGTATGGATTTAGAAAACTATTTGGCAGCGCTAGTAAGCTAACTTAAGGCTATATCTGTACCAGGTGGAGTTTTGTCCTTTTGGTTCTTCTTGTATCGCATTGTTGTATAAATATTAGTTAGACTATTAGTTAGGTCATTTCATATCAGTGTAGGTAAGGGGTTCCCAATATATTATTCTCCTTTTCTTTAACTATATTATGTAATCCCAATATAGGGGAATAATGAACAAGGTGAGAGCGAAGAACAGCGCAACGGCGAAGGTGGAGTGTTGTGGCCTATATTCCCCTATATCGGGACACGTCGAGGGCCGTTATCCTGCTTATCACCTGTAGGAAAAATTGTAATATCCTAGAAATGAATATCAGCAAAAGAGAATAGTAATGTGATACAAATGTATACCATGTGTACAACCTTATTCTAAAGGGCTAAGACAACTAATCAAGCAAGTTATGGTTAGTAACGTGGGAAACAGAGGGTGCTGGTGAAAACCCAATAGGCATCTATCTCTACCAGGAATTTAGAGGGAGTGGACATGGAACAAAGTTAAAAAAATGGAAGAGCAAGAAGTCAAATGTCATTGTGAGGGCAGGAAGGTCTGCCATTTGTTTTACAACATGTGACGTGTGCTCTGGGGGGTATAAAAGGGAATCCTAATCTCCAAGAAGAAGGGCTTGTTACTCGGCATACCTTGTGTAGGTTTTGTGTGGGTAACTTGTCTCCGGCGTCGTGATTAAAGACTGCAGTGATCCACCAAGTTGCCTGCCTGGTAATTTTTGACCACACACCTGGTTGCAACTCGTGCATTTAGTTTTAAAAGAAACTATCATGTTGCCATTTACTATGGCTGTTATAGTTGCCATTCAAAAGAACATTGATATGGAGCGGTGATTAAACTTTTTTACTAGATACGCCATAGGTGTCCCGCTATTGGGGAATAATGCATACCCTGTCAGCCAATCAGAAAACAGTATTTCATTTTTCCAGGTGATGAAATGGAATATCGATGATATATCTGAAGACACGCCACTTTGGAGAAGGAACAGGGAACAGTGTGTGTGTGTGCGTGCGTGTGTGTGTGTATGTGTGTGTGTGTGCATGCATGTGTGTGTGTGTGTGTGTGGTCATTTCTCTATGTATGTGCCATCCAGTAAGATGTCAAGAAGGATTTGTGTGTGTGTGTGTGTGGTCATGTCTGTGTGTATAAGTATGTGAGTAAGTATGTGAGGATTTTTGCCACCCTGTCCAATAGTATTAGTGTGTGTGTGTGTGTGTGTGCATTTCTGCATGTCTTTTTTTCCTGTTAATGTGTGTATGTGTATGTGTCTGTCTGGTCTAGTGAACCATGATTTAGTCCAGCTTCATTTCCAGAGCCAGCTGTCTAATCCCTGGGACCACTGGTGCATAGAAGTTTGTGTGTGTGTGTGTGTGTCTCTCTGTGTGTGTCTGTGTGTGTGTGTGTGTGTCTGTGTGTGTCTGTGTATAAGTGTGAGGCCCTCTGATCCTTATGAGGACATGGTGGTGACCAGCGGAGACAGCGGGTCAGTTCCAGTGCAAAGGCTGCTGCTGTTTTTAATCCTGACAGCGGCAGCCTCTCTCTCTCTCTCTCTCTCACACACACACACACACACACACACACACACACTTGTACTTGTTTAGGCAAATAAATCTCATACGTAGATGAATACATATACATGTATGTACACACACACATTCACATATACACACGTGCACAACACAACACAACAACAACAAGAAAGTAAATAAATATGTAAACGCAAAGAAATCACATACAGCACATGTAGCAGTTAACACGAACGCACAGCCATGCATAGATTCTTTGCATAAACACTAGCATGGCTAATGATTCAATCTCAGACACACATATGAGCATATGGCCTCTTCTCTATAGCTTCTTATTTTTGTTTTGCAGCCTGAATGCACTGTGTGTGTGTGTGTGTGTGTGTGTGTGTGTGTGTGCAATCTCCTCTCCCTCATGCATTTATAATTCACTGAGCCCCTTCTGAAGTTGCGAACGAGGGCAGCGATTTTTCTCTCGCCTCTCCCTCTTCTCTTCTCTTCTCGTCTCTCTCTCTGTCTTTCTCACCCTCTCTTTCTCTTCTCCTCTTCTTCTCAGCTGGAATTTACATAGCTAATCTCTTATTTACATCCATCAATCGCCTCATTAATTAGGTCAGCGATCAAAGCTTGCATTTCTCCATCACTATCGGAAAGAAAAGTCTAACATAACCCCAAATAAAAGTGCTTTTTGGTGATTTTCAGGAGGATTGTGGTTGCATTAACCACAAGAGGGAATGAGGAGGAGGTGGGGGGGGGGGGGGGGGGCTGTAGAGGGGGATAGAAAGGAGGAAGAATGAAAAAGAGGAACAAGAAGAAAGACTTTCAACTGAGTACTGGTGCATAATTTCTGTAGTGGTGGGGCAGGCGGGCACTGGTAAGATGCAGTAGCCTTATGTAATTCAGCAACATCATTATAAAACTGTTCACTGGTGCTGCTGCTTTTGCTGCTGCTGCTGCTGTGTGTGTGTATATGTGTGTGTGTGAGAGAGAGAGAGAGAGAGAGAAAGTTACTGTTACAGAGATGGAAAGAGAGAGGAGATAGAGAGCAAAAGGAAAAAAGAGGAAGGGGAAAGAGAGAGAAAGAGGGAGGTGGGGGTAGCAGAACAAGGATGGGTGTCACGAGAGAGAATATCAGGGAAGAGGACAGAGGGATAGGCAAAGAGGCAGATGAGAAGAAGACAGGCAAGAAAAGAAAGAAAGGGATTTAAAAGGGCTAGCAGAGAGAGGAGGTAGAGAAAGAAGAAGGCAAGGGAGAAGAGAAAGAGAGAAAAAAAGACCCAAGAGAGAAAGAGTATCACAGCAGATGTGAAGCTCCGGCACCATCTACTGGTGATTGAGAGGAGCTCCTGATCAGACTGCTATTAGTCTAATGGTGGCCTTGGGGACAACACCAGGAAAACATCAGCACATAGACACAAGCAGAGGGTGGGGGAGAGAGAGAGATTGGGTGTGTGTGTGGGTGTGTGGGGGGGGGGGTGGGGGGGGGGGGTAGGAGGATAGAGAATAAAAACAAGGAAAGACACATTTTGTGTGTTTGAGAGAAATAAACACATACACAAATGACTGAGTGAGTGAGTGGGTGAGATAGTGAGCAAGTGAGTGAGTAAATGACTGACTGGGTGGGTGAGTGAGCTAGTGAGTGAATGAGTGAGTGGGAGGGTTAGTATGTGAATAAATGAGTGAGTGAGTGACATGCCTTTCACATTGCCGTCGTTTTTTGCTTTGCTTGCCGCTCTGCTCGACACTGGCCAATTTTACCTGTTGCTTTTGCTCAGCGCAAAAGTGCTTTATGTCATGAAGTCACAACCCACAGCTGTACTGGCTTCTGAATTAGCTGTGTAGCTAATAACCCTGCTTCAGACTCAAACATACACATAAATCCCTCTAGTTTTCAAGCTTTAAAAAAGCTGGTTAATTCTACATGATGCTGACCCAGTGTGCAGAGTTTGAAAACACAGTGGCTTGTCCTCAAGTAACATTATATCAGGCTGACTGCTAATCGCCAAAAACTAGCATGCCATATTGCCTTGTAATGTAATATGTAGGTAATGTTAGCAAGAAAACTTATCTCACTTGTTTGCTATTGTTTTTGGCCAGCAATGGACTTACTTCAGTTTATAACCAACATGTGCCATATCGTGCAGCAGGAAAATATGACACAACCAGCGGTTTCCAACCAACATACCTGCAAATATCCGTGATTGCTAACTTTAGCTTCCATTAAGTCATGTGTTGATTTCCTGGCTTTCTCACTGGCGGTGTGAACGAACGTCACGCGTTACCGCGGACACCGCCCACAGCAGAGGTGTGACTGTGGGCGGTGTGGGTGTGGTAACGCATCACTTGCCGCACTGCTCCGCGGCAGCGGCAAACTACTCTGGTGCTGGGGAAACAGTTGAAACCAATGGGGTTCAGTGTACAGGGGTGCAGCTGCTATCTGAAAGCCACTTGAGTGGTTGAGTGCATAGGACCTAGGAAGCTAGTGAATAGGAACTAGGAAGCTAGTGAATAGGTGCTAGGGAGCCAGTAAATGTGGCAGGCATTGAGCGAACTAATACAGAGGCATACATTGGCTAGGTTGGCACCCTGGTTGGCACACTGGTTTATCTATCTCGAAGTTAGTAGAAGGTCAATTAAATGTGTATACTCATTCGTTAAATCTCTGTAGTCATTGTCCAGATTGACCCCACATCTCATGCCACCTTAGCCCATGCTTCACGTTTCCACCAAGTCTCAGTGAAATCTGACAAAAATCTCAGAACAGAAATCTCGTGCAAACAAACACTGTATAACCTCAGGAGTGGAGAACCATACATACATGCAGAAAATTGACAAACACATATACTTAATTTATGCACAAGCACTTAATTCATGGACTCACGCACATACACACACACACATACAATCTATGTGTATCCACTTAAACACATGGCAGCTACGAAATGGCATACTCTGTGTTCAGAGATTCTGTCTAAATTTGCATACATCGCTTGCGTGTGTGTGTGTGTGTGTGTGTGTGTGTATGTGTTTGTGTGTTTTCATCTACCGCTTGCATTTAAAGTTTGTTTCTCTTGTCTTTTTCTTCTCCAACAACTCTAAGATAAAGAAGCAGACAGAGAACGAGAGAGAGAAGACAAGAAAGAGAGGGAGTTAGAGAAGAGAGAGAGAAGAAAGCAGAGGAGCGAAGCAATCAGGGGAGACCATTGCAGTGCTGGAGAATAAAGAAAAATAGCTGACCATCTGTTATTTTTTACTCGTGATTCACCGTCTGCAACCAAGTAGTTCGAGCAGAGAAGGAACTGAAGGAAGAGAAAAAAAAAGAAAAGACAAGAAAAGACAGGATGAGGCGCAATCAATTTGATAGGCATGAGTGAGTTGAAAAACGAGTGTTTAAAGACACTATTTATTTGCATCCATTTGAAGTGTTTTGCACCCCAGTGGGTTAAGTGTGCTATTTTCTGAGTGCACTCACGCACACTCACTTACTCACTAGCTCCGTATGTCCATAAAATACATGAACGGGGAGGTGTGTTAAAATAACACTCTGCTTACATGCGGACAGTGATTGCACCAAGTGGACAGCCAGTGACACCAGTGATTGACTGCCTGGACAAAACACACACACACACACACACACACACACACACACACACACACACACACAGACACATAAACTGTGTTGTCCTTCTACACAAAAATGCAGCATGTCTATAGTAGCTTGTATAGGAATTAATATGGAAGGGATGAGAATCTAGCCATCTTTTATGAAACTCCAGAAACACACAGTCAGAAATCTGTGCACAGTGTGGATCTAGCTGTGGAGTTCCCATCAGGAGGGGAAGACATTTGGGCTTCACTTCAAACTGCAGTAACACACACACACACACACACACACACACACACACACACACACATACTGGAATTACACCTGCAATGCCCCCCCCCCCCCCCCTTCAAACACACACACACAGACACAGAGAAATAGACATCAGAGTTCCATAAACTGAACTTCCTCTGTGGCATGCCTCCTGACTCACCCCAGCCAAGTGTGACCGAGTTGTGAGAATATGCTCGATGTACAGGAATCGTGGAACATTCTCAAAGCACACTGTTGTGGCACAAGCATGTGTGTTTGTGTGTGTGTGTGTTTGTGTGTGTGTGTGTGTGTGTGTGTGTGGCGTCGTGGAGCGCGCTCAAAGTGCACTGCTGCGGCACAAGCCTGCCGGGCAGTGCTGAGATGCCAAAGTACTTCTCAGGCTTGAACAGATGGCAGTGCCTGTGCGCTGGATGCTGTGTGTGTGTGTGTGTGTATGTGTGTGTGTGTATGTAGGAGAGAGTGAGGGATGGGGTGCTATGACATCCATTTTAGGTGTCAACCTCTGAAAACACAGCAGAGAACTGTGTGTGTGTGTGTGTGTGTGTGTGTGTCAATGTTTGTCAAAGTTTGTCAAAGTATCAAATCAATCAATCAGTCAATTAATCAATCACTTAGACTTAGTCTTAGTCACCTAAGTCTCTCTCTCTCTCTCTTTTCTCTCTCTCTCTTTTCTCTCTCTCTTTTCTCTCTCTCTCTCTGATGATTATGGTGTGGGGTTCCTGGAGGTTAGCCCAGCCCCCAGATCCCCTCTGCTCTCCTGGGCGAGTTTCCCACCTGAAGCTCTCCGCCCCGCACGCTGAACCTGAGTGCCGTGCACAGCCCTGGATCTCACCTCTGGGATGAACCATTTAGCAAATCCAGATGGCCCACTCCAGCAGCCTGGGAAGGCTTTCAGTCACTCAGCCTTGCCTAAGCCCTACACGGCTGGCAAACACACAGCACACACTGAGAGCAAGAGGATGTGTGTGTGTGTGTGCATTGAGTGTGTGTGTGTGAGTGTGTGTGTGTGTGTACACATGTGTGTGTTGTGTGTGTGTGTACACGTGTGTGTGTGTGTGTGTGTGTGTGTGTGTGTGTGTGTGTTTCATTTTGTGTGTGCATGTGTGCATGCATGCATGTAGATCCACTTAGGCAAATAGGAGATGGAAAGAGAATGTGATAAAAGTGTCTGCTGTGACATAACTTGTGGCATTATTATGTGTGTGTGTGTGTGTGTGTGTGTGTGTGTGTGTGTGTGTGTGTGTGTGTGTGTGTGTGTGTGTGTGTGTGTGTGATGTGCTGTGTTCCCTAAGGAGGTCGCTGACAGACTGTGGTTGTTGGGCATGGGATTTTGTAGTTGCAGTAGTGGTGGAACACAGAGACTAAATCACTCTCTGGAGGAAGCTTTGAACCACGTTGCCCCAGTCAGACTGACGGAGGCCCAGCCACCTCGTCAGTGAAGTGAGTCAGTGAGTCTTTCAATCTTTCAGTGGATTAGACCACAGAAAAGACTGGGGCTTATGCTAGTTCCTGAGTACTCTTTGTTTTCTTGTCAAATGGTTCTTGTTTTTTTTCAGGACTTGAATTGTTGAAAGTCCGAAATTGCACTTTTCATGCAACGACTAACATATGAATCTCTTCAATTGTTTTCTTTGACATTTAACTAAAGAAAACACTATTTCAAATCAACAGCATTGTTCCTTCCCTTCAGCCTCTCTCGGTAGCAGTGGGGAGTGTTGGTCTGTTATAGGGACTGTCTGTTCCAGGCCCAATGAAGTGTGACTGTGCTTTCAGAACAAATATAGCAGCCAGACTGCGGATGGCAGTAGGCCAGTGTGTGATTTTTTTGTTTGTTTGTTTATTTATTTTTGTTTGTTTCTTCCTCAATCTCAAACCACACCATTCAATCGGTCATGATTGCTGTTTTGATTTTTGACATCCTGTAATTTCACATTGTGAGTGTGGTAGTCAGATGGGAAATTATCCAGTTTTTTTGATGTTGTTTGTTGCATGTGGGCAGGTCAGCGTCATAGTCATTCACACACACATACCCGCTCCATATGGTCGGGCGTAAGCCTCCATATAGTGAGATGTTCATGGGTGTAGGGGCCAGTGTGTTCTTATAGTGAGATGTTCAAGGGTGTAGGGGCCAGTGTGTCCATATAGTGAGATGTCCATGGGTGTAGGGGCCAGTGTGTTGCATAAGCCTCTGTATAGTGAGATGTCTATGGGTGTAGGGGCCAGTGGCACTAATGTGTGTAGTACTTTATGCCTGCCTGATTCCCAAGTTATAATGTACGCTTACTCCTGTTCTTTCTTTCTTTCTTTCTTTCTTTCTTTTTTTCTCACAATTGGAAAGGGTTTGACATGATAACAGTGAGCTTTTGGTAGCCTGATAGAGATCCCATAGTCATTCATTTGGTTCAGCCATGGACCTCATGGACTTTTGTACCACTGTGATCCTTGTAAAGCATAAAAATATGTGTTAATTAATTACTACCATTTTTACCTGGCATAGGGAAGACATATGATGCACATGGCCATTTATTAATGATTTTCTACCTATTACTAACATTTATAACTGGCCATCTATAAAGGATTTGTAAGTTCTTAAGAACTTAATTTCCACTTGTTTATCATTATTTACAAAGTATGCCCTTGCGTAAGTGTGAATAGTACCGCATTTGTCTTTCTTTCTTTTAACTGATGGCTATAAACCTTCTCTCTGTCTCACTAGCTGTGCAGTGTGATGTGAGTGACAGAAATAGAATCAGACCAAAATGTTGCATTGCATCGCGCCAGGTCACACTGCGTAGCACTGCATTCACCAAGGATATTCCAAATGAAAATGTACGGTAACACTTCAGATTAGGGTACACATATTAACCATTAACTAGCATATATTAACCATTAACTAGCAGCTCCTGTGTTCATATGAATAGATCATCTTTTCTAAACATCATTAAAGGGGAATGACTGTTCCTGTTGTACTACTGTCTTATAAGCCCCTTACTGAGGAAAGCATATTGAGATGATAATTTATATACAACAACTGGCTTACTAACTATGAATAAGCAGTAATTAGGAGTTTTATATTGGAGAAATTCTAGTTAATGGTCTACTATGGGTAGAATAAGCTCATGTTGAATAAGGTATTAATAAGTGACTTGCATAGTATATTGTTAATTTGCATGGTATTAAACCATTAGTTAAGCAACAAGGACAAGATTCAGTGCTCCAAAAACAAGGACGAGATTCAGTACTCAAAACAAGGACGAGATTCAGTACTCAAAACAAGGACGAGATTCAGTACTCAAAACAAGGACGAGATTCAGTGCTCCAAAAACAAGGACGAGATTCAGTACTCAAAACAAGGACGAGATTCAGCTCTCCAAAAACAAGGACGAGATTCAGCTCTCCAAAAATGTACCAAGAGAAGGGCTACTTCAGAAGAGGGTAAGGCTCAAACAGAAAACAAAACAGTTGTATCTTTGCTCAACAGGCGTGTGTCCTTGGTTGAGGCAAAGTCTCTTTCTGTCTATCTGTCTATCTATCTATCTATCTATTTATCGATCTATATACAGTACCTCTATGTGTCTCTCCTTCTGAATACATTCCCTTTTCTCGGTTTTGTCTGCCTCTCTCCCATCCCTCTGTGGATTTCTTTCTTTCTTTCTTTGACCTGCTATTTGAATCAATAACACTTGTTCGGGCTGTAAACAATCTTCATTTCCTTCTCCTCATCTATAAGAGGCAGGACATAGGAGACCCTTGTGTCAGCCAGACAATACAGCCACAGAAGTTTCCGGAAGCTTTCTCCAGCATCCACTTAACCACTCACTCTAAACTGCCTTTGTGAAGTTTATCACTGATAACAAGACCTTGTGTGTGTGGTGTGTGTGTGTGTGTGTTTGGGGAGTCTTTTTTTACCACATTGACTTGTGGAACAGTGCACTGGTTTTACTGGGGTTCTGTCCACACCGTCAGGTCAGTTTTACTCATTTACGGGTTCCAGCATTGTAGGACATGGATTGCATGTAATGCTTGTTTGCATTGGCCAGTAAGTTTAAGCCACCCCATTGTAATGATTTCAGTTAATGGAGAAATACGACATAAATCATCAATCAATCAATAGCCCTGTTGTTGAGAAGAAGAAAATTTGATACAACACAGACTGAATAGCAAATTGACAGTTAACACTAACCAAACCAAACTCACGTTTGGCTTCATTTTCCTATATCTCATTCAGTTAACATTAGTTGCTGGTTCACTATTCACATTCAAATTTTCTGATTCTTTTTCCTATGCAGACAGTGGTCAGAGACAGGGACACCACTAGAAAATTTGGGCCCTGTGACAGAAAATAATTTTGGGCCCTTTAATTACAAGTAATTAAAATGTTCTCTTTGGGCCCTTAGAATCATCCTAACTCCACAAAGCCATCCTCCCCACCCCCACACACACACGCATACACACAGCGCCGCCCTTACCTCAGAGACCTCGAACTACAGGGCTTTTGATCGATTCACACCAGATTTCTCCTTTAAATCAAGTGAAGTGTGTGGTGCTGAAATGTATCATACTCTGGTGGATGGAGTCTTTGGAAGAGATGGGAAGTCACTAACAATATTTCAGCAGTTTCCTGATCCTATTAGATTGGATTTTGCCAGTACCCCAGTGGTCAAAAAGGGACTGTTCTTTCTCCTCACTCAACACAAATGCTTGTTGTAAAACAAATTGAAAGGACAATAAAAGTCTTTGTTGTTTGGGTTGTGTGTGTGTGTGTGTGTGTGTGTGTGTGTGTGTGTGTGTGTATGCGAGTGTGTATGTGTGTGTGTGTCTCCTCCTAACTCATGGTCCCAAGATATTTACAACTGCTCCCACTTTCTCTTAAATCGTGTCAGGGCTTCCTGCAGCTATGTTCTCAGGTCAGATGAGTAATTTAATGGGCAGGCGCAGGTGGGTATGCCCCATAGAGAGCTAAGAGAAAACACACACGGGTGGGTATGCACACACACACACACCCTTCACACACACTCATATTGTACATTGTATATGGTGTCTGATATGACTTGTGTCTATGTGCATTATGTCTGCCAGGAGTGTATAAGACAATACCAGAAAGCCTTTACCTGCCTCATGTCATGACAAGATAAAGGAGAGGGGGCATACATATGTGCACACACACACACACACACACACACACCAGCAACAACAGAGAGAAGAGAAGACAGAGTGAGAAAGGAGAGAGGAGAGGGAAAAAAAGCTGAAACAGATAGGAAATGAGAGAAAAAAAGAGTGAAGAGGAAGGAGAAGAGAGAAAAAGAAGAGGAGGGGAGTGGGAAGGAGAGATTATAGAGGGTTTCCTACAGAAGTCTCCTCTGCTTTCCTGGGCTTGTGGATCCATTTGTGCTACCCCAGAGATTTTACTTCATCACAGCAGTATGAGAGGGGTGGGCAGGGGAGAGAGAGAGAGGGAGGGAGAGAGGGAGGGAGGAGAGTGTGTGTGTGTGTGTGTGTGTGTAAGAGAGAGTTTGTGTGTGTGTGTGTGTGTGCGTGCGTGCGAGAGAGAGATGAGAAGGATAAGTGCTGTGCTCTCGTGTGGAGAAGTGTTCTCTGAGACATATCATAGCATCTGGGAGCCAGAGAAACCCATATACACATGCACACACACACGCACACACACACGCACACACACACACACACACACACACACACACACACACACAGTGGCATGAAGCAAGAAAAGTAGACACACAAGTGCATAAACTTACAAATAAAACATTTCTACATTCTTACTCACGCATGCAAATACTTGTGCATGCACACACAGACACACACACACACACACACACACACGCACACACACACACACACACACACGAAGTCTGTTACACCTGGGGATGAAACTACCCTGAAGTGAATTATGACTGAATAATTTGTAGACTGTATAAGGCATAGAGAAAAGCTAAGTTAACCGATGTGATTTTTTTAAAAAGACATCATGTGTAGATCACAGAACTCTCAGGCTCAATGAATCAATCCATGAACTCTCCTTCCTCTCCAATCCCCTCCTCCCTCCCCTGTGTGTGAATCTGACCAGCCCCAAAATTAGATGTTGATGAGTAGGTCCTCCTTTCACCTCGATTCATCCTCGTTGGAGTGTCACCTCTCTGTGCTCGCCTGTGGTCTCCGGTGGTCCACTGTGCGGAGTGGAAAAATCTAATTAGCCATCGCCTCTCTGCTGGACGCCTGCCGTGCACACTCATATTTCACTCATCATTAACTCCACTTTACACCTGCCAAAGTCATACCGTACTTAATAACAAGCTGTGTGTGTGTGTGTGTGGGTGGGTGGGTGGGTGGCTGCAGGTGTGTGTGCGCGTGCATGTTAAGGGGTTCTAATGCTAACACGTCGGCAGGTTAAAACACACAGAGAGAGAGAGAGAGAGAGAGGAGAGAGAGAGAGAGAAAGACAGACAGACACACACTCCCTGGATACTGTACTGTGTGTGATGGTTAAAAGTACCTTCCCAGGTGAGGTTCTTCTCCTGTCAGGGCTTATAGATGAGGCCCAAGGCAAGGAGAGCACACAAGGAGAAGATGAGAAGAAGAGAGGAGAGAAGAGAAGAACAGAGGAGAGAGAAGAAAAATAATAGAATACAGAGGAGAGATGGGAAGAACAGAGGAGAGACGAGTGGAGAAGAAAAGAAGAGAATACAGAAGAGATAAGAAAAGAAGAGAAAAAAGAAGGAGACACAA
>PYXC01002109.1:857500-860000 GCA_015244755.2 Tenualosa ilisha
TGTCTGAGTGAGAAAGATAGATAGAGAGAGAGAGAGAGAGAGAGAGAGAGAGGGAGGGAGGAGAGTGTGTGTGTGTGTAAGAGAGAGTTTGTGTGTGTGCATGTGTGTGTGTGTGAACATTTCACTGAGACAGCCCGGGGGTAAGATGAAAATACTGACCAGGGTATTTGTGTGCGATTATGTGTCTGTATCAGTGTGTTTGCTTTCCCCATCCGTGTTTACGCCTATTTATGTGTGTGTGGTTGTGCAGAGGCATATGTGGGTATCCATCTTTGCTTGTGGCTTGTGTGTGTGTGTGTGTGTGTGTGTATGCGTGCGTGCATGCATGTGTGAGTGTGTGTGTGTGTGTGTGTGTGTGTGTGTGTGTGTCCAGCCTAAGGGTCTCAGTGTATGAAGTGAAACAGGGTGTACTTCTTCTCTGTGCTCTGTGTTTGAGAGTGTATTACAATGTGTGAGATTAATGTTGCAGAACATAAGAACCCCCCCCCCCACCCCCACCCACCCACGCAAACACACACACACACACACACACACACACACTCACACATAGACACATGTCAGATACACATATACTGCACACAGACCTGCACACACAAATGTTACAGAACATCAGTGAGCCTCATCTCACTGCCTCTTTCTTTCTGTCTTTCTCTCTCTCTCTCTCTCAATATCACACACACACAAACACGCACACATTCAAACTTCAGTGAGCTTTCCACCTCACACACAGACACACATGTGGTTTAGAAAATGTCCCAGACGTGTGTGTAACAGCGTTATCTGAGTGTGGAGGGTTTTGGCTAGACTGAGTGTATCCGTGTGTGAAGCCCTGTCAGGGAACTGAGAGGGGAAGAGTTCTAACCTGCCCATCTTCCACCACACACACACACACACACACCACACGCACACACACACGCACGCGCACACACACACGCGTACACACACACACACACACACATGCAGACAGATTCAGCAGGTGGACTCCATCCATTATGCTCCACATATGTTCTCTCTAAGAAAATCTCACAGACACCCTACACAAGTAAGCCCCTGTTTTCAAGTCAAGTGAAGTCAGATTTATTGTCAATTTCCCCACATATACTAGACATACAGAGGAATTGAAAGTATGTTTCCCGCTATCCCCATGGTGAAGAAGAGATGCACATAAACAGATAAGACATTTCCTAACACTAAAGAAAAAAAGTACATAGCAGATAGGGACATTTTCCTAACACTAAACGAGACAAGATCACAAGACAAAAAGATTACAAGACAAAAACACAAGAATATCATAGGCAGCAAAAAAAACTCCTGTATGATGTGTTGTGATACTGCAGAATGATGAAAGTTGTTGTTGTATTAGTGTAAAAAGAAATGCTATATACAAATCAATCAGCAACTTCAGAGTCTAGAGTTTTTCAAAAAATATATGTAATACTACAGCAGAAATGTAAAATTGTAAAATTTTTATGCAAAACCTAAAGAGTGCAGTGTAGTGTATCTTTCTTTCTTTCTTTCTTCCTTCCTTCCTTCCTTGCTCCCTTCCTCCCTTGCTCCCTTCTTTCCTTCTACAAAGATTCCTTAACCATGGCTCTTCTTATCTGGCATTATAATTAACACAGAATGACACACAGTGTTTTTGAAATAAATAATAAAAAAAAAGATCCTCTCCTTTCACCCAGCAGTTCTGCATATCTATAGTTATGTTTAGATAGGTCACTTCACAGCATATCTATAGTTATGTTTAGATATCTCACTTAACAGCCGGCTGGAGCTGAATTAACTGTGTTTACATCATGTCTGGTGATCTCAGCTAAGGGATCATTTAGATGGAGATGTAATTAGTCTCTGTGCTTACGGATGAGGGGAGCAGATTAAAGTGGAAACAAGATGTAGTCTTGTAGCTTCTGCATGTGAGGACACTCAGACAGCCACCAGCGACAGCCCTGATCTGGCTCTAATCCAGCTCCAGCCTGGTTCTGATCTGGCCCTGATCTGGTTCTGAAGAGGCTCTGATATGGCCCTGATTTGGCCAGGACTGGGCCCTGACATAAACCTGAGTTGTCGGTTGTCTGAGGATAGATGAGCAGATAGGTGAAATCCAAAAAGCAATCATCGATCTGCTCACCCACCATCTTTAAAGAGCTTGTATCAATCAGCCCCTCAACTTCTTTTTAAACAGCTGAGTTACTTAAAAGCACAAGGGTTCTTTGAATGAAAGCGGTACGATCTCACATACAATACTACTGAAGTTACCCTAATATGATGTTCGATGCCTTCTCACCCCCACCATTACTAGTAAAGGTATCTGGAAGAAAAACCGTAGCAGAACACGTGTTAGTAAACACACACACGCAGTTCAATTGCATGGACGTGCTAAGCGCTGTATATTGTGCAGACACCCAACAAATTCGTGCCACCAATCCTGAAGACCTCCCCTGCCGTCAACACAATTAAAAAAAGTCAAAAAAAAAAAGAATGAGTCATCTCACTCGCTACA
>PYXC01002109.1:867500-880000 GCA_015244755.2 Tenualosa ilisha
ATGTCTTGGCCGGAGAAGACATGATTGGTCTCTCGAGCACTGGCGTGTGTGTATTTTACACATGGGGGGAGATCAAACGGCCAGTGGGCCTCATTGCAGGTCCTTCTGTGGTCATCAAAGCCCCTCCAATCACTACAAATGACTGGCCCAGATGCAGGCAGGCAAGCAGGCAGGCAAGCAGGCAGGCAGGCAGGCAGGCAGGCAGGCAGGCAGGCAGTTTTTCTGCTCCACTCCATGCTGGAATTACTCAAGAGAAGCAGCCATAAACACTGAACTGCTACTTTTAGATGGTGACCATTATTTATTTCAAAGTAGCGATTCTCTCTCAACGGTTAAAGTGCTGGACACACACACATCAGGGAGTAGAGAGAGAGAGAGGAGAGAGAGTGAGAATTGAGAGTTTTGAGGAGAGAAATTTCAAGGAACATTGTGTTTTCTGTGTGAGGGGAAAGTAAAGGGCTATTTCTCAGTTTCAATCCCTGTACTTAGCACACACACACGCACACACACACACACACACACAAAGAGAGAGAAAGAGGAGAGAGAGAGGGAGAGAAAGAAGCAAAGAGACTTGGAGCTACTGAGAGAAACGAAAAGAAAGAGAGAAGAGAGAGAAAAAGAAAGAAAGACAGGGATAGAGAGAGAAAGAGAGAGAGCAAGAGGCTGTTGAGTGCTGCCATAAGAGTTGTCAGGGTGGACCCCAGGTCCTAAGAGGGTTGTTGTGGAGGCAAAGAGAGGTCTCAGCTGATCAATGCCCTCTTTCAGGCCTGACTTAATGTAGTGTGCACACCACACACACACACGCACACATGCACACATGCACACGCACACACACACGCACACACACATGCACTCACAAGCCAGTCAGATTTATTTATACAATCACACGCACTATAACTTAGCAACCTAGCATAAACAAACACACACACACACACACACACCCACACACACACGCACAAGGTCATACAAACCAGCTCAACACTCAGTAAAGTTCACACCACATCTCAAAGGGCCCTTTCTCTGCTACCTTTGGTGTTCTCTGAGTCCCGGCACATGGTTTGCTTTGAGGCAACACCATGTAGCACATGCCAGTGGTGCCTCAGGAGAAAGAAAGAAAGAAAGAAAGAAAGAAAGAAAGGAAAAAAGAAAGAAAGAAAGAAAGAAAGAAAGAAAGAAAGAAAGAAAGAAAGAAAGAAAGATCAGAACAATACACCACACATTGACCACAGACACACAGACTGTCTCATGCAGTTGTGTGTTATTTCATGTCTTGTGTGTGAGATGATGTATTATGGAGCTTTTGTGAGCTCCAGTGATAAGCAATATCCATTGAGGCCCGTAATCTTGTAATAAAGCTACGTTGCCTAACTACTCTTTGGGTTTTCATGCAATTGTCATAGGTGTTGGTAATACATCTTTTTAGCAACATTTGTTTGAATGAATTGATATGGTTTGGTCCATTTCAGCCATCTCAATGCATTTGTTGTTGGAAAATACGCAAGACTGCTATTGTAGTGGCATCTGATATAAGGGCAACAAATGACTTTTTATCTACAGTATTTTCAATCAAATTTGCAGCTCATTCAAAAATCGAACCGACTATGTCTATATTAAATACGTACGTTTTTTGGCTAAATTCTCCACCTTCATCCTCATGGGTTCTTTTATATTCATCCAAACCTTAACAACAATATAATTACTAGCTTGTCCACATCTGTTTGTCAGATTTTACAGATCCCGTGCAATTTTTTTCCAGCAGCGTGTTAACACAACGCTGCCTGAATTTATTTATTTATTTTTTTAAGAGCAGTGAGCTCGCAGCATTCTTGTTAGAGGGAATGGGCACACTCTCTGATTTTAAGAGCAAACATAAAAGCCGAGAGGAGAGGTGTGGTGCGGAGCAGTCTGAGCGCAAGCGAGCGAGCGAACAGCGTGCCGAGCCTATAAATGCTCACTTGTCTCAACAAGAGCGGCGCCCCCGCTGTTCACTAACAAGGGCAAAATTGAGGGTAATAGCTCCCAACCTGTCCTCTCTCACCCCAGAAAGAGAGAGGGAGTGAGAGAGAGAAGGATAGAGATGGGTAAGAGAAATGAGAGAGCTCAAGACAGAATGAGAGAAGAGGAGGAAATGCAAAGAGAGAGGGGGAGAGGAAAGACAGGATAAAGAGAGGGGGAGAGAAAGAGAGGAAAGTAAGACTTTAACGCAGTAATTGAGAAAGAGGGGTGTTTTTTGTGGTTTACTTTGTAGGCATTGCATACAACATGTTTCTTCATAGTCATGGTAATACTGAAAATAAGAGCTGAGAGCATGTTATTTGGGGGTTGGAAGAGCAATGCAGATAGAGAGAACAGAGAGAGACAGAGAGAGAAAGAGAGAGAGAGAGAGAGAGAGAGAGAGAGAGAGAGACAGAGAGAGACGGAGAGAGAAGAGAGAGTGAGACAGAGAGAGAAAGAGAGAGAGACATAGAGAGAAAGAGAGAGAGACACAGTGCCTTTGCCTGTAAATATGAAGGAGAGGAAGTGTCTTAACTTTAGCAATAGAGAGACACTGTTTTGATTATCATAAATAGGGAGACAATGTGTCCTGAGAAGAGTAAAAGACAGACAGGCAGTGCCCTGCACCTTTTAATTAGGAGACCACAACACTGTCCAGAGCACCTTTGACCTCTATGCCATGTATGATCAATAATGAAAAAGGTCCCATAATTTACGATCATTTTAAAATGTCAGTTCTCTCTTGATTATTGTAACTCGCATATAGAATTATCTACATTATCTTATTTCACCCTTTGGCTACCATTAGGCTATATGCTAATAGACTGTGCCAGGCAGCAGGCACTCTGGTAGATGGGATATATTCAACGACACAATGTGATGAACTGTTTTGTGTTGTTTTCCTGGTTTGAGGTGTGCATTGAATATGTCCCTGATCATCATTTGCTTGGAAGGCTTTTAGAAGCTGTTTACTTTGCTTAAATTGCATCTCAAACAAGAGTAAAATTCAAAACACAGGGGCTGAATCCTAATGTCCTAATGGCCTTTGGGGAATGAACTGACATGAATCGCCAGTGTAACCAAGGCTATCCCACACTAGCCCAGACTCAGACCAGTGCTCTCACAACAACAATCAATCGGGAATCGAGCCAATCAGCTGTAAACAACATTGTGCATTCTCACTTAGCCATGTGGATTTGTTTGCAAACCAAATAATAGGACCCAGCAGTGGTCATTTCGGCAGAGTTATGTTGACTGACAAGTTGATAAACGTAAATTGGGTTTCCCTCAGTTTTAGTTTTGTTTTCACCAACCCTCGGTTTCACACTGCAAGTGCCTGTAACTGCGCTTAGCAGCAGCGGGGGCTGCCAAGAGATAGCCTTCATTCACCCTGTAATGAGTCTTGTAACAACTGAAGTGGATACGAAGCTGGTAAATGATCCTAAAAAGTAACCTAGCATAAAATGTTGCCTGGTGTGCCTGAAAGGCATCGGGAGGGTTCTACGTGCACAGCTAGGCTAGCTGGCATCCGTTACATTCAACCCCCTGAATCTCACTCCCATCCAGGTCACGACACCACTGTAACTGTGCTTATCCCACGCGGTCCAGCCCCAGGCTCAGACTTGTGACCTCACAGCAACAACGGATCGAGAGTTGGGCACACAAGTCAGTCAACACAAAAGCAAACCCAGGCTGCAGTCATCTGACCGGTACACTGTTAAGGCATCTGGATGAAGGCTTACTACTGTTCCACATGCGCAGCTAGGCTAGCTGTCATCTGCCACTCTTTGATGGCGTAGGGCATAGGGTTAGGGAGGACATTAGGATTAAGACATGGAATACAAAACTGTGTGTGTGCGTGTGTGTGCGTGTGTGTATATGTATGTGTGTGTGTGTGTGTGTGCGTGTGTGCATGTGTGTGTGTGTGCGTGTGTGTGTTCGTGTGTGTGTGAGCGTGTGTGTGTGTGTGTGTGTGTGTGTGTGTGTGTGTGCGTGCGCATGTGTGCGTGTGTGTATATGCGTGTGTGTCTGTGTGTATGTGTGTGTGTGCATGTGTGTGTATGTGAGTGTGTGTGTGCGTGTGAGTGTGTAGTGTGTGTGTATGTCACTCTCACTCCAGTCCAGTTGCTTTGGATTCTCTCTCTCTCCCTACTCCTCCCTCCTGTCCGCCCCAAACATGATGACCTCATCCACATAGAAACAGGAGCTGGGGCAGAGAGGTGAGTACAGAGTCATGTAGTGGTGGAGTGATGTAGTAATGTGGTGATGTAGCCGAGCAATGATGGAGGACTCGCTGGGTGGGTGGCTGTGACTCACTGACCGATGTAGAGAGAGGACATTTTTACAGGCCTTTTGGAGAGGGGTGGGCGAGAGAAAGTTGGGTAAATTCGTTATACCTCATTCACTGCTGGAGAGATTGATTGTGTGTGTGTGTGTGTGTGTGTGTGTTTGTGTGTGAGAGAGAGAGGGAGAGCAGGCATGTGTTTATATGTGGCGTGTCAATTTTGGGTGTGGATGAGTGAATAAGTGAATGTGTGTGTGCCTGCATAATTGTGTGTGGTTTCTCTCTCTCTGTGTGTGTGTGTGTGTGTGTGTGTGAAAGAGAAAGAGTGAGTGATTTTCTAGTCCTGCATTTCTCAGATGGATAATTTAGCAGGCGGCCAAACACGGCAGGAAGCCTACGCCACAAATCCTTTTACCCCGTTTTTCTGGAACTTATTCTCTCTCTCTCTCTCTCTCTCCTTCATTCTTGTCCTCTCTTTCTTTGTCTCTTCCCTCCATCTTTCTTTCATTTTCTCTTTTTTTTTTCCTTCTCCTTGATCACCCAGCGTCTGTCTCCCACTGCGGCCATGATTTCATGCTCTCTGCATAGTCCACTCTCCTCTCCTCTTTCCTTTCATCTCTCACTCTTTCCCTCTCTCTTTCCTTTGCTCTCATCTTTTGGCTTGTCACTTTATCCTTCCATTGTTATCCTTTCATTTTTTCACTGTCCCTTTCTTTCTCTCTATCTCTCCTTCTCTCTTTCTTCCTTTCTATCTTTCTCCCAGCTGGGACATCAAACGCCTGCCAAGAATCTCTTAGCTAAGTGACACCTGGGAATGGTTTTGCCTGGAGCAGTAACAGACTCCAGCACCGCCGTGGAGCGAACAGCACTGGGTCTAAGGGAAGAGCATCCGGCACAGTGCAGCATGGCAAAGAGCAGTGTGTGGTGACATTGTGCCAGAGATCTGTGTGGTCTGTGCATACAGATGACCTTAACAAGGGATCAGTGGTGCAAGTGGTGTCAAAGTCCATGGCATGACATGACGTGACATGGTATGGCATATCTATCTATCTATCTATCTATCTATCTATCTATCTATCTATCTATCTATCTATCTATCTATCTATCTATCTATCTATTCAAAGGACCTACTTGGGGCCAGGCCCATGGTCATTCCCCAATTCCTCCCCATCCCTCTCTCCCTCTCCCACTTCATTTTCAATTCAGTTTAATTTAATTATATTCAATAACCTTTAGTAGCATGGATAATAATAATAATAATAACTGTTATTATTATTATTGTTGTTGTTGTTGTTGTTATTGTTGTTATTATTATAATAAATAATAATAATAATAATAAAGAGCTGTGTGGTGAGGTGTTGTGGTGTGTTGTGGTGCATGTGGGCAGTGCAGTGGACTGTAGTGCTGGTGGACAGCCCTGTCCCAAAGGTCCATCCCTCATGTTCTCATCTCCAAAGCATCAGCACTAAAAAGAAAGCTGTGGAAAAACAAAACACTATGTAGCTTTGATGCTTACCGTATCCACAGCGTTTGGGGGAATGAGGTGTGAAATGGCTGTCACCTGTCCGACACGCTTGCAACGTTGTTGGAGGGGGAAGGAGGGGGTTAGGGGTGAGTGTCGATGCCAACATCTGATGGGGTAGAAGAGGAATGCAGAAGTTTTCTTTGACTCAATGTCCAGGGCACTTTCCAGGGCCTGGTGTGCCAACGCAAACATCCAGGGAAAAATGATTCCGTTTTGATAGCAAGCAATCTGTGCTTTCCTCCCTCCCTAGTCTTCATGTGCTGTCCATTCCTGAGGCATGCTGTAAGCAGGTCATCTCTCTCTCTCTCTCTCTCTCTCTCTCTCTCTCTCTCTCTATCTATCTATCCATCTCTTTTTCTCTCTGCCTCTCTGCTTTTCTTTTGTCTGTTGTGTAAGTGTGTGTGAGTGTGTGTGTGTGTGTGTGTCTGTATGTGTATGTGTGTGTGTGTGTGTGTCTGTATGTGTATGTGTGTGTGTGTGTATGTCTGTGTGTGTGTGTGTGTGTGTCTGTATGTGTATGTGTGTGTGTGTGTGTGTCTGTATGTGTATGTGTGTGTGTGTGTGTGTGTGTGTGTGTGTGTGTGTTTATCCAATGTTTACTCAAAGTCAGGCCGAGGTGTATCATATGTAATGGCCTTTCTGGAGCTGTTTAGAATAGCGAGGCCCTAGTGAGTCAGAGCAGAGTGGACATGTATCTCTCTTTCTCTCTCTCCATCTTTCTCTTTTCTCTCTCAGTAGCCCTAACTCAAGTCAATCAATCACTTCCTGTGACTAGTACACACAATGCAGAGTTGGCCTTGGACACAGATTCCATCAGAACAAACAGCTGTCATCTTTGGGAGACACACACAGATGTATTGCACATCTCTCTTTTTCCCTCTTTCTCTCTCTCAATCTGTTTATTTGCAATCACTTCGCATTGTCTTTTGATGGGCTTACTGTAACAATCACATGCAGAACATAAAAACACGAACCTTCCAATTCCATTATGTCCTACATCCATTATGTTACTGAAGTCACCATGAAATATTGTTTTAATCTGAGCAAAAAAGATTCCCCAAATTGCAGTCCCATTCCTGAGGTCATCATCCTGTTAGTGTTTTCCCCGTGTACCTCTGGTTACTAAGCACATTCAGTGTGTGCTGTTTGTTTGAACGGGTGCCAGAATAGTTTCCTCTGGGTTGCTCAACCTCAAATGTTTTTATTCCTTTATGTTCCACGAATACCGCCTTTTTTTGTTGTTGTTCCTCAGAAGCGTGTCGCCCTTCACACACGCATGCACGCACGCGCACACACACGCATACACACACACACAGATACACGCATGCACGCATGCATGCACGTTCACACACACACACGCACACACATACACGCACGTACGTACGCACACACACAACACGCACGTATGCACGCAGACACACACACACACACACAGTCGAAAAAGGACACCAAACACTAAACACATCCCTAAACAATATGGGCCTCTCACAGTTTTCCCTGTGCTACATGGAGCCTTTCAACTGAGCCCCTGTAGTGCGGGACCCTGGAGCTGCTTCTCAGGTTGCCTGACTCTCAATGTTGATACGGCGGATGCAAAGGCATGCTGAGGGCCTGGAACTGCAGCAGAGTGTTTGTGTGTGTGTGTGTGTGTGTGTGTGTGTGTGTGTGTGTGTGTGTGTGTGTGTGTGCGTTCAAGCGTTCATGGTCATGAGCACATTTGTTTGTTTGTGTGTGTTTGTGTGTGTGTGTGTGTGTGTGTGTGTGTGTGTGTGTATGTGTGTGTTTGAGAGAGAAAGAGAGAGAGTTCTGCTGTGTACCACTTGGACTGCACACTTGTGTGGCTTTTGTCCACTGTGTGTAAGTCCTGCTGTGAAGGTGGGAGTTGATGGCTTTGATAGTCTTCTGATCACCAAATGCATCAAGCAAGGCAGTGTATGTTTCTTACTGTGTCTGTGTGTCCTTGAAAGCAGTTCAAACAATTTAGACAAAGGCAGTGTTTGTTTGTGTGTGTGTGTTTGTTTGTGTGGATGTGTGAGTGTGTGTGTGTGGGTATAGTGTATAGTGTATTTGTGTAAGGTTGGTCCACGGATCGAGAAAGAACACCTATTACCCAATCTCAGCACCAGGCATAGTGGGTGGATTGTTTACAACATATAAAGTGTTCATTTATCCAAGGAGATTAGGTTTGCTCTGAGAGAGAGAAAGAGAGAGAGAGAGAGAGAAGGAGAGAGAGAGAGAGATTTACTGTGGTTTGTTCTCTGGATGTTTAGCTTCTCTTGGCTCGGTTTAGTTACTCAGTGTTTTCCTGCCATTAAATTTGAACTGCGTCCACGTGGCATAAGCCAATGCAACGCTACCCCCTGGGGTAACTTGGCCACATCACAGCATAGGCATGAAGAATCAACTCAAAGAAAAAGTTTTGCCTGACACACACACAGGCACAAACACACACACACACACGCACACACATGTACACACACACATACACATACCCTAAGGTAAGCCCCTTTGCTTGAAAATTCTCTCCACCCCGTTCTTAGAAAGTATTTGAAAAGGCATGAATCCTTCTTGTGTAGATGTGCTATATCTGTACCTTAGGCCATGTTTACTAACAGTATAGTGTAGCGACATGTCCAGAGCATCCACCCAGCGAGGAAGATGGAGAGGAAAACACACACACACACAGAGACACAGACACAGGCCCGTGGAATGTTTGGAGAGGTGTGAGGAAATGTTTGGGGAAGTTGGAATGTTTTGGCAGACACCTGGAGGACAGAGAGGGGGAGCGGGTGAGCAGAGAGCAGTGAGGGGCAGAGAGGGGAGAGTGGGCAGCTGCACATGGAGGTGTGCTTGCTTCCCGAGCAGGAGGACAGTGAGCACAGTGGAGAGGAGAGCAGAGGAGAGGAGAGGAGGAGATAGGAAACAGAGGAGGCAAGAGGAAGAGAGGAGCAGCGACAAAAACAGAGGAGAGGAGAACAGAAAGGAGAGGAGAGGATGGGAGAGAAGAGAGGAGAACAGAAGAGGCAGAATGGAGAGGAGAGAGGGCAGGAAGAATTGGGGGTGCAGAGAGAAGAAAGGAAAGGAGAGGAGAAATTAAAGGTAGAATGGAGAGCAGAGGAGGGTAGGAGGAGGAGGAGAGTGGAGAACGATGAGGAGAGGAGGAGTAAAAGGGAAGATGAACGGAGGACAGAAGAGAGCAAAGGAAGAAAGGAGGAAATATGAACAGAGGGAAAGCAGAAGAGAAAAGAGGGGAACAGAGAGGAGAGGAAAGAAGAGAGGAGAGGGAGGGAGAGCAGCGGGGGAGAGAGAGAAGAGAAGAGAGCAGAGGAGCCAAGGGCGATATAAATCTGAGTGCCGTCACAGATGGTGATGTTGACTCTGGCCGTCTTTCAGAGAGAGAGCTCAGACTTTACAGGCCAGGAAACAACTCTAGCACTAGGGCCATGTGGGAAAACTCTGTAACTCTGTAATAGACACACACACATACACACACACACACACACACACACAAAAACACAAACACTTCTTCCAACTTTCTCTCTCTCCCTCCCACTCTTTCACTCACTTGCACGTTTTGCAACTGTCTCAAACTCTCTCTCTCTCTCTCTCTCAGATTCCAAACTCTCTCTCTCTCTCTCTCTCTCTCCCCTCTCTCTCTCTCACACACACAGACTTTGTCACTCTCTCTCTCTCTCCTTCTCCAAAAAAAAGGTTTGGGGGGTGGGTAGAGGTGGGGCAACCAAAAAAAAGTTTTGCGTAGGCTCTTTTTTTCACAGCCCATTGTAACAATCAGACAGGCAAATAGCAGTCTCAGAACAGGACCCACTTACCCAAGCTCTCTCTCTTTCTCTCTCTCCCTCACTCATTCGCTCAGTGACTCTCTCACTCCCTCTCTCCCTCACTCCCTCTTTCTCTCCCCTTCCCTCAGTTCAGGGAGCAATGCTCAGTCCACTATCGCCTCGTCCACACACACAGACATCCAGGCAGACAGGGGATTTTCACACCGCACCACCACCACTGCTGCCGAAGGACTCTACCACCACCACCACCACCAGCACCACCACTGTTTCGTCTGCCTCTTCCAGCCCGAGGACCTGGCCCTCCCCAAGCCGGCGCTGGTGTCTGCCCAGAACGGTGCTCTGAGTCTGGGGCCGCTCGTCTGATCTCCCCCTCAGGCTGCTTCTGTTAGTTCCAGACCTGGACGGACGCAACAACAGCAAGGAAACAGAGACAACGGCACCAGACCCAGCTGATGGACTCGACAGCATCACCCGCAGCGTCCAGTCTGAGTTAGAGGACACAAAGTTTTCTCCCTGCTTCTCTTCCCTGCTGGCGTCTGACGCGTCCAGCTGCACCCGTGGGAATTTCACACTCACTCTCTCGCCTTCTTACGCTCAGAGCTGCACAGTCCCCCTGCCAGAGGAACTTTTGTGCGGTGGGTGTTTCTCCAACTTTTTGTAACTCGTTCCATTGAGCCAGCTCTCACTCTGTCTTGCACTCTTTCTTTTCTGTCTCTTTTTTTCTTTCACTCATTCTTTCTCTCCTTTCCTTTCAGTCTCTCACTCTTTGACGTCTCTCCCTTTCTGTCCCCTTCTTTTTCACTCTCTCTCTCCCTCACTACCTCTCTCTTTCTCTATTTTTTCTGTTTCTCTCTTTCTCCTTCTCTCTCTCCTTGTACTTGTCACTGTGGTGAGCATGCTGCCGGCTGTGTTGGTGCTGTGTTGGGTGGGGGTTCTGCTGGACAGTGGGTGGACTCAGGCCCAGTCTCAGGGCCGAGCTCAGTCCAGTTCCTCCGCCGGCGACGAGTCATCCAACCCCTGGCGTCAGATGATCCAATGGGAGAACAACGGCCGCGTCTTCAGCCTGCTCAACAGCGGCGCTGAGTACGTCCCGGCGCGGACGCCCGAACAGGACCGCAACCACCGGGTCCTCTTAGCCGACGCGCCCCGCCGGACCCGACGCCCGCAAGGTGGCAACGTCCGACGGCAAGCCCCCCCCCGCAGCGGCACAGAGACCGTCCGGGGCCAGGCACGCCATCCGTTCGGGTTCGGACAGGTTCCGGATAACTGGCGCCAGACCTTGCCAGTGGGCACGGGAGACGGCAGCACCAGATCCACCGGAAGATTCCAGTCCTCGTCCTCATCCACTGGCACCCGTTTCAGACCTTCCTCAGGCTCTTCTTCCTCCTCCTCCTCCTCCTCCTCCTCCTCCTCCTCATTCTCCCAGTCATCCTTTGGTGGACCCCCATACCCAGCCTACCCCTTCCCCCAACAGCAGGCTCCATCCTACCCAGTCCCCTACGACCCCAGCGTGGGTGACCGCAGCTTCGAGCCTCCCTTTCAGCCGGCACCGGGCACCGGCTACTCCGTGGGCACAGGTGGCGGCTTTGTGCCCGTCCCCGGCGGTGGAGGAGGTGCAGGGGGCAGCTACAGCTACAGCTATGGCAGCCTGGTGCCCGTCCCACCGCGGGCATCACTGGACTTCACCGAGGACGGTGGCGGCTACCGCTACTACCAGTCATACGGGTCGCCACAGTACCCAGCAGCCCCAGCGGTGCCCCCTGCTCAGCCTCCCTTCAACGACGGGCTGGACCGCCGCTATACTCACAGCCTCTACAATGAGGACTCCGCTCCGCCGGCTGATGCCAACCCAGCACCAGCCGTGGTGCCAGGGCAGACTGGGCCTGTGAGAAGCCCCCAGTATGAGCAGTTTCCCCCGTTCGGTCGACCCCAACCCCAGCCACAGCCACCCTTCATCCACCCCGTGCCACCTGTGCCCGCCGCCCGAAACCCGCTGGTGTCCAACTCAGCTGATGCCAACCCAAACGTCAATGTGGGCAGTGTCTACAGGCCTGAGCAGAGAGGTATGTTCATGCACTACACACACACACACACACACACAAAACACACATAATACACACACACACATAATAACATTCAGACATACATATGGATATGCATATTACACACAAGGACACACACACACACACACTAGCAGTGGAATCCACACACCCTAGCAGTGGAATCTGAATCTAATCTGGCACATATCTGTTGGATATGATCCAGTTTTTGAGTCTGTTATAAAGAGAGCGCTTGTGCAATATATGTTCTGCCAAGACAAAGCACACACACACACACACACACACACACACACACACACACATACACACACACACAATAGATATGAGCTCATGAATTCATACATGTATAGTACTTCCCATCATTCTTCAGTCAAGTTCAGAACCTTCTACAAATAACTACAAAACATTCTGTATATTATACCGATGCAGAGTTAAACTTATGCCTCTATGTTGTACAGTGGAGTGGAGTGTATACACTGGGCTTTATATTTGTACATGTACACCATGTACATTACATGCACATAACCAACTTTTCCTGTTGAACGCAGTTAGTCTTCCCCCCTGGCTCTCTGATAGATGTCTCTCAGTGATGTAGTGTTCTCTAGTTTGTTTTCCTTTGGCTGCTGTTTAACACGTGACCAGTGAGAGACTTCCAGGCTTATCATAGAGTCCGAGGCAACATGGGGCCCACATTGTTTGTGTGTGCAGGGGGGCTGCTGGGGTGGGCGCAATATGCTCTGGTTCCCCATACAGCCCTACTCAGTACAGACGACAGGAAGTGGAGTGTACGCACGCACGCACACACAGAGAGAGAGAGAGAGAGAGAGAGTCAGGGG
>PYXC01002109.1:885000-902500 GCA_015244755.2 Tenualosa ilisha
GAATGTGTGCGTGTGTGTGTGTGTGTATAGACAAACATGCATGTGTGATTAAATGTGTGCTTATGAAGGTTGTGTTTATGTGTGTGTGTGTGCGTGCGTGTGTGTGTGTGTGAACATAACGGTGTGTATGTTGGTGTGTGTATGTGTATTTCTTGGTAATTCTTAGTAACTTGTTTTCTTGGAAACTACTAAACCTAGATTTAGATTTGATAGATTTGCCACAATTTTACACACACACACACACACACACTGACACACACACAATCTGGGTCATCTGCTCATTGTGTCCCTGGAGTTGAGGACCCCCTGAGGAAGAGTGAACTGCAGGTCTCTGGGATTATAATCTGGAATTCACAGCAATTAGTGCGCTAGCGAGAGGTCCTTTCAGTCTCCCACAGAGTTTCGGGAAAAGGTCACGACCCTGAGGTACTGAAGTACAGTTAACAATGACCACCAGGAAACACACACACACACACACACACACACGGCCTGTTAGTGCAGAAAACTCCTTCCCACTCAAAGATTGTGTTACTGTGTGGAAAAGTAAAAAAAGGGTATTGAAGCCAGAGGGGCAGATGAAAGCACGCACACACACACACACACACACACACACACAAACATGCACACACACACGCACATACAGTACACAATCAAATGTAGTCATAGTCATGTACACACACACGCACACACACACACACATGCATAGTCACACACACTCAAACACACATGCTCCTGCTTAGATTCGTTCCCAAATCTATGTTTCGCTCCCAAATCTGTTGTTTATGTTGTGTTGCGATTGTGTTTGTGTACTCCATGCGTACCTCAAGGTGGTTGGCCGTGGGCCTCGGTCATGATGCAAGGGGCCATGAGATCACAGTGCACCGGTGTCTGTTTCCTCTCACAGGGCTCCCAGATCTGGTGCCAGACCCCAACTACGTGCAGGCCTCCACCTATGTCCAGCGCGCACACATGTACTCCCTCCGCTGCGCAGCTGAAGAGAAGTGCTTATCCAGGTAAGGCTAACTCTGGCTGTGGCTACAGAATAAACAAGCTACAGGTAACACACACATGCAGCACAGACACACACACACTCGTACACAGAGACACACAACTGTGTGTTACCATGTTATAGACATATTGTGGCTTAGCTGATCACTGGTAACAATTGATGTTAGCTTTTTTGACATCTATATCTGGACATGTCATAACTGTATTACCTGTTGTCACTAACAGGATGTCACTACATTGGGTCAAACTGATTATGTTAAATATCACAGAAGTATCTAGGTTAGCAGGCTGGTATATCAGTTAGCAAGCTGGGCAACTTTTATCAGTGGTAATCATTTAATCATAATTATCATTTTGGTATGTGAGGGTTTTAGACTTTAGCTTCCTATTTAGTAGTTCCCACTATGTGATGCATCCCAAACACGTCTATTTACTCTCTATGTACTTGCTTGACAGCTGGTGATTTTTTATTTCTGATCGTCACCACGCTAGAAAAAAAAACAAAGAATGCAGAATATCAGCTGTTAGCCCATCATGGTTACTTATAAACATTAATTCAATACATTATTCAGTGATTTTAAATTATTTAATCATAACGTATTTTTTATTTGTGCAGAAACATATTTCAAACGTAGCTTTTGCGACCCTAACAGCACCGCGATTACAGCACTGACAGCCACTGCACTCAGTAACACATCAGCTACCAGCTGAATAGACCCCAAATCTCTTTATGATGAAGCTGACTGCTGTTCAACGGACCGTCAAGATATATGTGTTTTATTTTTATTTACTTGTTTGTGTGTTTGTTTGTTTTTGGTTCTTCGTGGTGGGCTATTTAAACTAAAGCTCAGCTCAAGATAGCAGCATTTGATCATAATCTCCCTGAATTCTGCTTTACCTTCTGTTTCCTTTTTCCTATTTTTTTAATTTTCTGAGCTAAAAATTTGTTTTGCTCAATTTATTTACATGAGTTGTGCACCTGAATCATTCATGAAGCCAGTTCAGCACGAAGTCACGTCGGAGTCAACACCCGTCACAGCCACAGAGGCTTGCACACCGCCACTCTTGAGAGGACTCGTCCTGTTGTAGACGACAAAATTATTCATGCACTGACACACAAAGTGGCACATGCCTTTCCAGTCAGGCTTTGAGACTAAAATCAAGTGATTCCCAAACTACAGGAGTCATGGTAGTGCATAGTCCCCAGTGATATGAGCCTCGTTCTAATCTCTTATCCGATTGCTGCACACCCTGCACACTTGCATACAATTGCACAAATTCAAGAGTGTGTGAAGAGGTGTGTGTGTGAGAGAGAGTGAGTACACTTTAGAGCATCCACACTCTCAACAGCATCTACTTGTTTTCCCCTTCGCCATGGATACGAGAACCCATCAGATGGGAGACAGGGGAATGACTCCTGCTTCTGGTGTTTGTTTCTCATGAATTACCCAGGAGGATTTGCCTGTCACCGCAACCGTCACATGTGCCTAAGTCAGTGTGTAGAATGGCATTCCCAATTATTACTGATCTAAAACCAATGAACCAATGATCAATGTCCATGCAGTTACCATGGATAACTATATTGTCTCAAATTACAGTTGAGTTTCATTTGAGTTGCATTTCTGTCAATAGCCTACTGGACATTTGAAAGACCAGACTGTTATACTCTATAGCAGGGGTCTGCAACCTTTTTCCTCCGAGAGCTACTTTGACAAAATGAACGTGGCCAAGAGCTACTCTGTTATTTTACATTGGTATTACTGATAGGTCTGGAGATAAATGTTAACATCCTTTACCAACTTATATGCTTACAGCATAGTGCAAACACTCTGAACACATCTGAAGTGTCACCTAACTTTGTAGCGTATTTATTTTTTATGGTTCAAGCCAACTCTGGTGTGTGCTATCAACATCATTTCTCTTCTGTGAGCAATAAAACAGCTTGACTTTGATTTCGTAGAGATTTTAACATGTTGTTTAATACCTTTTATGACTATGTTATGAGATTTAATTACATTTCCTCTGACCCTTTGGAGAGCTACTCTTAAGCAGGTGGCGAGCTACTGGTAGCTCCCAAGCTACCCTTTGGAGACCCCAGTTCTATAGCTTTATAATAGAAATAGAAGCATTTTCAAGTTTTTACCTGAGACCGCAGCACTGAGCATGTGAGTTTGGCATGTGTGTAGCAGTCTGAATGGTAGTTGGAACATACAGCCCTATAGCTCTATAATCTATACTCTTTTGATCCCGTGAGGGAAATTTGATCTCTGCGTTTAACCCAATCTGCGGAATTTAACAGAATTTGATACAACATAGACCAAAATAGAAAAACTACAGCAAACAGGGTAAGGAAACTTTGTTTCAGTTCCATTTTCCTGTGCCCCCAACAGGTAGCGTTCACTGTCATTTTGCAAATTTGGTCTACGTTCTCCGGTAGCGAATTCTTTCTTTCTCATATCGACAGCCCTCAGCAACCTCAGACAACAGGTTTATCAGCTGATCCACTCCAGACAATCCCTTTAATGCCTCAGTAACACTCCCTAGTGTTAGACTAGCAATGTAGCACTGAGCAGTAAGATTTACTCTAGAGCATGTAGTTTTCAGCATTTATGGTGATACTGGCTAGGACAGTCCATCACTCGTGGCCTGTCCAGACACCAGTCAGCCGAGTGGGGAACATGACACTGGGTTGGGCAGCCCCGAGGCAAAGGATTCAGATAGACGTCGTGAACGAGTAGCTGCCCTCACCCACTGTTCCTATGTCTTCTCTCCCCTGTTTGCTATCACTGGCTGGCCATCACCATTCCTGGGAGAGCCCTTGCGTCCTGCCTGTAATCACACACAGATGGTGCTCTGTAATTTACTATTCTCAGGACGAAACGTCGGCTTTGCGCCACAGAATTTTAACATGCCCACACCTCCCTGCCACCTCTCCTCTTCCTCCAGTCCCTCATCCTCCTGCACGTCTCACTGCCGTCATGCACTAAGCCCTCCTCAGAATATTTGTTTTGGGCGCTACCTCGCTTATCTGCGTGGCGAGAGAGTGAGCGAGCAGACGAGCGAGCGATGCATGATTACGTGTTTGTCATCTCCCCAAACTCCCCTGCCGTCTGAGCGAGCAAGTGTCAGAGAACACAGACACACACATACACACACACACACACACACACACACAAACACTTTACACTCAAACACCTTCCCCACTCCCATCTTCATCTCCTGAGTTCCTAACAGAAATGGAAAAGTAAACAGAGCCCATCCTCTCCAAATGACCAAATCCTGTGACAATTACCAGAACAAAATGACCGCCTTTAGATAGCAACACGTCTAACTTTCCCAGACATGTGGTAATATTTTACAGGATTGCCTGTCCGTGCTGGCTAAGCTAGCAGACATGTCAAGTCATTAGTTTTTAATCACTGTGATTGAGTGCTGAGACCACTGGGCAGTTAGTGTTGGCATAAGCGCCACATATTTGAAGAGTGAGACCAGGGTTGGCGCACCCTTAAAAGCACCTTATGGACCATAAGTCACCATGGATCTCAGTTATTGAGGATTAAATGAAAAATTTAAAGTATCAAACTGTTAGACTAAAGTCTAATATTTACAGTAAATATCAGTGTATTAGCTATTTGTTTATGTTATTTACCGAAATGCATACTGGTTTTGGTTTGCTGTCGAGAGTCTATAGAACTATGTTGTGTTGACTTCCTTTTCTGTCCTCTCCACTTCCTCTTCCTCTCCACAGCACTGCGTACAGCTCAGAGACGTCCGACTACGAAGTGCGTGTCCTTCTGCGTTTCCCCCAGCGGGTGAAGAACCAGGGAACGGCTGACTTCATGCCCAACCGCCCACGCCACACCTGGGAGTGGCACAGCTGCCATCAGTGAGTGATGCCAATACAGCCGACACGGCAATACTACATTTCCCAGAAGTCTTCAGCATATCAACCATGCAGTGTTTTAGAATTCTCCCATAACTGCTGTGACCAAATGGGCACTGTCTGACCTCAGGTGCAGGGCTAGGTATGCCCAGAAAGAAGCTTGTTAGCCCAACTCCCGCACAAGGTTTCTCCTAGTTAAAATGCCTTAATGGCTTGCCACATTAAAAACCCCATCTGGGCACACTGTTTTGTAGACGTGGATGGAGCATTTTCACACTTGACGGCCCCGCATGTTGTTAAATCTCCTTTCTAACTGTAATGATGTCTCCCTCTAGGCCCATACCCCTCCCCCCTTCCCCCACCACAAACACCACCACCCCGTCTGGAATGCTTGAACAGTAAAGTGGTTTTCTTGAGGCTTACGTCCTTGCCAAGGCTTAGGGAAAAGCTTGGCCAGAAAGCTCAAGCCTGGCCAAGAATGGTTGTCGTGGTTGGTTAGCTTTTACAGTCTGGACCTCAGTGTGTGTGTGTGTGTGTGTGTGTGTTTCACCGCTGTTACTGCTGTTGTTGTAAGTGCACAGGAATGTTGGGTGCCCATTAGCTGATTAGCAGTGTTGCTAACATAGTGACATCATTGCATATGTATTAATACCCCCACAGTCCCCTGGGGGCTGAGCTCATGCCACTGGGCAGCCTGAAGCAGTGGCTGGGACATGGGTAAATAATGTTCTCACTGGCCTGTCAGGTTGGTGAATGGGGTCCCAGGGTTGTCACTGTGCGAATATGGGTCTGTGGTGCAGATAAGACACGAGACAGACAGACAGAGAGAGGGAGAAAGAGAAAGAGAGAGATGAAGTGAAAGAGATGGAGAGATAGAGAGAGAGAGATTGGTGGGTGGGACAGGTTTGTTGAGAGAGGGGAAACATGTTTCTAATCTCACAGACACGTGCACACACACACACACACACACACACACACACACACACACACACATACATACATTGTCCCAGTTTCTCATAATGCCTCCACTGTGACAGACACACAGTCCCTCTGCAAGATTTATAGGGCGTGTGTTTTCATATGTCTGGGGGACAGACCACTGTGTCGGATAAATCGTCTAGCAGAACCTCTCTTTCTCTTACACACACACACACACACACACACACACATACACGTTACCACACACATATGTCACACTCCACACAGTATGTTACTTTATTTTCATCAAGAGTGTGTATGTGTGTGTGTCAGATATGTTTGTGTGTGCCCGTAGGTGTGTGCATGCACATGTGTGTGTTTTTATGTGTCTGTGTGTATGTTTGTGAGAGAGAGAGATCTGTAGAAACTATAGAATCTATAGAGAGTTATAGAAGACAGGTCAGCCAACCCTGACAGTGAACATTTAGTGTTAAGTGTGGATCTTGGTATGACTCAGATCACTGACCTCCCTGTGTCTGGGACTTGTGTATTGGTCTTTTGCACTGCTGCTTGACGACCTTTGACCTTGTTGATGGCAGAGGATGGAGTTCTGTTTGCGCAGGTGCTAACCTGCTACTTCTGTTGTGTTGGGTATGGCAGTGGGAGTGGGGGGTGGGGGATGGGAGGCTAATGCAAATGTCAAATCTACATTGACATGCTGTATTTCTGTACTAGATCATGAGGATGCCATTTCAACCAAAAAAGTTCTGGCATTGTTGTGTGTGACAGGGCCAAGTCCCATTGTTAGCCTACATCATCCACATTAGTCAGTTATGCTTGCAGCTACATAAGTGCACTTAATACATAAGCTTTGGTGCTAGCATATTGCATACTTTAAGGGATGTTAGTAGAGGAAGAGCATGATGATGTCCAAGAACTGTGTTTAGTGTGCGAAAGAAAGCCTAGATGGGTTTCATATCGAAAGGATTGGCGCAATGACCTGCTCTGAGGTAACTGTTGACTGGTCTTTCCTGGCTTCTGATGAGGTGTGTGTGTGAGTTGTCCCTTTGGTGGTTAGTGTCTGTCGTTACGAGCTCCTAACTTAATTTCCATTGACTCAAAGTGCACTCAGAGGCTTACAAGGAGGTCTTGAAACGGTCAAGTGCAAATGCTCTTAGTGAAATATGACGTTTACAACACCATTTGGACAAAGAATGAGGCATTTGGATCAGGAGTACGCCTCTTTCTTCTTTTTCATGCGCACACAGAGCGGACACACACACACACACACACACACAGACACAGACACAGAGAAAGAGAGAAAGGAACTCCGTCACATGCACACACACACACAGAAAGACAGAAAGGGACTCTGTCACATACACACACACACACACACACACACAAACACACACACAGAGAGAGAAAGGGACTCTGTCACACACACACACACACACACACAGAGAGAGAGAAAGGGACTCTGTCACATACACACACACACACACACACACACACAACACACACACACACACATACACACAGAGAAAGGAACTCTATGACCCTCTCTTTCTCTCTCTAACACTCTCTCTCTCTCTTTCTCTGTTGCTCTGTGATACAAACACACACTTTGCCTCACACACATCACCCATGCATACTCGACAAATACACTGTTTCTCTCATTGACAGAAAGATTTCAAGTTTTCTCACCCACCCTCAAGGATAAACATCTGGTTTTGGGGGAATCAAGCAGAGAAATATGCTTATGATAACTGACTGGCTGAGACAAACTCCTGTCTCAAGAACCCTCCAATATTATCACCAGACACCCTAGCATCCTCCAGTGCACACACACACACACACACACACACACACACACACACACACACAATACACAGAAATATCCATCACATGTATTAATATGAGTGATGAATGCATGGAGATTGGTATTCCAATCCACTGTCCCACACCTCTCTCTCTCTCTCTGTCTGATTCCATTTGCACATTTTTCAGAGTGACTCTAGATGGGTTAAGGAAGCACACATCACTTTGCCTGGACAAGTCTGTGTCACGTGCAGTGGAAACTGTGAGGTGTCTGTCCAACTAGCACTCACTTTATCTGCACGAGACCGAGCGCAGAAAAAAAGACAAAAAGCCCTGGGATGCCTTTCCAGTGTCTGTCCTTAGCGCCCTTTTAGAATGTTCCAGAATAGCGATTTGTGTGTTAGAACAGGAAAATGAGGTAAGGAGAGCAGCACGGGAAAAGGGGGGGGGGGGGGGGGGGCGGTTCTGGATTAATGGTGTAGTGAGAGAGACCTCTGTCTAAACCTCCTCCAGGTCTTACCTCACCTGGCTGAGAAAACAAGCTCCGACGCAGACACTGGCACAGACACACACACACACGCGCGTACACATACACACACACACACACATGCACACACTCGCACACACACATGCACGCACTCACAAATAAATAAGCACCCTTTGAGACAGACAGACACACACACACATACACACACACAAAAACACACACACACACACACACTCAAACACAGTCAAGAATTGCTCACAGCAGCCTAAGGAGGTGGTTTTCATTGAAAACACTACGCTGGTGATTCATTGCTGTGATTATGGTCTGGTGCTTTTAACTTTGGGCCCAGACTGGTATTTCTGTCGGAGCAACGGGGTCTAAGCACAGTCTCGCACGACTCCATCATCTCTGAGAGAGAGAGATAGAGATAGAGAGAGAGAGAGAGAGAGAGAGAAAGGGAGGGAGAGAGAGAGAGACAGATTTCGCCTCGGCTAAAAGATGAAGTCGTTATTTGTATCGTACAGTGGGATTTGAAAGGGTACAACATATTTAGTTGTGATTGGGCCCACTTATATGCACGAGTAAATGGACTATGGGTGACGCTTGCAGGCTGCCTCTCAGTCGATGATGGAGGAGGTCTTGGATAATATGTTATATGGCACTCTGTGCGTGTGTGTGTATGTGTGTCTAAGTGTGTGTGTGGCTTGTGTGTGTGTGTGTGTGTGTGTGTGTGTGTGTGGTGCTTTGGCAAATGTGGGAGATTTTCTGTGTTCATCTTAGGCTGATGGCTGGTTTGCTCACATATAATAAGGTATCTTGGGTAATATTCAATGGTTGCATAAATTGCTCATCTGCACTTTGGTATTTGCCTTTCCAAAGGGTCCTGAAAATGGATTTGTACATTGGGGTAAACAGAGGTGTGCACACATGCACACACACACACGCACACACACACACACACACACACAATCATATCTAAATGCATCACCACAGGAACATGCAATCATTCATAAATACATAAATATAGGCACAGAGACAGACTTGTCTCCAGTCCATTACCACCCTTTTGATAATACACAGATACACACACACACACACACACACACACACACACACATCCATACACAATTCATAATCTGAAGATGTCAAGCAACCATGGCTACTGGCATGTGTTTTTGGAGCAGCAGAGGTAGTTTAAGCACAAACACGAACATCTAACATTATTCCATGCCATAAACTACCATTTCCTGCCAGCACAAACACAAATGCATGACCTGTGGGGTGCATCTGGGCCAGGCAAGGGAAGACGCTCCCATTCAGTCTCCAGGCTCCTGCCAAAGTGATTAGCAAGGCATGAACATGCCTGCATTATAAAAAGAAAAATAATTGTGAGAAAACTAGTATGGAGCTAAATTGGAACAGTCACACACACACCACACACACACACACACATGCACACACACACAAAGTCACCCCAGTACACACCAGTGCAGACACAGACACATGCATGCACACACACACACACACACTCCATCAGAGCAATGATAGAGAGGTAGTGTAAGTAATTAAGGCAGCCCTCATGCATCATTAGAGTTAATGTTGCGCATCATCTGACTTTTATTGTCACTAATTACCCACAGAAACTAGAGGGTTGGGCAGAAATGTGTGTGTATGTGTAGGCATGTGTGTGTGTGTGTGTGTGTTATAAACAATTGTCTTGCGTCTCATGTGACTGAGGGGTTTTAGATCAATTAATTTAACAAAAACTCTTAATACTCAGTTGGAACACATTTAATGTTTGTTCCAGTTGTTTCCAATCCAGTCATTTATTTAAACTGTCACGTCCTCCTGATGTACAGTACTGTACAGTTTTTTGCAGTTTAGTGTGTGTGTGTTTGTGTGTGTGTGTTTGTGTGTGTTGGATGTGTGTGTGTGTGTCTGTGTGTTGGATGTGTGTGTCTAATGGTACCTATCCCTTCTTTTAGGCACTACCACAGCATGGATGAGTTCAGCCACTATGACTTGCTGGAGGTCAGCACGGGTCGCAAGGTCGCCGAGGGTCACAAGGCTAGCTTCTGTCTGGAGGACACTACATGTGACTTTGGTCACCTAAAGCGATATGCATGCACCTCTCATACACAGGTACGGCACTATACACACACACACACACACACACACACACACACACACAATGTGCATGAAAACCTCTCCACTGTGGCCTTTCTGCTTTCACTATGATAACTGGTGTAGTTTTGCACATTCCATTTTACAACAAGCATCATCAAACACACAGAGCACACAGACCAACCCCTCGAACCATACTGTACCTGTGAACACCTGTCCTAAGCTCACCTGTTGTGTAGGAAGTCTAATTTACCACAAGTGTTCTTACTCAGTTCCACCCATGTTGTAGTCTGGGTTCTTGAGACAGTAGAAACTGTTCTAAGGCCAAGAATGTTCTTAATATTCAATCAATACTCTGTGCCTTTGTGTGTGTGTGTGTGTGTGTGTGTGTGTGTGTGTGTGTGTGTGTGTGTGTGTGTGTGTATGTTTTTCTCTTTCAGGGTTTGAGTCCTGGTTGCTATGATACATACAATGCAGATATTGACTGCCAGTGGATTGATATCACTGATGTTCAGCCAGGAAACTACATCCTAAAGGTACTCTAACACTGGTGTGTGTGTGTGTGTGTGTGTGTGTGTTGTGTGTATGTCTGCTCATGAAAGACATGCTTGCTGCTGGTGTGCAAGTCTTGTGTAGCTGGATAACAAATGATGCATTATATGCAGAAGTCTTTCAGCCACAGTTACTTTATTTATGACTGGGGTTAAAATACGGCTTTTACAGGAATATTACATAATTTGAATATTCCAGTGTTTGTGAATGTGTGTGTGTGTGTGTGTCTGTGTGTGTGCTAGGTGGGTTGTAGGGCAGCTAGTGTGTGCACTGGTTGTATTAGTGATTCAGACACCCCCCACGTCTAACCCTTAACCCCCCACCCCCTCTGATCCACACAGCTTCAGGTGAATCCCAAGTATCTGGTGCTGGAGTCAGACTTTACCAATAATGTGGTCAGGTGTAACATCCACTACACTGGGCGCTTTGTCACCACAAACAACTGCAAGATTGCCCAGTGAGTACCCTGTGTTCACTCATCTTTCTCTCTGTCTTTCTCTCTCTCTCTCTCTCTTTCGAACACACACACTCACTCGCACACATACTCAGTGTCTCACGCTCTCAAACACACACACACACACACAATCATTCTATCTAGACCTTCAAACTCAATCACCTTCCCTTCAAAGTCAATGTAATGTACTCCCAACAGTGAATGTGTTAAAGTGACCCTGCGGGGCTTAATTGAGTAGATATACTGAACTAATAGGTGCAGTCTGACAAACTCACTTCTCTCTCTTTAAAAGAGTTGCCTCTCTGACTCTGACTGAAAAAGCTCAAGTTTCTTCCACTTTGTTATCTTCATCTCAGCTCATTCCTCTCAGACATATTCTGCATTAGTCGCCCTGATGCTCCTAAAGCATTTCAAGAAAAGCTGTGATTCCATCTTAAAGCAGTAAACCAGAACTCTGATTCCATCTAAGCCAATAGGAAACTCAAATGGAACTCTGATTCCATCTAAGCCAATAGGAAACTCAAATGGAACTCTGATTCCCCTACCTTCTCTAAGATGGTTTCTGGGTGAATACTAACACTTAAAGCCCCCAAATTTTCTTTGACACACTTACTGACTTTGATGATATGTAGGCGACCTTAAATCCATTATCTGCTCAGTGTGTTAAGCACTGACTTAGGTATGCTAATCTGTTCTTTTTCACCAGAGAGCATCCTCTCATTACTGTTGTTTCTCTTGCTTCCATCCCAAGGTCCTGATTGGTTAGGAGGACAGCCGATGAGATGTGTTCTTCTGGGAGAATGCTGTTCCATTGAAATGTGAATGGAATTCTGATTTTTTTTTAAAACTGTTTATTCTCCCGCTATGTCCTTGTTGTGATTATTTTCCTGTTGTTGTAATTGTTTTTGTTTATTAATGTGTAGGTTAAAATTCATGAGCCCTACTGTGAACTTGGGCTCTACTGGCACTGAGGAGAACCTAAAGTTATGCAAATGCACACACACACACACACACACACACACACAAATGCACACTGTTACAAATAAGCCTGCACATATACACATGTATTCACATAGACACAGGCACACACACATATTCAGGAACACATTCTTAGGGCTCATATTTCCCCACGTGCTGCAATGCAAAGTCATATTGTCAGTACATACTAGTGTATTGCTCACCATCTGTCACTCTTGTTTGATGAGAGCTGTGTGAGTGTGTGTGAGTGTGTGTGTGTGTGTGTGTGTGTTTGTATATGTGCTGAGACCAGTGATTGAGACCAGTCAGGTGACGTTAGGCACCAAATGAATAAAGAAATTAATTAATTATTTAATTAATCAATAGGTTTCAGGGAAATGTCCCTCCAAATACACACCACACCACACACACACACACATACACACACACACTCACACACACATTTGTGCGTTTACCCTAACTGTGTGGTTAGTTGTTTATCACTTCAGGTGTTTTTGGGTGCAGATGTCGTCTCTGCCCTGCTGGTGGAGTGAGCGGATCTGAAACTGGTATTCTTTGAGGAGTACAGCAATATAATCATCTTAACTGCAAGATAATTCAACCACTCAGCTCCTAACTCTCTCCAAAGCTTTGTAGAAAACAAACTCAAGAGTCGCCGCTCGCTCACTCTTCCGTAGTACCCGTCTGCTAATCTCCCCTATCAGTTTCAGCTCACTGCCTTCCTTCTGCCATCGTCCAAAAAAGAAACTTCCTGAGCTCTTAGCAGAGAGTGGCTTGACACCTTAGGAGAGATTAAAATGTGTGTTTGTGTTTTGTTTGTTTGTTTCTTGTTGGTGTTTTTGTTGTTGTTGTTATTTTAAACTGCTACTTTTTGCAATAGATGGTCCCGTGCTTCTGTTAAAAATGCTGAAATGAGCTCAGACAGAACTTGGTGAATTAGGTCTCTTTTTGTCTGATTCGTTACTTTCTATCTATTATTGCCTGGTGATATACCAAACACTGACTCTAATTATCCATATGTAGGTGGGAGAGTACTGTCAACACCAGCATTATCAACCTAACCTTTTTTATTCACAGTTAAAGCTATGTTGCACAACACCTTCTAGTCAAACTAGATTTAACCAATCCATCCAAGATTTAACGAATCCATCCAAGATTTAACCAATCCATCTTTTAACCAATCCATCCAAGACTTAACCAGTCCATCCAAGATTTAGCATTCCTTCACAGGGTTTTCATGGAGCACAGGGATCATTGATCTATAGCTCTCTGTAATTCGGAAAACTCCTAGACTCACTAAACAAACGCCTTTGGAGAAATGAAAAATACTCTACCACAGATCTGTAATCCCATTTCTCAGTATCTCAAGAGCATCCATGGCTGCGCAGATCAATTCTCCTCTGGTAGTCAAACATATGTTAGGATTTGCAAGTATTCACCCACTTAAAGCATCCATAGATAACATATTTGGTAATCTGGTCCTGTTTCAAAATGATCTCACTGTGATTTAGAGGTATGGATTATTTAACTGTTGAGTCAGTTTTTTAATTATATCACAATTAATTGTTAAACTGGGGGACTAATGCACAAGGACTCTAATTTACTTTCTTCCTTCTTGTCAAAAAACATTGCTCCCTCTGTTGCATTTAAAATATTTAAGCTATCAGAAGTTAAAATGGAAGAAATGCCATATTTTACTTCTTTAAGAAAAGAATTTGTTTGAATTTTTTCTGAATATTTTTAAATTTTTGTTTTGTTTTATTTCATTTTGTTTTTATTTAGTGTCTAATTCCTCAGCTAGTGCTGGGCAGATGTCCAGTGGTTTAAAACTGCAGAGGTGGACTGTGCCCATCCCAAGTCAAATGATGTTTGGATTTTGAGAATAACACAGTGCTATACAACTAATTGTATTTGTTTTGTTTTGGTATTTGTATCACTCTTATTAATGTAATTATTATTTTAATGATTTCTCCGTAGTGAAAAATGGTCTTTAAAAGTCTTTGTGCCTGAAACGTTGCTGTATCTGTCAACATTCCAGGAATTCCGCTCTTACATTTTTTAATCAGTCTGAAAGAAAGAAGCTATTGAGTGAACTTCACAAATGACAGGCAGAGAGGACCAGAGAGAGAGAGGGAGAGAGAGAGACAGAGAGAGAGAGAGACAGAGAGAGAGACAGAGAGAGGATTGAAGTAAAACTACTGTTGCGAAGAAGCTGCCACTGCAATGCAAACATACCTGCTTCAGTGTTGCACAGCGGCAGATGGTCGTCCCTCCCTACCTCCGAAGTAGCTGTTTATCAATATTTCTGTGTGTGTGTGTGTGTGTGTGTGTGTGTGTGTGTGTGTGTGTGTGTGTGTGTGTGTGTGTGTCTGATGTGTGTCCCAGAGGAGTATGTGTGTGTCTGATGAAGACGATCTTGAGGGACTGTTGAAATGATTCACTAGACACACACAGACCAAAGCAGATGAGGGGACTATGTAAGGGCTATTGTGTGAGGGTCACGAAATGATATTATTGGTCAAATGCAGAACACACAAACACACACACACACACCATCAAAGTAGCTGAGGGATCATTCAAGAAGGATCATTCTGTGAGGGATGCAAAATATTTGCAAAATTACTGATCAAATGCAGAACACACAAACACACACACACACACCACACACACACACACACACACACACATACCAAAGTAGCTGAGGGGAACATGTAAGGTTAAAGGGCTCGTCACACCAAGAACTATAACTATAAAGATAGCTGTAATGATATTGATGTCACACTGACCAACAATAACAAAAGTCGCTCTTGATATCGATGAATGTAATGTCTAAAAGGTTTTTCATTGGCTGTCAGCTTTTTATTGTTCTTAAAATTTCTCTGAAACTGATCCCAATGCTATCCTTACACATGTTGCTAGAGCTTATGGTGTGTGCTGTCATTCATAATAACTAGAGTGATATTTATTTGCCATTATAGTTATTGTCCTTGGTGTGAACAGGCCTTCATTTTATGAGGGACACAAAACATTCCTGATCAAATGCAGGACAGGCCTTGTGTAGCCTTCTCTATTCTGATCATATAACATTATTACACGCAAACTATTTTAATGCTGTATGCCGCTTACTGCAAATCATTGGGCAATTATTTTTTTATTTTATTTCAAGGTTTTGTTTGCTTGTTTTGTTTTCCCTTTGTAGTCTAGCAAATTTGCTTAGGTGTACTGTATACACAGGCAGGCTGATTAAAAAACAGCTCTGTTTGTCAGCTAGCTGTTTGGCTAGTTCCAAGAAGAACTGTATGGTTATCGTATAGCCAAGCGAAATACTGTAATACTGAGATCCACTTCAGTGTGTTCAGTTGTCTTGCTCTTCATCCATCAAAGGACACATAAACGCCAATAAATATTTTTAAATATTAAAGTTTGCTCTGGGTGTTTGATTTTTAAATAGCACAACAGGGAGCAAATTGTCTATTGGGTAAAGTGTGCAGTGTCTTAAATGTAAAGTTTATGGACAAATTGAATTACTGGGTGAAATGTATTTGTTAATTTAGCACCATAAGCACTAATGTATGCTAATAATGAATCAGTTAAGTGCTTCCCTATGACACACAAGAGCTTTTCCTCCTAGTACAAGTGTAGCATCAAAATATCTCTGAAGCCGCTGTCTCATCCTTGCATAGGATACCTTCAATTTAGGTCCCTAATACTTATTTAAAATACATATTCTGTGGACAATAATTTCAGGGTCCTCCAGTCATCAAATCTGCTGGGGCAGCACATCAGTATTCAGATGTTTGTTGATGCTGAATAACTAATTCACTGACCACAATCAGTACTCAGATGTTTGTTGATGCTGCATAACTAATTTACTGACCACAATCAGTACTCAGATGTTTGTTGATGCTGAATAACTAATTTACTTACCAATCGCCTGGACAGTGATGGCACAAGCACTGTACTGGAGTAAACAGAAATGAGCAATGTGGAGTCATAAATCAGAAACTTCAGGAAGTTTGATCATTCGTCATCATACACTCTCCACATCCTGTTGGTCCTGACGGTGTCTAGGGCTTTGGACCGGATCTCTGTCACTATATCTCATTAAAAATACAGCCATGTTTGATTTCCTTTCTGATCTAGAATTCGTTAATTTTTTAGAATGAGCTGCCTTTGGTGCAATACATGCCTTGTTCTGCGTGCTCACACACTCACTCAAACACACTCTTTCACTCTCTCTCTCTCTCTCTCTCTCTCTCACACACACACACCACTCACTGCCTTAAGAAAGCCTGGAAAGAGCTGCCTTCAATATCACAAATCCCTCCCACACACACACACAAACACACACACACACACACACACACACACACATTGCCTTGGCTTGTTGTGTTAGTTATTGCTTGCCCAGGTGTGTTCATCCTTCATCCCCAAGCACTAACATGCTAATTAGACCTTTTCATGCTGCCGTTCTGCAGACGTGTTGAGAGATGAAGTCTCGGCGAAGTCTCGGCTGTCCCGTCAGAGGGGCTTCACCCCCGGCTTCACGCTCCCGCGTCCCCCAAACAGGACACAGACGCCCGCTCCAAATACCAGCCAGACAAATGGCTACAGCTAACTTTTCATGACCCACGCATTGCTGTGCCGCGCTGGCATCCATGTTGTGGTTTTGATTGGAAGGGAGGGAGGAAGGGCACCATTATTTGTGAGTTCCTTGGCATGCTCTGGCAGCAGCCACCGCAGAGGCGCTAGAGGATATTTTTCCACATCATTTTCTCTCCCCCTCTCTCTTGTCAAAGGATCTGCTTACCTGAGTAATAGCGTGGCATTTTTCCCCCTTCCGCTATTAATCTCCTTCCCTGGTCGGCCACTGAGGAAATGTGTTGGCATCCAAACACAGTGTTCAGAGGGAGGGGCTGAGTCTAAGGACAGGCTCAGAGGCACACACACACACACACACACACACATCATAAAAACATATAGAGCAAGAAACACAACAAACACCATCTAGTCATCTTACTGCTTTCATCCACTTTAGGTATTGTATGTCAGCTTGTAGCCCACAGTGTGTGTAACGCTGATGTATATTAGGCTGACAAAACATAATAACATAACTCATCAAAACACCAAACCAGACTCTGTGTCTGTGTCTGTCTGAGTGTTGGTACGAGAGCAGAAGAAATTAACTTTTTACAAGAATATGAACTGTATACGCAGGTACTGAAGGAGAAATACGGTTTGAATGAATTCATAGCCCTGTTGTTCCAGGTCACTG
>PYXC01002109.1:907500-924379 GCA_015244755.2 Tenualosa ilisha
GATGAAAGTCAGACTGAGTGCATTTACATGCTTGAGGATCCTAATTATGATCAGTATATTAAGTGTCCCAACTTTGTGTTTCCACATGTAAATACACGTAAGCCCTTTTCCTGGTTCCTGAGAAACTGTGATGTAGGTGGAGTACTCTGAAAGAACCTGATTTACGACTACAGGGCGTATTCCTGTTCCATCTGGAATAATAGTCATATTCGGGTTCCACGACAGTCATATAAACTCCTCAATCTGTCATATTGTTGTATTAGTCTCATACTAAACGCGTGAGAATTTTGAAGTCCTATTCCACACAAAAAGTTAGGACACGCTCTGGATTGGCTGTTCACTTGTGTGGCTTACTTTGTGCGTCTATGTCTCCCACTGTCATAGAGGTATGACAAGCTGTTTTCATGTGACAGATGATGTGTTTTCACTATACTGAACAGTAGCGGAATCCCACACACCAAAGAGCCGGAGTAGCTACCACAGTGTGAGAGGATGAGAGGAATCTCTTTCACTCCTTTAGTCTCTCTCACACACTCTACTGGGATAGGCCTCTACTCTTAGGCCAGGGAGATTGAGCCTCTGGAGATGGGGGATATTGCACAGTCTGCTTCTGATGGGAAGGGGGGATGAGGTGTGTGTGTGTGTGTGTGTGTGTGTGTGTGTGTCTGTGCATGTGGTATCTGTGTGTACCTCATTTTTGAGTGATCACTCAGTAGCCAATACCTAAACAAACATGAATGCAATGACCAAAATTGATTGCTATTCCATACTTCCTACAGTAATTACAACTATATCTACATGTCTGTCATCTTACACTGACTCCTCGTCTAAATCTTTAAATAAACAACACACAGTAATTGATGCTGAAACTTTGTGTATGTTTGCAGGATGAGCTATGGTGAAAATTCACACAGTTTTGTTCATTCATTTCTGGAAAGCAGCTCATTAATTTGATGTGCTACCTCTCTTGTGGATACCGTTAATTTCCCTAAGATCTGCTTCATTACGCATATCTCCTGTGTTGTTTCACACACGCACACACACACACACACGAACACACGCACACACACACACACACACACACACACACACACGAACACACAGAGATATACAAACACACACGAACACACACACATACACGCACACACACACGAACACACACACACACGAGCACACACACATGAACACACACATACACACACACACACACAACACACACACAAACGAACACATACACACACACACACACACATACGCACACACACATTTGTCATCTTTTTTAATACAGAGAGCGTAAGCCAGGTGTAGCAGCACAGCTGTCTCTGTGAATGGGAGAGGACTGCCATTTAGACCTCTGCAGTAATTGATTCCTGGTGTCCTGATGGCTTTGTCTAATGAGGAACTGAAAAGTAATGCATATCACAGTTTTGCTGACTGCTTTAGCACACTATAGCTTAAATACTATAGAAGGTTTTCACACAAAGAGCTACATTTTGCAAAAAGCGTAAGCACGCAATCAACAAAAACTGCAAGGCAAAGACGATCATTTTGCATGTTGTTTTACTTGTGTGTGTGTGTGTGAGAGAGATAGAGAGAGACAGAGAGAGAGAGAGAGAGAGAGAGAGAAAGTGAATAGTATGATTTTTACAAGGACAATGAAAGTGCTTGCCATACAAGCTTACATTTAGCTGGCTCCATCAATCCAGTCAGGAGTCTCTCTCTCTCTCTCGTTCACACACGCACACACAAACACACACACACACACACACACACACACATTCACACTCACACACACCCACAAATACACAATGCATATCTGTCAGCTCTGACTCCACAATGTTTATTTTCCGCTAAGTTAAGCATGAATCAAGGATGTCAAGGCTGTCAGAGGAAGACAGACAGGGACCCAGAGACAGGGCGTCACAACGGACGAGAGAGAGAGAGAGAGAGAGAGAGAGAGAGAGAGAGAAGGGGGGTGGGCTGGTGGAATGACAAAGTAAGATTCATCATGAGGAAAGGAGTGAGAGAGAGAGAGAGAGAGAGAGAAAGAGAGGGGGATAGGAAGAAGAGAGAGGGGAAAATGAGGATGTTGACAGTTTTAGGAGAAGCACAATCATGATGTCAGATCAAGAGCAATCAAATCCAAGTTTGCTCATACACCAAACCCTCCGATTCCACACGCGCGCAGAAACACACACACACACACACACCCACACACACATCTATTTCACAGGGCAAGGCCCAAGCACAGTCAAACTAGCCCTTAAGTCATTCTGGTTGTCCATCAGCGAAGCTAGTACTGGATCCACCTCACTGACCACAACCACCAAGAGAGGTGAAGTGTTTAGTGTGTGTGTGTGTGTGTGTGTGTGTGTGTGTGTGTGTGTGTAGACTTGTGTCTCTTTTACAGTAGCTGTCTGAAGAGTGGTCCTGTGTACAAATCCTCCCAACAGTCCAACGCCTCCTCTGCAAGCCTGTGATTACATAGGGTGAAGTGTGTGTGTGTGTGTATGAAATAGAAAGAATGTGTGTCCCAGGGCCTGGACACTTGCAGCACAGCTGAATTTTTTGCCTCTCGTTGTCATAGCAACAGTTATCAAAATATTGATAGGGGAGTCAGTGGTTGCCAGGCCAGGCCAGGAGTCAGAGCCGACGCATTTGAGAAATGGCTGTTGACTTTAAGTCGTAAACGTAGCATTCAGGGAATGTGTTTGAAAGGCTGAGACAAGGGTCTTGTGTGAGTGTGTGTGTGAGTGTGTGTGTGTGCATTAGCAAAAGAAAAGGGGCAGGGGGTGATGTTTTTGTTCTCTTCCTCAGCACGTCTTCAGAATCAAATACCACAATTCTGAATGACCTCATCGGGCCACTGACTGTTACATTATCATACATCACTCCACTCTAAAAATACACCCAAATCTTCCATTAATACTCTCCCTCTTCATCTATCTCTCTCTTCATCTCTCTCTCTCTCTTCCTTTTCATCTCTCTATTTCTCCTCATTTCACTCTCTCTCTTAATCTCTTTCTCTGTCCATCCCCTCCATCCCCTGCTCCCTTCTTCATTTTTCCATCTCTCAAACAAACTCCAAATCACACCACTAAAAAATGTTAGGCCCTTGACACTGACCAATTGGTATACAGAGCTGTCGTGTGTGTGTGTGCGTGTGTGTGTGTGTGTGCACGTGTGTGTGTGTGTTTAAACTCTGTGCTAGTGTAACCAAGGTCACCCCGTGCTGTCCAGCCTGCCTGACTGCCATTACACTAGCTGAGATGTTACTTCACAGACATGACACTGGAACCTTACTTACTTACGTCTGTGCCTTACTTATAGAATAAAATATTTTTTATGAGTCATATTTTTGCTATATGCGTTTGTGTGTGTGTGTATGTGTTTGTGTGTGTGTGTGTGTGTGTGTGTGTGTGTGTGTGTGTGCGCATCCCAGCAAAGGGAGAAGACAGAGGTATTGAAAACTAGACACAGAAAGACCAAAAGAAAATGAAGAGAGAGAGAGAGAGAGAAATGGAGGAGTGGTGGACGTCTGGAAGTGGGAGATGAATCCGTCTGTGAGCGTATGGCTTCTGTAATCCATACCTTTCCCTGAACTTGTGGAGGGTGAAATTGGGGCCACTTGAATGTGTGTTTTACACGGAGTATAGTTATTAGCCAGCGGACACACCTCGGCAAGATCACTCGTCACTGTCGCTCCTGTCGCCTGTCCGTGTGAGTCATCCGTCTCTCTCTCTCTCTCTCTCTCTCTCTCTCTCACACACACACACACGTATGCTCATCAACCTCACTCCCATTGCTCTTAACTGTCCAGGTCATTCATCAATCACACACACACACAAACACAAACACACATACACACACACATGCACACACACACACACTAACACTCCTTTTGCCTATCCAGGGGATCTGTCCATCTATCACTGCACATGCCTGTCTCAGAGAAACCTTGGCTCTTGCTGGTGCAACACTGCCCCCCTCAGGACACTACCATTCCTGCAAGTCTGGTATAGAGGATGAGACACTGCCGTCACTAACACTTCTTCATTTACAAGACCAAAATCACTGACTCATATTGAATGACATTCAGGGAACCACCTATCTTTTCACTGATACTGCAAGACCCATCTCTGTGTCCTCAAATAGTCAGAAACTGGTGATTCTGTGCCTCTCACTGTCTACTGAAGTCTGTCGTCTCTGCTGACGTAGGACATGATTGCGCACAGTCACACAGCACTTGCCTCATGGGCATCTCATTCCACTGATTTTAGCTGTTCGCCCATGTGGGCTCCATGTAGAACATGCATACACACACACACACACACACATTAACACAATTACACACACATGCACACACACCCAAAGACATATGCTCATATTAAAGGCATACTAGGAAAGATATTGTGCTGTTCATAGGTTAGTTTACCAGCTTTCAAGTAACGTTGATGGTTGAATGGTTTATTACAAATCCACATGCATTAGTAAGAATTTAGAATTGGTTGGTGTTGGTTGCCAAAAAATCTGCGACTGTAGGCGGAGCTCTGTAGTAAAATAAATAGCAGACTTGCCTGGTATGCCTGTATGACAGTCTCACACACTCACACACACACACACACACACATACACGCACATTAGCATATAGTACCACACACACACAGATACACCCCACACTGACTTAGCCCTGTAGCTGATAGCTGAACACGAGAAAGAAAAAACAAGTTTCCTTGTTTAAAACATGTTAAAATTAACCTGTTTAAAATCATACACACTTTTATGGATTGTTTTTACAAGACCTGTGCAACTTCGCAGTTGGACAGTGTTCACTGTCGGGATGAACCTGTTCAAATGGGATGGTCTCAATGGGATGGTCTCAAAGTTACGGACCGGAATGAAAAACTAAAGCAGATGGGATAAATGCACGATTTTTTGTCATTTCCAGAACAATTTGATGATAATGTTTGAGGTATGAACTACATGTGCAGTTCCCAGGAATTACACAGTGCATGCAAAGCAAATGTTTAAAAAAGTGCACTTACAAATTGTCAACAGAAAAAAGCTGTAGAATAAAGAGGAGAGTTGTTTAGATTTTTTTTTTGTTTAGAGTTGATCAAATTTATAAAAATGATTCAGGTGTTGGTAGAGATGGTTAGATGCAGTCTGCGGCTCGTATTGCTGCAGCAGTGATATAATGTTGATGGTTAATCATGTTGGTTCCTATGTTGGTTGCTGAGTTGTTATTGTGAAAGTGGTTGCCAGGAAATAGCAAAGGTACTTGAAGAGGTTGCTAGGCTACTGCTAGGGCAATTGTGATGGTTGCTTGGTTAATGATGTTGTTAGCAATGTTGATTGCTGGGTCATCATTTTGGAAGTAGTTCCCAGGAAGTTAAAGGGGTATTTAAGGTGGTTGCTATGGTGGTTGCTTGGTTAATCAAGTTGGTTACTATGTTGATTGCTGGGTCATCATTGTCGAAGTGGTTTCTCAGAAGTTGCAAGGGTTCTTGAGGTTGTTTTTAGGCCATTGCTATGCTGGTTACAGTGGTTGCTATGCTGGTTGCTAGGTTTGTCACGTTGGTTGCTTGGTTACTAGGATGTTGCTAGGGTAGTTGAGGTGGTTGCTTGGCTGTTGCTAGGAAAAGTTGGTTGTTGCATACTGCTGACAGTTGGTAAATTATTGTTTATTGTACCAAAAGGCTTATAAAACACTAAAACCTCACTAAAAAATGTTTCAGCAGTTGATTAGTTTGATAGTTTGATCAATACACATAGCACAAAGAACTGTGGAATGTTTGCAGAGTAGGCAGCTGACAGACAACAATATAGAAATAGAATTTTTGTAGAATTCTGTGAACAATGGGAAATGGAATTCTCAAAGTTCCACCATTCATTTCCAATGGGAGATTTTCACAGAGTAGAAATGTAAAAAGATAAGGCACACCCAGAAATTTTTAGATCTATGGGATGAAGTTTGAATGAAGTTTCTGGGTGAAACGGTTATTTAGCCATAGCGCGCAGAAAAATCCTGGATGAATAAAAAAGACGATAATAAGAAGCCACTGTATAATGAACAGTGCATTGCTTTACATTGCTCCGTAATTATACACAGATTAATGACCATTGTTTCTGTGTAGACTGGGAGAGGACAATGACAGAATGTCCAGCCACTGTTCCTGTTGGCTGATGTGATGCAATTCAAGAGGTTCCTTAATGATAGCACGAATATCATGAGCTAGCACCATAGACAGTAAAAGAAGTGGACAGAGAGATCTCAGTGGCAGGCGTTGAGGCTGAACTTTCAATTTTCACTTAGTTCCAGTGTCTGCTGTGCATAAACACCCAAATTGTTTAATGCACTGTGAATTAAATAAAAGGTGTTCAGTGTAACTGCTACCTCTCATTCCCATCCAAATTAATGGAGAGCTTCAATTTTCTTTACCCTGCTAATGGGTATTAACGACGTTGTAATGATAAACTTGTCGGATGTTTGCTCTCATCTGTGGAGACAGCATGTAGCAGTTACCATGGCAATAGTCTAGTGATGACATCAGGGACACTGTAGATTCTAAGGTGATATAGCATCAAGTACAATGAGAATTACATAAATGGGTCCTACCAACAACAGAAACGCAACTCACACATACCGACACATACATATTTGCATTGTTGTATCATAACACCCTAATCCAGGTTTGGAGTAGGCTTTGATCTGGTGCCAGTGTGAATTCCAAGCAGAGCAGATCCATTTCAGAGGTAGCTTCCATCTGGCCGTGGACTAATGAACGTTAATCTGAATCAGGTGTTCAGGCACTGAAAGATTCTCTCTTGCAGTTAACAGAAAACTGAATAATAATGGGCCTCCTCTCTTTCTCTCTCGCTCGCTCTCTCTCTGTCATACACACAGACATTCTGGATCAGCCTCTTTCTTTCTGTTTCATGGTCTCTCTCCTTTCATCTTGGTGCCAGTTTGATGTAAACAGACCCCTTTTTAGAGACACAGAGAGAGCGAAAGAAAGGGATGAGAAAAAGGGAGAGAAAGAGGCGGCCATATTGCCACCAAGCTGTCTTCAGATCCTCTGATGCCAGCAGGCGGTGGGCATGGCAACCGCCTGCTAGGCCATCTGTGGCTCCGCCTTTGTGTGTGTGTGTGTGTGTGTGTGTGTGTGTGAGAGAGAGAGAGAGATAGAAAGAGAGAGAGAGAGAGATTGTATGTATGTGTATGAGTGTGAGTTTGTGTGTGTGAAATGGCAACTCATCTGTCACTGTAGCGTCTTTAGCAGAATAAAAGTGGACAAACTAGACAGGGGTCATTTTAGGGTAAAACTGAGCCATTATGAGCGCCTTCTGTCTTACACACACTCTCACACACAAACACACACACACCAGCCACAAAATGCAATTCATACAAGCACGCCCATTCTCCCACATGCAGAAGCATCCTCTAATTGTGGAAGTAACATATAAATCATCAGCGCCCCCTTGTGGCTACATGCACCATTGCAATGCTGGACAACATCTGCACTAACTCGGAAGACTGAAGTCTTCAAGTCTCTCCACTCCATTTCCCGTTAAGTCATAGTTTGGCAGCCCCTATAACAATGAGCCATGGGGTTACACAGAACTGAGGTAAAGTAAACAAATTAGATTTCAAATATTTCAAAACAGTGATAGTTTATTTTCCCTTTCACATTTGAAGTAGTATATAATAATATGTAAGATTATAAGATATATTTTATTTTTGCTTCATAAAAACATTTCTACATTCACATCAATAAGTTACTTAGAATCTGTACACAGCAATACACTCTACTGGAGAACAAATCCTAACTGTTAACAATAAAAGACATTTGAAAAGTTTAAGGTATGTGTGTGTGTGTGTGTGTGTGTGTGAGTGAGAGAGAGAGCATGAGTGAATGTGTGTGATATATAATATGTGTTTATGGGTAAACAACTGTCTCATAAATGTAGTTATACTGTTTGCACTTCCCTCTTCTGAACATCTTTCCACTGAGGCGTGAGTTCTTCATGAATTCCCATATAAATAAAAAGATTGTTGTCACTTTAGAATAACCTCAATGACTTTCATGCAAATATGTATGTACTAAAATCAAGCAAACACTGTATCTACACTTAAATTGCATAGTTAACCCTTTCAAACCCTTTCAATCTCTCAATTTGCAAGTGAAACAAAAGAGAAATAATATGAGTATGTAACGCTTCACTTTCATTCTACTTTGGTTTATAAACATACACACATACACACACACACACACACACACACACACACACACGTACATACAGAGGCTGTTTCCAACCTACTTGCTACTGCAAATGACTTATACAGAGTCTGAGGCATGACATTGCTAGATTTCAATTTTTAGAAAATGTGCACAATCTTTACTAAGTAGCCAGCTGTGCAAAATTTACAAAGCAGAGCTCTCATTTTAGTTAATATATAATGAGTGCTCAATTTAGTCAAATGAGCACACACTCTTGATACAAAAAGTCTCACAATCCCATCTCCCAGCCTACTGCATACAAGTCACATGCAGTAAGCAGTACAGTAGCACGCCATTTCAGAAACAGCCACTATTTCATATCTTAATCCCAATAACTACACTAGGCCCTAAGCCTGCACCCTTAAAGACTTCACTGGCATGATTCAACTGCATGGCTCATTGGCTTATTCATGATAGTTAAGTCTTTGAGGGTTTAGGGATTAGGACATTGAGATTCAGTCACTGTTGGGATTCCATCACTCAGAGCTGATAAGACCTGTAGACACCCCTGAGAAATTCTATCCTTACAACAACAAACAAACAGCAACAAACAAATAACAATAAACAAACACCAGCCCAGTTCCTGTAGTGTTGGGGGTCGCTAGCATAAATACAGATGGGCTACAGATAATCTAGACTGGATTTTCACATCAGATTCTGCTCTATTTGTTCTCCTTCTGACTACACCAACAGTCAACAGTACCTCCTCTGTAGTACAAAAATAACCATAACAACAACAGTACACATCTTAAAATATTCTACCATTAACAGGAGTGTGTGTAAATTCAAGGAGCACTGTGAGTATCGAGCTGACCTCAGGGATAACTAAAGTAAACACACCAAAACAAAAGAGCAAGATTTGCAGATTAGAAAAGAAAACAGTTGAATTGTTCACAATAGATAGTGTCTGTCTAAAGAGAAACACCCCTGTGGTTTGTATATCTTAAGGTACCTTCTGTGGTCTTTCCCCTCTTAGTATATTAAATATGATTTAACCAACATAATTAGTCTTTGGGTCAATTTTCTGGACATGAAGCCCAGCCCTAGACAAAACATTTCCAGTGGAGTTTTCTTTTTTTCTTTGTCTAGGACTCAGCTTCATTTCTGTCTCTGAAACTACACCTTTATGTATAATTCACTGCAATCTTTCTTCACTCCTCTCCTCTCTTCTGTTTTTTGTGGTTTCTTTTGAGCAATCAGTAGATGTCCTACTTCACTCTTCCTTCTTCTCTTCCCTCCTCTCCTTCTTCTCCTCTCTTCTTCTTCTCTTCTCTCCTCTTCCATTCTTCCTTATTCTCTGCTTTATTCCCTTATGCATATCTGTACTCCATTCCTTTGCCCCTTAATTCACTTCACTACTCTATATTCACTTACTCCTCTTTCTCTCATTCTTCCAATCTCTCTCCCTCTTCTCTCTCCCTTTCTTCTTCTTTAACCCGCTCTCCTTCTCTCACTCTCCTCTCTCTCTCACTCCTCTCACCTCTCCTCTTTCACAAAAACTTATTGAGCTCACCGCCTCCCTCCTCTCTCCCTCCTCTCCTCAATCTATCCCCCTGCCCCCCCTTCCTCTCCTCTCCTCTCCTCTCCTCTCTCTCCTGCTCCTACACCTGGTTGTCGTAGTCGTAGCTGGGTGGCGGTGCGGAGTACTGCGGCTCCTGCCCCGGGGCCTGCATGGCCCCAGTCATGGCCCCCATAGCTGCCTGCTGTGCAGCCTGCTGCACCATAGGGCTCTTCCAGGCCCCTGTGGTCCACTCCTCCTGGGCCTTGCTCATACTGCCCCCGCTGCCCCGGTAGAAGTTGTGCACCTGGGGAGACAGGCAGGGAGAGGTAGAGCGGGTAAGGTGAAAGGGAACAGTGGGTAGGAGATTGTCTGGGTGACTACACTCACCAGAAAAACACTGCATCAGAGAGGAAAAAAAAAAACTAAATTCAACTCAAGGTGCTCTTGGAGTTTTACTTTGAGAAAAGCACATTTTAGATTTTACTTTTTAGGGCTCCTCTGGGAGTGAATGGGTGTGTGTGTGTGTGTGTGTGTGTGCGTGCGCATGGTTGTGTGCATTTATGTGTCATTGAGCAATGTGTATGCATGTCAATGAGTGTGCCGTGCTGTGTAGGTGGGGATTCCTGTGTGTATGTGTGAGTGTGTGTGTGTGTGTGTGTGAGTGTGCACGTTCATGGGCATTTGTATTATTGTGTGTGCATGTTTGTCAGTGTACATGAATACATGTGGAGTGTGTATAAGTATATTTGTGTGTGTGTGGGGGGGTGGGGGGGGGGCACATATAAGTCTGTGAGTGTGCGTGTGTGAGTGTTTGTGTGTGTGTGTTTCTGGAGTGTACAGAAGTATGTGTGTGTGAGAGAGAGAAAGAGAGCATATGTGTGTGTGTGTCTGTGTGTGTGTGTGGTGTGTGTGGTGGTGTGTGTGTGTGTGTGTGTGGTGCGTGTGCGTTCATGCGTATGTTTACTGTACCTTGGTGAGGGCGACAAAGGAGAGTGTTGCCATGGCAGTGAACATGAGAGTGGGGATCAGCATGATGATGGAGCAGAAGATGCTGGTGCCAAAGAAGGAAATGGTGCCCAGCCAACCACTAAAGGAGAGCAGGAGAGAGAGAGAGCGAGAGGGAGAGAGAGAGAAGAGATCAGGAGAGCAGGAAAGGAGGAAGGGAGGGGGGGGGACAGAGAAAATGTGAAGATAGAGCAGGAGAGGAAGAGAGGAGAGGAAAGAGGAAAGAGAGGAGAAAACAAGAGTGAAGAGGAGGGCAAGAGAAGAGAATGAGGAGAGGAGGAATGAAGAGGGTAGAGTGGAAAAGAGAAAAAGACAAGAAGAGGAAGAGGACGACATGGGAGAAGAGGAAAGCAGAAGAGGAGAGTATAAGAAAGGGAAAGAAGGGATAAAAAGAAGAGGAGAGAAGAGAAGGAGGAGGGAGAGGAGAGGAGAAGACAGGAAAAGAGAAAAAGAGAAGATAATGTGAGAGTGACAGATAAATCAGATGTGAAGGGGGGGGGGGCAAGAGAAGGAAAGACAGGAAAAAGGAAGAAAGAGAAAGGAGTTAAAGAAAGGATGACACAGACCAAAGAGAGGAAAAGAAGAGAGAAGGTGTGTGGAGAGGGGAAATGAAGAAAAAAGAGAAGAGGATGATGGAGAGATGGGATGAATTGGAAAGAAAAGAGAGGAGGGCAAATATAGACACAAAGAAAACACCGGTCAAAGAGAGGAAGGACACTGGGTGACAGCAGGTGATACCAAACCAAACCACAAGAACCACCTCGTGTCCCTGCAAAACAACCCAGAATAACCCAGGACACTTAAGCTACTCAGCAGCAGTGAAGGAAGAAGTATTGGAACTCAGTACTTAAGTAAAAGTACAACATCTCTTTTATGCATTTAGCAGACGGTTTTATCCAAAGCGACTTACATTGTATCATCTATCAATTGTTCAGGGCCAGTCTCCCCTGCCCTAAGGTCTAAGTGCCTCGCTCAAGGCACAGTGGAGGCAGCTGGGATTTGAAACCACAACTTTTCAGGCTACTTGCCCGCTAGCCAGGTTCCTTAACCACTACACTACCACCTCCTGTGGGGCAAATAACCAACAAAATATATATTCAAGTAAAAGCAGAAGTACTTGCCTACTAACAATCCTACTTAAGCAAAAGTAATAAGTACTTGCTTTTAAACGTACTTAAAGTACTAAAAGCAAGTACTGGTACAATATGTTGTCTCTTAATGGTCTATATATCAATACAGCAAATAAATAAATAAGCCTATAGAATTAGCTACCATATGAAATTTCACAAAAACTCCTAATTTTTCCATGGAAATGCTGATAACCAAAACTGTTTCCTGAAGGAAAAATTGAAAATGTCCACTAATTCTGATTCAGAAATTTTAATACTAGTCGGAAAAATGGCATGGTTGAAATATTTGACCTCTTACATGCACTCAGTGTCCGTTTTCATTTTTTTTTTTTTACAATAGTCCATCTCCTTACTAGGTAGGCTGGTCAGAGAGATCATGGCTTGTTCTACCATGCACTGCTCCATCACATCCAAATGCCCCATCTCCATCCTCATAATTGTTGACAGCAGAGTTGAAAGTTTGTAAAGTGGAATAGGCTACACACAGTCGCTTAGGTAACATTAGGCTTACTTATTGAAATAACGCTTGTCAAACTGGGGACGCTTCATACGAGTGGAGCAGCATATCTCACAGGAACAACTGGACTACTTATTCACATGAGAAGGCCAATAGTCACACAGGATAAACACATCAGGTAAGGTGTATCGTCCACAAAAAGCTGCTAATTGAACTAGCAGGTAGCAAGCTGTAATTAGCAAGCATGACTGCTAACAACGGTGATGCTAAAGCCCAGGAAAAAGGCACTCTGGCCCGGACAAGAGGGCTTTGAGTTCAAGACGACAAAACGCAGCAAAACATTTTATACGTCATCCGCTGGGGTGAATGGGAACCTCAATGTACTCAATGTACTGAAGTAAAGTACAGATACATGAAAAAGTACTGTGACAAAGTATTTGTGCTTCGTTACTTTTCCACCACTGCTCAGCAGAACCTCAGAAACGGCCCAGTCCAGTGAGCATTAGCAACCGCCACCGCCACTGACCGCATCATGATGACAACAACAACAATCTGGTTTTTAATTCAATTAGCACTGTCACCTAAGACCAGGCCTACCCAGCCACACACACAAACACACACCCACACACACACACAAACACACACACATTTGGCATTTGGAATTTAATTGAGAACAACATTAATGTGAAATTCCCCAAGTGTTATTGGATAAGCACGGAGACATTATCAGCAATTACCTACAACTAATCAAATAATCCAGACCAGATATAGAGTGAAGGCCCACCTCAGATTAATGGCATAGCCAATAAAAAAGATGAATGGCATAGTCAATAAAATTCATTAAGTTTAAAAATACACTGTGAAAAAGATTACATGGAAAATGAACTCTCTGTGTGTCTGTGTGTGTGTGGTGTGTGTGTGTGTGTGTGTGTGTGAGTAATGCAGACTGGATACCTACAAACCTAGCATAGACAGGAGCTCTGTGGAGTAATAGGTGTGTGTGTGTGTGTGTGTGTGTGTTGGTGTGTGTGTTGTGTGTGTGTGGTGTGTGTGTGTGTGTGTGTGTGTGTGATCTCTCACCATACTCCCCACCCTGGGATTCCAATGGCCTGGATGATGCTGATGAATACTTGAGCCATGAAGACAAAGAAGAAGGCCATGAAGTAAAAGGAGCTGTCTGTCCTGTAGACACACACACACACACACACACACACACACACGAATCCAAACACAAAAATTGTGTGTGAACTTAACCAATACAATTTACATCAGAATTAAGAGAGACTATTTAAATTTCATTTTTTTATTTAACATATTTTAAAAATACACCACTACTGTGTGTGTGTGTGTGTGTGTGTGGTGTGTTGTGTGTGTGTGTGTGTGTACATACATGAATGCCTTGTAGATGGGCCTGAACCAGCACACGTAGGAACAGGGTGTGAAGAGGATGAGCCACATGATGGACATGCCAAAGTTTGTCACCCCACCGCCACCAAACATCCATGCCAGACAACCCACAAAGTTCACCGCCAGAGTAGCACAGTGAACTACAGGGAGAGAGAGACAGACAGACAGAGAGTGAGATTGGGAGGAAAGGAAAGAAAAGAAAAGGAAAGACATTTACATTTACATTTAAGCATTTAGCAGACGCTTTTATCCAAAGCGACTTACAAAAGAGGATAACATTCAAGCTACAAAACAATGAAAGAAACTAACAAAGAGTGCATATTGCTAACATAGAACTGCACTATTTTAAGTTGAAAGTGCAATAGTGTAATAAAGTGCAGTATAAAAGAGAAATTAAGTATAAGTTGTTAAGTGCATTCTCAAAAATTTATGCCAGGAGGTATCCTTGAAAGAGCTGGGTCTTCAAGAGTTTCTTGCAGGTGGAGAGGGTATCAGTTGATCTGGTTGCACTTGGAAGGTCATTCCACCAGCGTGGAACCAAACATGAGAAGAGTCTGGATTGACCTGCACGAGGTGTTGGCCGACAAAGAGAGATTTTGAGTTCTGATTCGTTTAAAGCAGGGACAAGATTGGTGATGAGAAGACGAGATTGGTGCTTTGAGAATTATGTGGAAATATAATGATAAAATAAATAAGCACGGCACAGCCATGTCAAGCTCACCACTGTTGTACACACAAAAAAACGAGCGTTATCGGGTTATTGTTGTTTCCTGATTATTTCAAGTGCTCATGCTAATGGAAAAAAACAATATTCTTAATCGGATAAACTGCTGTTACCGGGTTTAAGAGAAATCCGTTTCACACACCTAAACTCTCATCAATATTCTGATTTCTTCTATACATGTATATACCTTAAATGGGTTTATGTCGTTCTTTTATATCTGTAACAATATCTGTATATCTTTATATATGTATATCAATAACAAAAGTTTGAATTATGTAAACCATTGGTGGTTTTGGTTATCTGATTTCTTAAATTACTATAAACATCTAATAACAGAATATTACAGTTATCTGATTAATGTCAGTTACTGGTTTATTGTGATCAGGTAAACAGTAACTGACTCTTCATCTCTAACAATACAAAATAAACCCTTATAACAGTCAGAGAAAGAAAAGAAGAGGGAGTTCAGAGAGAGAAAGAGAGACAGAGAGAGAGAAAGTGTGTGTGTGTGTGTGTGTGTGTGTGAGAGAGAGAGGAGAGAGAGAGAGAGAGAAAAGAGAGAGTGTGTGTGTGTGTGTGTGTGTGTGTGTGTCTGTGCATGTGTGTTAGAGAGAGAGAGGTCAGACAAGCACAGCAAGTGAGCACACTTTTTCGACTGATTCACATCTCTTTCCTATCTAACTTCTAGGAAACTTCAGGACAGTGTTAGAGAGTATTAGTGTCTTTGAGAGCCGACAGCATCGACACACAGCGCAGCCCTGAGGTGAACCATCCTCCCCAATTACCAGCGCAGAGGGAACTAGTGGAACCAAACAACGGGACCCCTACAATTAGGGCCCGTAACACAAGTTAACTGGGAGAGATTTGTGCTTTGACTGTGGATTTGACCAAATCAGAGGAAACTGCAAGGAGAGGAGAATGGACTGCTTTCCATAACAAAAAGCAAGGCGTCTCACAGAGGAGAGATTGTGGTTTGTTGACAATGACAAAGGCAAAGTGCTGTATACAAAAAGAAAACAAAAACAGAAAAAAAGGAAAGAAAAAAAGAGAAGAAAGGAAAAGAGTTTGTGAACGACGAAAGGGGAATATTTCCCATGGTGCTTAGCTGAGGATCAGGGTTGCGTTTCTACCCTGACTCCCTAATGTGAATGGGAAAATAAATCTATGCTACCAGTCAAATCTATGCTGCCTCCTGAAAGAAAGAAAGCGTCTCACATTTTCTCGTTCTCTCAGTCGCCTGCTACTGAATAGAGCACATAGTACATGTAAGATGGAGAGAGGGAGGGAGAGAGAGATGGAGAAAGAGAGAGCGGGGCTGTGACATATTCAGATTCACATTTCCTGGAGTGACTCAAACAAATACAGAACTAAAAGGTTTGCCTGTGAGCTCCCAGTCTATAGTGATCACAAAAGAATGTGAAGCATGTTGGCCTCTTAAGCTGCTATATGATATCTTTGTATCTCAGATGAAAAACACATTAAATAGCACCATTTTAGTCTTACCTTGAAGAATGTTGTATATCTGAATACCTTTTAACAATGTGCACGCTTGAATAACTAAAAAGCATACTCTGCTAAGGCTTTGAGGAAAAAAAACTATCAACCCCTCTCTTTGCTTCCCACACAAACAGGTCCAAGTGTACTGTGTGTGCATGTGCAATGAGACTACAAGACCGTAAAAATACAGCATCTATCTATGTGCGTCTATCTATCTATCTATCTATCTATCTATCTATCTATCTACCTATCTATGTGCATCTATCTATCTACCTATCTATCTACCTATCTATGTGCATCTATCTATCTATCTACCTATCTATCTATCTATTTATGTGTATCTATCTATCTACTAGCTAACAGTTAACAGAGGCAGTTACTGCTAATCTTGTACTCCAACTCTTTGTGAGGAATGACAACACCAGTACAATTTAGAGACATTTTTTGATGAGAATATTTACACTTTAGCCATAGACAGAGGTGTGCATGCATGCAAGCGTGCTTATATGTGTGTGTGTGTGTGTGTGTGTGTGTGTGTGTGTGTGTGTGTGTTGTTCATCTTTGCAACAGAAAGCAAATCAACAGAGAATCACAGCAAGAGCTAGACTTGGCATGCACATGCATTACTCACAGTCACATCACACACAAAAACACACACACACACACACACACACACAAACACACCCACAGGTCATGGGAGGTCAGAAGGACAAAACAGTTTCCTGTATGAAGGACTGTAGCCTTTACTAATAGGCTAGTAGTTTTTAGAGAATGACCTGTGTGTGTTCGTGTGTGTTCATACATTCCTTGTATGTTCATGTTTACGACAACCACTAAGGGAGGGGTTAACCGTCAAGTGCCCAGGAATATCTAATC
>PYXC01002110.1:10000-212500 GCA_015244755.2 Tenualosa ilisha
GGACTTCTAGTTGGCTGTAGGAGAGGCAATTCAAAGGTTGTGGGTTCGAGTCCCACCAGAATCGCGTGCTTTTGCAGGACGCAAACTGGCAGCATGCTATCAATATGCGCTGCTGCGAAGCGACCATGGCGCCAAAGGCATTTCTTACGTTTGTCTCTAGAGGCGGGCAAACTGCCTAGCTGCACGGCAAGCGCCAGCTTCTTGCAAAGACTCTCGACTGCTGTCAAGATGCGTTGCTGTGATACGGCCAAGAAGCCAGAGGCATTTTTTGCATTTTTCTCTAGAGGTGGGCAAACTTCCTAGCTGCACGGCAAGCGCCAGGTGCACTTCACTGCTTACAGTGGCAGCAAGATTGCATGCAGAAAAGTCTCAACGGCGTTGCATCGCAACCCTGACGGCCTTGGTCCCCCTGCTAGCTGTGTTTGCTCTGTGCGACTCTACAGAATGCTCTCTGTCAGAGGAGTCCTCTGGTGCCGGCACACACTCCCTATCGCCTACCATTCCAAACTCATGGCATGTTGAGAAACGCATTGAGGAGAAACACGTTGAGAAGATATCTACGAGTTCATGCTGGCTCATCGAATGCCCGCATCGCCAGGTTCTGTGGCGTAACCGATAACACATTGGACTTTTGCTGGACGCAGACTGGTAGTGCTGTCAAGATGATAGCTACACTACTGAAGTACTATACTACTCAAAGTCAGCTAATAACTTATTGTTGATTGGCCTTCATAAAACCTACTTTAGATTGCTAACACAAACGTTAGCTAGGTCCCCTAATCGTAACAGTGCTAACCGTTCCCCTATTTGCTTTAACAGAGGGGAGCTACATGATATTGTAGCCTTATCAAAACGTCCATATGCAGTCCATATGTTTCTTAGACATCAGAAAAAAAGAAGAGATTACCTTCTGTTTTTATTCTTTAACCAAATGTGTCTTCTTCACTCTTCAGTCTTCACACAGGGAGGCAAATTGTTCCCCCTCAGCACAAGTAATTTCTTGCAGGTTGAAATTGGACAGGAAGTTGACACATTGCTCCACTACATAAGCCAACTTCAACACAAAGTTTCATACATTGTGTTAAAATAGCTATGAACTATAGAAATGTTTTGTTAATGCACTGTTTTGAGGGTGTAATATCTTTTAAACTGTTGAAATGCTTAATGGGATTTGAAATCCAAGCTAACTCTGTGCGCTGGTCACACTAAGTAGAATCTGTATCTTTGTACACCTTTGTTTTTACCATGAACATTCTAACTCCATCCCTGGTGGTCTAGTGGTTAGGATTCGGCGCTCTCACCGCCGCGGCCCGGGTTCGATTCCCGGTCAGGGAATAGCCTTTTGTTCGAAAGTGTCGACATGCAATGAACAGTGGTATATCCGCAAGACAGTGTCATTAATCTTTACTAATGCATGACCTCTGGCCTTCACGCATGTGAACCCGCAAAGTGTTCCTCGTTTAGGTTTTCCTACTTGAACGGCTTGTATGTTTTACGATGTAGACCTCACAAAGTCTCCCAATCATAACTAAACGTTATTCAATGAGGAGTTCTTGTGGTGGTCAGCCACTGCTGCCACCTAGTGATGCTTCTACAGCAGTATACTCCAAACGTCCACGAAGAATAAGGATCAATTTGACCCTAAAAAAAACGCTATTTTTCGAGTTGTCGTGGCCGAGTGGTTAAGGCGATGGACTAGAAATCCATTGGGGTCTCCCCGCGCAGGTTCGAATCCTGCCGACAACGTCAGTTTTTCCGCTTTTATAATAACATCGGGATGGGAAAACGCCAAAGTCGGACGTTTATAACGAACTCTTCGCACATCCATTTGTCTAATGTCCTGTCGAGTCAAAGTTACTCCAGTCAAAGAGACGTGAAACTTACGCAGTCAGTCCACTAGGCGTCAGAATTTACCCGCATGATAAGCAGGTCATGTGGCAAGTGGCAAGAAAAGTTGCCTTGCGCTTGTCCATGCGAAATGATGGCAGATGATCTGGATGAACTGCTCGACGAAGTGGAAGCAAAGTTTTGCCGAGACGTTTCATTGCCAGATCAATGCAATCTAGAAGACCAAGCATGCGAGGAACTACAAGACAGAAGAAAGAGAGTTTGGTAACTTGGGTCATTTACAATTACGTTACCGTTAAATACTACTGCCCGACTCCTCTCAAGAACACACTCGTCTTGGGGAATTGCCATTGCCAACACTTAAGCGTTGACAAGGAAGCCGTGCAGTTGCTATGGACAGGACAACTTTAACCTAATATACTTGGTCTTCTGCATGAGTAACTGTGTACAAGACAGGACAGGACATAGGTTAACAAGAAAATGAAATGTTATCGAATGTCTCTGAATACACTTCAGCAAACTGTAGAGCTTTCGTTACTATTCATCAGAACATGTCAAGCTAAGCTAAGCTAAGCTAGTTTAGAGCTAAACTACCTAGCACTGTCCAGAAATAGCTAATTGCAAATGACAACCTGGGAACCTGGGTAGTTGCAAATCAGCTAGCACGGTCGTTTGCACGATGGCAGAATTAATTTAGTTTCAGAGTTTCAAGTAATTTGGTTTCAGAGTTTGTTTGGGTCTGTATGGTTTCTTGTTCCCAAACACGAAATTGCCAATTCTGGCTAGCGTTATATTCACGTTAGCTGGTCTTTATTCTAAATGCGCACACCAACGTAAATACCAGTACCACTTGGACCGGTGCGCCCAATTCGAGTATATTTACTTCTATCTAACGTCACTTACAATTGCTTTGAAGCAAAACCAAGAGGGACGAAACCAGAAGAATTGAGAATGATGACATCGATATGCTACTTGAAGAGCTTCTTGACACTGAAGACGATGTCAAAATAAGACCCGCTAATTCAAAAGTAATGTATCTTGACTTCTTGTTATAAACGTTGCTTATTGTCCTGAATGAAATTATGTTCCCAAAATCAAATGTCACTTGGAAGCTGAAGGATTTAAATTTGAATCGCTTTTGCGGTGTCTGACGCACCCTTCGTCCACAGGTTCCTAAAGCGGTCAGAAGTGGACCCAAGGACCTAGTGACACAGCTTACGAAAAGAAAGTATGCCAGTTATTGTCACGTAGTCATATCACTTGAATGCATATTCCATGGTTGATGTCTTATCACGTTTTATGTGTGTAACAGATGCTGTCCAGTGTTTGTGGGTGACAGTACTGTACCATCAGGTGTTGGAACAAGCAACTCACAAAGGTAGTAGGCCTACTCAGAGGTAGTTCTCTATCAAATCAACACACGTTTAGGCCACACTTTGGTGTGACTCCCGTTTATATAAGCCTCACACAAATATCTCCTTAAACTTTCTCCCTTAGGGTGTGTGATCAGCTCAGGTGTATCTCATGTGATTTTCGTATCGTTTCATTTGATGATCATGAGTGGGACTCCACATGTGATTACCTCTTCTTTAGGTAAGATTGGTACTGCCCCTACACAACCATGACAATATAATTTGTCTATTGTTCATATAATTTATCTTGCCACAAGATAGCAGTATTGATTTGAATAGTGTCAAGTGAGTCCTCTGGGTGCAGCACTGAACCAGTGTTTAGACATAAAGCCGACTTTGCTGTCATACACCTCTTACCATTCAAGGGAGATGTCTCGCCTCAACGATATATACATTGTTTAAAATTCTTGGATGTTGCAGCAGCATGCCGACACATGCAAACCCACATGGGTAAGCACTGCAGACTTTTCAAATCTACATTTTAAACAAGTGCTCTTGCCTCAAGTGTATGGACAAATAATAATAATAATAAAAAAAATTCTGTGCCCCATCATACAGACATGGCCTTTGTAGTCTCTGTGCATTTCATCACTTCGCAACAAGGAAACACACAAGTAACATTATGCAGTGCATATGCCTCAACGTTTCTTTACCTGCAACCCAAACCTATTTCAACTCTTGCCACATTTGACCATCTTTTTAGCCTTCAATAAGCAAGTGGCTCATCTAACTGCATGGGTCTGAATTGGTATTATCATTGATTCAATATGGACTAACCTGCACATGTGTAACCTAACAGGGCTACTAGTTTCCTGGAATACACTGCAGAGGCACTGCACTAGTTCGATAAATTTACCTTGTATTTTGCCTTGAAAACTTCACACTACTTTTGATATGAGACTTTCAGTAAACATACCTTAGTATCTTATGTACACATCTTAAATTGTGATTCTGTTGAATGACTAAGTGGTCTAATTGTACAAGTTGTGAGGCTTTCAATGCACATTTTCAATACATCTTTTCCAGTCATTAAAAGTAAAGTTAGGTATGTGAAGTGATAACTGTATGTTCACTAGCAGTGAAATATGTTTTTGAAAGTTTATGCATCTTCTCCCTTCATGCAGTGTTACATCTTTAAAATGCAACTTTAAGGTTAAAAACTCCTTTTCATTAATGTGTAGAGACATAAAGCAACATTTTTTCCAAAACCATTTTAATTATAGACAGACTTGGCCAAGTTGGTCAATAATATCTATAAGGAATAAGGCATTATAATAGCATGTTTAAGACTGGCATAGTTGGAAAGAAGAATTTGCAGGGATATGCATTTTAAGCTTAATAATTAAGAGCGTCCACTGCCAGCAAATTAATTTGGTTGAGGAGAGAAGTGGGCATGGTGAGTAAGATGATAAACTTTAATGCTGGTAAATGCATACGGGCAACTGCATTAATGTAAACGTGGTGGCAACTAACACAGGATTGTGTTAGCTAGCAGAAGGATAACAAACAAGGACAAGAAAGCAACTGAATACCATTGTATCACCTGCTACCTAATTTAAACAGTCTGAACTAGAGCCGTCAAAAAATGAAACCTAACGTAGCCTATACAGAGAGTATGCTAAGTGTGTTATTAATAGCTAATTGACTATATGATGTGCAGCAACAAGTTCCCCCGGCAAAAACCACAACACCAGACTGTCAGTTTGTAGTTTTTCCTCTGACCTACAGCTCATTTGTGTTGTGTGAAGCAAATTTTATTGCTAACCATAGCCAGCTAAGTTATCTTTGCATCACATACATGGTAGCACAAACACCGATGTGGTTTGGTAGGATATGTGACTTGATTACATGGTGTATGCCAGTTACTCTGTCAGCTGTAGACCTGTACTCTGTTTTTGTAGACCGGTAGTGCAGCCCTCATTATGATGGAGGTGTTAGTTAATATATTTTAGGAAGTAACTTGATCATGTTGTCAGAGACTACTTGAATAGCAGGTTACTGTATGATTTAATTTGGTAGGGAAGGCAGACAGTGTTAGTGATGTTTTATGCATTTTAAATATGACAGGATGAGTTTGTAGATGAGACACATGTACCTGATGCTCCATGCTCCTGCAAGGGACAGCTAATGAGAGATGGAGACGACTCCCTCTTTTGACGCATGCCAAATGCCACGTATAGAACAAGAGGATTGCTTAAAAACTGCTTTAAATCTTAAAATTAAATCATCTTTTTAAAGATTTTCTGGCGTTGTGTCTCATAGATCATATGAAATCATTCCTAAATGTTTCTATATTCATTTCTGAGCAACATAATGTGGAAATTCAGTAACAAATTTGAACTTCCAAGTTACCCTTTAATGTCCCAGACTTGGCAGGCTCGAGAGATTACTCTATTTCTGGTGCCTTATCTTGCCCTCTTTATAATGTGCAATAGCATTTTCCACCTGTGTGCACCTCTTCTTTCGCTCTGTTTACCCTCTCTTGTCTAGCCTCATAGACAATGAACAATGAATCACTCACACAGTGTTGTGGGTTTGGATTGTAATTGCAAGCCTACTCCTACTGCTTGCACCCTTGCACAAAGATGCAGAGCATACTATATGTGTCATCAGTGAGGCACCTTGAAAAAATAAAAAGGTGCATCAAAGTCAGTGTTGTTTAGTTCGTGAGTTCATTGCCTTATACCAGCATGAAACTATATATACCGCCACGAAACTGACATGGTTCTGCAGTTCTTAAGTTGTATTTTCTTTCTTCTTTCTAGTTCAGTTAGGTCTGTCCCGTTTATATGTTCTTGCTTTGGTGTTTTGTGTGGCACATTCTACTATGAAAGGATTTTAATTACTTAATTATTATCTCCAGGAATAATATGCCAGATTGCCACCGACTGCGGGCCAAGCTAAAGAGGCGTGAGGGAGCGAGAGCATATGCGTGCCAGTGCAGCTGGCATTCAGCCCTGGCACTCACAGACCTCCGGGACCATCCCCAACTCAAGTGGGTTTGTGGCAAGCACAACACGTGACAGTGAGCCCCCAAAACATAGCTCTCTTTTTTAGACATCAGGTGTAGCATTGTTTCATCATGGGTCTTTCTGTGTGTCTGTCTTTTTTGTCTTTGTTGTTGTTTTTTTTCCCTCCTCTCTGCATTTATATGTTTCCCTGTGTTGGCAACATCATGTTTTTTTCCCCTGTTGTATTTAAACTATACAGCAAAGAGTTGTAGTGATTGGGCACAGTCTGCTTTTTACCGTAGCAAAGTGCTTTGTGTTTTCTTCTTACCTGTTTGCTTCTTACCTAACTGTTGCCATACATCTTTGACTTTTTCTTTCTAAAAGAGCAGATCTAGTCTGTAAATAGAGTATGTATTATTAACACTGGCTTTGAAGGCCATTCACTACAAGGACAAATGGAAACCGTAAGCTCCATTCACAGAAAAAGGTGTGTTAAAAGGGATTACTTTATTGTATTGTCACTTGTAATAGCAAGAATTGTGTACATCATAAGACTTGAAGAGAAGTGACACTGTACAGAAATGTGTGTTTTAGGTATGTCGACTATAACATTCACAGTATTGTCACAAGATGGTGATACCATGTGAAGGAGTGTACACTGTTATTGCTTTTAACTTGATTTGATCATTCCTCACAATGCAGCAGACGAGAGAATGCTTAATTAAGATGTTCTCAATAATTCAGGATTATGGATTCATGGACCATATATATCCATACACATGTTTGTGTAAGAAGTTTTATTTACAGAGGACTGTGTGAATGTGTGTTTGTTTGGAGAAGTGTTACATTTATGTGTTTTAATTCAAACCTTTAACGTAATCTGTGGAACAACGGTTTGAAAAAAAAAAAGATACAGTGCAAATGGAGAAAGTTTTTGTTTATATAATTTCTCTTCTTTCATTGCATTAATTTTATGTGACCGTGTGTGCATGTGTGTGTATGCAGCCATGTGAGTGTGTGTGAGTTTGTGAGAAGTAGTCAGAAAAACTGATGGGTCTTTATGACCGAGACCAAATAAATAATCCTAGCAATGAAACCCTAATTGTGCTTGTGTTCTGTAATCCACAAAAGCCTGAGGCAAATGTCCATTGTAAGTTTGAGTGGCTACATCATATGGCCACTTCGTCATAGTCACTGTCTGAAGATGACTGATCTGATGGGTCTTCTTGTGTTGAAGGGGAGCAGTCTGCCTTGTGTATTCGTGGTACATTCTCATAGGAAACTGTAGAAGATGTGCTACTCGAGTCATCTAGACAGAGAAAATAGAACCCATTCCAATCCAATTTTATAATGTATTTGAAACAGATTTAACATTTTTTAAAAAGTATGTGAAACCAAAACATCAATATTAATAATCATTGATTTTATGTCTAAGCACCGTCAGTGCCCTAAGGCTGCAGTATGTAGGGTAAAGAAGTAAAGTAGAAATGTGATGTCGACAGGACATACAGACCTCGATCGCAGTCGCTTTCGGGGAGATGGCCCTGGTAGTGATTCAATCCACAAGAGTTTTCTTTTGTAGATAAAGGCGTCAACATGAATTGTTCCAAGTTAGGATGGCAGGCCTCATCTTGTTAGAAAATACCAAAACAAATCAACTTTACAGATATCATTAGGTGTGATACTGAGGGAAAGTGCTTTTGCTTGTTTGATTGTTTTCCTAACGGATGACACACAGCGCTTCTTATAGCTGTTACCTGGATATGGAAGAGTCTCTGTGTTAAAGGCTACGTTTTGATAGTCCCCTCCAGAGGATGTGCTGCTTGATTCCACAGAACCATCTGTGTAGCAGTGAAGAAGAGCATTAATGTTGAAGGCTTTTCAAAATCTAAGTACTCATCTCATCAATCAGCCCATTACCCACCAACTCAACCACTAAAATTAATTGAAGTGAAATGTTTACTTTTAACGATAGAAGCATTTTATATTAGCATGCTCAATTAAGGCAAACATGTCTTAAATTAATAGACATTGCTATTTAAATTCAGTCAAGCCAGTTACACACATTGAGCAATATTTATCAGGACAGGACAGGACAGGACGCAGATGTGTTCACAAAACCTGTTGAAAGCTGTCCTCATTCATATACTCACTGCTTGCTGCCCTCTGCACGTTGTCTGGGTTATGGACAAATTGGTGATTCTGTGAGTCACTCGCCTTCCAAAGACTCTCTGTTTTTAAGAGAAATAAGTCTAACAATGAATTGTCAGTCAAACATGTCAAATGAGAAACTCACATGTGTCATCAAAATAGCCAAGGGCCAATACAAAGGGAGATTTTTTTTTTCCCAATGTGTTTGAAACGCCCGTCTCAAAGGAAGAGGTGACCCCCAAGGTAGACTTGAAAAACCCACCTGACTTCAAAAGATTTTGTACTTCTGTGCCAGTGTTTTCATAGTCGTCTTCACTTTCAGAGCCAGAGTCTGAAATATTGGAAGGAAATTGTGTTTGTCTGTGTGAGTCACTGTGATTGAGAATGTGTGGTATATATTCTATAGAATCTCTTGATGTGAGGTAGGATAGCTGTCTTTTCAGATGGGAAATTGGGATGAATGAAAGGCTTACCTCCTCCTGGTCTATTATTTCCATTGACTGGACCCTCTGATTCTGGGCCGAGGCTGTGTAGATCCTCAGGACCTTGGAGGGAATATAAATACCTCAGGAAAACTGCACAGATCAAAATCCATGCTAAATCTCTCCTTGCTTTGTCTGTCCTTCACTGAATAGAGACCTACCCTGAGAGTCTGGCATTGCAGCAATGGGCCGTGTGTAGTAATTCATTTCCTCAGAGTTACAGGAGCTGGTGGAACTGTCATCCAATGATGGTGGTCGGTGACGAAATTGATGTTTTGGAGCTGAGGGGTGTATGAAAGTGTGAAAAGAGATAAGTGGGATGCAGAGCCCAAAGTGTAATGTCAGTGTCAAAAATTTGAAAATAATTCCTGCTTCATGCTCAACAAACCACTAGTTTTGCTCAGTGTTTCCCCCTGGTCATGTACAGCAAACTAAAACATTTATGGCCGTTTGTAAAGCCTTGTCTTTCTCCTTGTTGTTAGGGATGTAAGGACAAACCTTCCCGTGGAACATCTTCTGTTGTGACTCTAAGCAGATTGACACCAGAATCCTCCTGTTCACTCCGTTCCCTTATAATGGCTGAGGTTGAACCGTCGTAAGTCTGATGGATCACACGTGCTATTAGGTGTAAAAAAAAGATATTCCTCTCAGTACTTTATTACCCACTGTTATATCTAACATCTAAACAGTATCCTCAACTACTTACAACAGGCCTTTTTTTATTAGAACTATTCACAGAAATAGTATGCAGTTGTAGTTCGATAAATTTTGACTTTTTTTTTAACTGTTTCAACTGCTGGATGTTTCACAAACAAGAGACCATAAACGACAATCTCACCGGCAATCCTCTTTTGCCGCCCACAGAGTATGACATTAGAGGCCAGCACCAAGATCAGAGCCACTGACAGTACGATGCAGCCTGCCACTGCAGCTTGCAGTCCGGGCGCGGTTGCCTCCATGGAGACCAACGTTGCTGCATCTATAGGACGGGAAAGGAAACGGCTTGCATTTGCAACATGCTGCAGATAGTGGTGGCGGTACATTTCCCAGGCTGTGTTCTGGGCTGTATGGGCTGGCCCTTGAAGACCTGAACTTTTCTTATACTAGTCATTGTCAGAGGTGTGAATGAGAGAGAGGAAAATAGAACTGAATTAATGCAGTCATACTTCAAAGGCATCTCTGAATATGTGGGCCAGAGTTTGCTACTGTATACTGTCCTGTGTTAGTGAGTATGGTAAGTATGATGAGGACTTTTAGTATGGTGAGTGATAACTTTGGTGAATGAATGCACAGCAGAGTATAGTGAGTAAGTATGGAGTACTGCATCCTGCAGTCTACAAGTGGGTTAAATCTTACCTGTGGTCCAGTTGGGTTGAGGCTGAGTGGTAGTCACTGGAAGAGTGGTGGTGAATTCAGTGTCCCCTTTGTGAAAAAAATGCACCAACATATTTATACAGTGATTTCTCTTTTAATGTGATCTCATGTTTATATATGACTGTTTTTTCATTTTTCAGGCCAGCTGAATTAACATTTTCTGTTCATCTATTATGTTGTTATAGGCAGAAATCAATGCATTCTTTCCAGATAAATCTATGTAAGCAACTCTGTACTATCAGTGGTTTTACACAGAAGCACAGCCAAAATACCATTTGAGAAGCTATCACAAGGCTGGTTAAAATGTTTGGCCTTCGATCATAAGCCATTTAGAAGGGACGATATATTGGCATACTTATTTAATGATAATGTAGAAACCTTTTAATTCTGAATATCAACTGCCCCAGGCAACATTCTTGCAACAGACAGGCGGAAATGGCCTGCTAATTTATTTCATAATAGCCACTAAGTAAGACATGAGAATGTAATAGTTTAGAGGTCAGTGACCTGAGGCCAGGGAAAATTACAGTTTTTCTTGATTACTTTGATACTGCAGTCAACCGCAGAATTCACATTTTCGAATTAGTTAACACACTGGCCTAAACAGAAGCACTCTAGCCAAAATTACATATGTTGTTGACAAAAGACTAATAGTAACAAAACATTGAAAACATGCATCAAAAAGCTAAACTCTCCTTCACACAACACAATTTGGGACAGGTCAGTGAGTACTTTCAATCAATCGTAACAACCAACAACAAAATGCAAAATTTGTTTCCAAAATAAGCAAGTTATACTTTACGTTGTCTGTGCCATTGTCATAGTTATTGTATGTGTGAAAAGGAAAATTCAGTCTAGCTTCCTTACACATAATAATGGATACTTTCGCTATTAGTTAGCTCTTGGCCTCTTTGACCCACCCTTGCAAATGTAAAAAAACAAAAGAAGTGCCTTATGCATGATGACTTATTGTGGGTTGAAAAATGATGGAGGAGATTAATACTAGATATACCAGAAAATCATATATATGCATATGGCAAGAATATTGTATAGCTGTGAATAAATGTTTTCCATTTGTTCAAGCCAGAAACAATGGCATTTGTAAACTCCAATAAAGCTGCAGCAAAAAATGGTGTGAAAAAATGTGTGAAACCAATGAAAATACATTAACTCATTTGTTGCTGTGCTAAGAAAGTGGGGATGAAGATTTCTGTTGGCCATTACATGCTGAACTGGTCACACTACAGGCCTTCAGAATTCATTCATGGTATCAGAGGAGGACCTACCTGTGCACACCACCCCAGCGTCCTCTTTGTGTCCGCAGTCATGTGTGTAGTTAGTACTCCACTTGCCACACTGCCACAGATTTGTCTCAGTCCCTGTGCAGTTCAGTTCATCTAGAAGAATGTCCCCAGAGCCAGGTGAGAAGGGTCCCTGCTCTCCCGTGATCCTATAGGCCTTCCCACAGCCCAGCTGGGAACACACCACTTGCCCAGCGGCTAAGTTCCAGCCATCGTCACACACCGTGCCCCACTTTCCACCCCTGAACACCTCCACGCGGCCCTGGCAGGGTTTAGTGCCGTTGACCAATCGGATAGTTTTATTAGCTGAGGGACAAACAAAACATCCAGTTAGTGTGTGGGTATTTCAAAAAAATGTCCCTCCCACTCACACATACATCTGTCTTGATGTTTCAACTGTGTGCACAGTATGTTGTGGCACCATGTTTACTCACTACACTGTATCTCCGTCACGTTCAAACAGGTGCCATTGGTGGCCTCACTGCAGTTTAGATGCCCGGGTTTTCCATACACACAATTCATAACACAGGTGTGGTTGAATGCTGCTGTAGTTGCATTTTGTCTGACATTATACACTTCCCCACAGCCCAGGTGACTGCAGATGTGTCCAGCCACAGCGCTGCGATTAGTCAGGCTGAGGTCAGCTGAGACCCAACCATGGATGTGAGTGTGAGTCCTTAACACCCCAACGCAGATGTCAGACAGACTGAACTGTCCAAGGTTACCTAGACGTGGAAACATGTTTGTTAGGGTAACATTTGAAACAGAAAGTTACACAATGTTGAACTGTTATAATAAATAATAAAATGAAAGGTAGATGAAATGGAAACGTGTGTCTGTGCAGCATTGGTCTGATGTTCACACTTCAGATACACACAGATATGCAAGAAAAAATAATTTTCCACTATTCTTGTGAGCTTAGTACTGATGTGGTGGGGGCTGTTCAGGCGTAAACGCAATGAGTGCCCATCTACGATGTTCCAATATTATTTTGTTTGTGCAAAAACACAAGAGTATGAAGCAAGAGCAGCACAGCAGAGAACAAGAGCCACATCCCGTGACTCACTTCCTGTGGAAATGTCAACTTGTAGGGCTGCTGAAGGAGGACCCCGACGAAAGCATAAAAGAAAACTTTTTTTAGATACTCTGCCACCAATTTTTTTTAATGTGGTGTGGTTGTGCTGAGGTAGGGGGGGGGGGTTCTCAGATTTGTAGTAGAGCAAAACATCTGGTTTGTTATAGTAACAGCACACAGAAACTCTATACAGTAGGTTTTAGTCCCTCTGAGAACATTTGACGTTTGGGACAGACGATTCTGGAGGATGGAGCAGGCCTCATGATTCCCACAGTTGCACAAGTAATTTAATTTAATTTCCATATTGATTTATTTTTAAGTTTGTACTGTATCTTAACTGTCTGTATTAGTATGTATGCGTGTTTCTGTGTCTTGCATAGGATGCACAATTAGACAACTATGAAAAGTAAAGATTTGAGAGTGTTTGTTAATGATATATACTTACAGAAGAAGGGCTTAGACCAACATGTTATTGATCTCACCTAGTGCTAATTAATGATTCACATATAGATTAACATATATATATATAGAGAGAGAGAGAGAGAGTGTGTGTGTGTGTGTGTGGCTTGCATGCAAGTAGCTTGGAGTGTTCATATCCTGATTGTCACTGTTGTGCCCTTGAGCAAGGCACTTCAGCCTAAGTTGCTCTAGGGGAGACTGGCCCTGAACAATTGATAGTTGAAAAAATGTAAGTCGATTTGGATAAAAGTGTCTACTACACTACTAAATACATACATTTAAATGCCTCTGTAGGGTATTCCACAGACTGTTATGGAATGTGTGAGAGAGTTTGTATTCACTGTGGGTATTTTGGTCCATCTTGCATTTGTGATTTTGTGAAACCCTCTTACCCACAATGTCCTTGCAAAGATCGTTTACAACCCTCTCTGATCAAGAAACATCATGGAGTTGAGATTTTTCAGAATTCCTGCTGCAAATTATGTCATCTAACCTAAAATTACCTAAATTAGAACCTTTGCAAGGTTCTAGAAGAATCACAATCTTTCAAAATTTCCACTGATGTCAAAATCACAGCAATGCCAAACTAGAAAAAACTTGGAGAGCGCAGACCTCCAGCAAGGCAATATAGGGTCACTGACGCAATACAAATTCCAGACGGTGTTCCAGATCACCACCAAAATTTAATCATCTGTTCCTTGTCCTAACGCACACGTTGTCTGAAATTTTAATGCAAATCCGTGCAGCACTTTTCCAGTTATTTTGTACACAATCAGATAGACAGACAAACACAGGCAAAAACTCCTTGCTGGAGGTAAATATAGGCCTACTTAACTTTGGCTAACAACACTCACAGCAACTCTATGCTATATATTTTGGTGGGATTGATTAAAAGATGAAAAATGGGTCTGGTATCCTATGTCGACGACCACACAGTCCTGGTTTGTGGTCCATGTTTGATGGGAAAGTTAAAATCAGACAAAATAAAAACATCAGTCAGCTTTACAAAAGCTATTGGCACAGACTTACTGTGATTTCCAAGTGGCGACTGTGTTTCAGTTGAGTTCCAGTGGACTGACTTGCTTGTAACTGGAGAAAGTAAAGAAAAGATTGTATTAGTTGTTACTTAGAACACTCTTTCTTTCTTTAAACTATTATTATTCTTTGTTGTCGAACCATTTCAATTCATAATAAAATCTATGCATCTTAAAACATTTGCCCTTGGTCAATGCATCGATGCTGGGCAAAATGTGTATTGGTTTAATCATTACTGAATATAAACAAGATCTTTCAATAACTTTTTTTAGAAGGGTGAAACTGCAATCCTCCTTTACAAATATCTGACTTAACTTTGTTAAACTTAGTAGGATAACTAGGTAAGAGATAAAAAAAGACTTACTGTTTACCAGCTGGCAAAGGCAACAAGTTAAAAGGGAACCAACTGATACCTTTCATGGATACAATTGCTGATATTACGCTACATGTTGCGCTTTTGAAAATAGTCCAACATGGAACACAAAGCGTATAATGATTCTATGTTTTCAAAAATTTTACCTTACTGGAAAAACTTGCAATCTTTCAGTACATGACATAATTCATATGGCTGTAAGATATACAGAGTATAATGTAATGTGAGTGGGCAAATAGTACATATATATAATATAATATATATATATATATATATATATATATATATATATAATTATATTATTATCTAAAATTGTAATTTTTTATTGTGAACATGACAGTGAAAAAAAAATGTTATTTAGTTTTATTTTGATTGAATGATTGTTTTGGTCTGGGAGTTTCAATTCTGAGATTAAGGCCTGCCAAGGAAACTTCCTGTCCTCATACATTTTACGTACATGAGAATTATCTGTACACTCTAAAACTAACACAATGGAGCAATTTTCTATGTACTGGATGCCTTGATTTGTCTAAACCCATCAAAGACGGTTATGCTCTGACCCCCAGTAAAGATACATGGTGCAAATCCAGGCATTCCAGGAGCGTGTCATCAATGTCAATTGGATTTCAAGTCAGTGTGCCATCAAAATGAGTTTGAAGTGGTTAATTTCAGGTAAAAGAAGATCATGGTGTTTTAAACCATCACTCGTTTACCATGAGCAGGAGTACAAGGTTATTACCATGAAATGCGAACGAACAGACAAAATAAAATATCAGGCACACTGCCATGGGCCTAAATATATAAATTATTGTGTATGACCATTTATCACTTTTTAAAATTTAGTTTTAAACAAGGTTTATCATCTGAAGCTACATGATAAAGTCTACAACCAGATAAATCCACACTTGCATCTTATTTGATGATAACACACTGAACTGTTGTGATTATGCAAGTACTTGATACATGCCTGAGAAACACTAGCTTGGTATAAAGAAATAAACTGTAGATATTAAGGTCCATATATGCAGTATTGTATTGAACACTCTCACATGGTAAGAGTGTTGCACTTCCTGCATACGGCTATGTTTAGATTTATTAATGCCATACCGGCAGTTTGATGTTTTCATGCAGTGGTTTTAGCAAGTAAGGACAGCAACTCAACTCAATTCAACTTTTCTCAACTTCTTACATTCAGTTGTGACGTATTGGTAAGACCAAAGTTGATGATAAGACGTTGTAAACACTCATGTGAACTATGGAATGGATTTTAAGGTCCTGCACATTTAGCATATTAAATAGCTATTCAGCCATGTAGTAAACGAACTAAGATGTCAGACCCATGTTCACCCATGGAAATTGTAAAATAATGTTACCTTGTAAGGCACCCAAAACGTGTAGTAGAATGACGGCAGTCAGCAGTTCCATTTCTTTCAGTCACTCTCTGCCTCATAAAAAAAACTCTTCTCTGATCTTCTTTACTTGTCAGTTTTGTGTAATGCACCTTATCTCTCATCGCAAGGGAAGCAAATGTGTGACCCTGCACACTCTCTCACTCACACGCACTGACACACAGCACTCTGCATCTGCACAGTGTGGTTTTCATTCCGGGGTTTTCGCACTTTTTAGTATCAAACACACTACGTTATCATCTTCTGAAATGGTCAAGATCTCAAACGGAGTCCAAACACACGCAGCATGTTTTGAAATAGCAGTGGGTATTTTCTGAAAAATGGCAGAAATTTACCACTTTTTGAGGTGTGTTGTAGGCAGTTTGTATTTGGTGTCATCTTCAAATGACTTTTGATGACACATGGTCATGGCAAATACACACAAAGGTTCTCACAAGAAACACTGGCAAGAGTTTTTGTGATCTGCTGTCATTATTGTATCCCTTGTGAAAATGTAAGGAAACTATACCCAAGGAGATTCACTTCCATTATGGGTTTATATGTTGTTGCTGTTTGTTTTAAGGGCCGACCTATCTATCTCATTTCACCCACTTCCATTAGAATTCAGCACACCTGATTTTTTTGCACATTCTTGTGCAAGGGTAGGCCATCCCAGTTCTTTTAAAAGCAAGGGAAAGTGCTTTATAACACTTTATTAAATGGAAGTGAGGCGAGTTGCAGACTAAACCATTGAAGCAATTTTACTTCAATCAAACGTTTACGTGTTGTTGGTGTTTGCAAATTTTTGCTGAGCTTTTGCTAGTATCAAAACTCATTGCAGCTTTGTGTACTACATGTGTGCATGATGTGGGAAAGTACCTAAACCTAGATCCTTAGTTGTGTGTGACTGTAAGTATTTGGGCTTTGTCATGTGTGCATGTGTGTGTGTGTGTGTGTGTGTGTGTGTGTGTATGTGTGTGTGAGCGTGCGAGATCAGATCATTCTTTCTCCATTTAACATCTCATAAATGTCACGTATCATCAAATTGTCCATTTTCCAAACATTCTCTAACATTCACACATAACATAGCAGACAGTCCTTGCTGCCCTATCCCAATGAAATATCTGAGTCTGAAACCGTAATGATAACGGAATAAGCACCTCCGTCTTTTTCAATCTTTCAGGCAGTTATTCTCTCCATGTTTACATAGAGGCAGTTCTAAGGCTTGCAGTTATTTTTTTTATTAGTATGTCATTAGAGGGCAGTGTAGTGCAGTCATTCTTGAAATAAGGAACAAAACATGTCCTCCATATAAAAATGGCAATTTCTGTCCAAATTTAAGGAACTGGAAATTAAAAAGGGCACCAAAAGTTTAGTCTTGAGGTTCTGTGTATACTCATGTCATTAGTGTAATGTATTTCAAAATCTTTTGATCTTTATTTGTTAAAATACTGCCACTGTGCACTGAAAGTGCATGCAGTTTATCCTGTCCTCATCAAGAGGTTTCAATGAAAAACAGTGAAAAAAAGTATATGGAAAACCGTGTACCTGAGGGCCCCTTACGCACTTCCTGCTTTTGGTGGATGCAAAAATAGCGCAGGTGGAATTTTTCTAAAATATTTTGAACAAACAATGTTGATGTGATTGCAATCACAGCTTTCATGTGTCAACACTGTTATCCGATTTTAATAATCTTAATTATGAATCATTGGAAAAATATTGGCATTTTAGTTTAGGTTATAGAGTCATCTGTCACTAAAGCAAGATGCCATCAGTGTACAAGTCTTGAATAAGATGGAAAAAAGAAAATTATTTTGTCAACTCAACCCCATCAGCCATTAACTCCATCAGATTTTGATGTCTGATGGTGTTGATATTCCTACTGAATGAGTTGAAAGGTCCTCCTCAAAACCACTTTTGTAATGGGTAACCGAAATGGACAACCTCAACTTCAAGGAAGCATTTCCAGTGTTCCAGTTTCCAGTTGCTGACACAAATCATATTGTGATGTGAATAAAATTATTACATTTTAAACCTGTTTCTTTACATGGTTTGTTAGTTGAGACATGTCATGTGTTAATACATGTACCTATTAAAATGAATGAATCATTACATTTTTTTGAAGATGTAAAAAGTAGTTTTTGTCCCTTATCTCAAGAATGCCTGACTGAATGCAAGTGAAGGCAGTATGAACTTAGCTAACATACACAGCATTAACAGTTGAGGGCACTGTTGTACTTTCTGTCTATTGAAAAAAAAAAAAAAACATCTTTTTACCCTCACAAGACTTGATAATAAGAACATGTCAGTCAGATTTAGGTATAGACTTGTATAGGTGTTAAAAGCTTTGTGGCTGAAATTGTGTTTGTGTTTGAGTTGTGAGGGACATCTGAAAATTATCATCATATTTCTCTCTGATGGCTGTGACAATCATGTAGCACACTCTCAGGGGGGTTAGGCTGCTGTTATTTTGCACCATAGTGACTGATAGTGCTTTCTGTGTGTATTGCTATGGCACCTGATAAAGTAGCTTTATTTGCCTGTTGTTTACCAGGCGGCTAACTATAGGGATGTTATTTGTTTTGAATCCAGGCTCCAGCGGGACATTACATGGCCATGAAAAAAGGGCAGTTTGATGGACTGACGTCAAACAAATCAGTCTGTTTGTATATAATATCGTACATACAGAAAGCAACACTGATTGTAAATATGTTTGTGTGTGTGTGTGTGTGTGTGTGTGTGTGTATGTGTTTGTATAGCCACTGCATCCTATTTGTCTGGGAGGGTCCCTGATTGAGCACTTGAATGGTTTCCAACCACGGAAATGGCTCCCTGCATTACCACTGTGGATTAGATTGGCAGAAAGATCAGCCATGTCTCCTCACATTACAGATGACAGTGGGAGGTTTTGCCATCTCAAACATCCAATTAATTTTGCTCTCTCATATTCCAGTAACTCTCTGTATTGGTAGGTGATGTAGTGGTCATTAATTACAAGAAGCTATTTCACGTTCCCACACCAAGACCTCTCTATAACCGGATCCAAACAAAATCATGATTATCTGTCTGTTTATAGCCTGCCCTATTGGATTTATCTCTATAAACATGGATCAATTTTTCTGACACATTAAATGACATGGTTAATGTTTTGATAGTTAATACCTTTCCTACATTCCTTTTCAAATCAATCAATCAATCTATCTATCTATCTATCTATCTATCTATCTATCTATCTATCTATCTATCTATCTGTCTGTCTGTCTGTCTGTCTGTCTGTCTGTCTGTCTGTCTGTCTATCCAAAGCTATGAATATTCTGCTCACATTCCTACCACTGACTTTCACTTCTCAAACAGACCTTTGCCAGCACTTTCCCCCATTATACTCAGTTGTGTGAGTTTTCAAGGTTAATTAATGCTGTTTGAATAATCTATTTAATGTGGTTTGTAATGACACTGTACATGTACCCCCCACACACAGTATACTGCCCACCATCCCTGCACCCCAAAGCAGATGTGCTGTATAGTCTGAATTGTGCTGAATATAATGTGCAAAGCAAGGTCTATACCATTCTACAGCATTCTACACAATTCTAATCAATATAAAGTGAATATTCTCTTCAAATTTTCTTAAGTGACCATTTTCCCTGTGCTTTTTGGTGGGCTCCCCCCTTTCAGCTCATGCACGAGTTTAGTGTTGTGCACAAGCTCCCTTGCATGTGCATATTTTTTCGCCTTGCAAGAATGTCCAGTGCCCATCCATGACATAGCTTTGTGCTGTCCTTACCTCCATTAGTAACATGGGACCTAACTGGATAAATGAAGTGGTGCCGAAAATAAGCCCCATGTATCTCCATTTTAAAAACTGAAAAATTAGTTGAACTTTGGCTGAATTCAGTAGCCTAGCATTTTCCCTTGAAATGAATGTGGGCAGGACTTCCTCACTTTCTCCAGTTCTTATAATAGCTCCATACTGCAAAACCATTATGGAAGCAGGGTTCATATATAATTGTATAGGTTTTAGGGTTTTACATATAAACACATTGTAGAAGTTCCTCTTTTTGTCAAATCGAAACATAATTGTACCATTTTATGATACCTGCTATTGTATGGTATATGACATCAGGCATTTCAGGAAGCAATGTTAGACACAAACAGTACTGAGTATTGTGAGTCATTTGATGCTGTTCTGTTTGCTTGTTTGTCTTACATCAAAGGCTGCCTATCTCAGTGACTGAGTGTTAGTTTGATAATTCCTTGTTTATCATCCTGTGTCTCATTAAGGTGTTACATTTAATTGATGCTGTCGCTGCAGGGTACATTTCTTTTTTGTGATAAAGCAACATCTGTGCCATGTTTTTCTGTAACCATTTAGAGCCCATGCAAAACCACCAAGACATTATAACAGAACAGGATGGACACAAAAAGATGGCTGGTTTATGGCCTTTTTGGTGACTGTTTATATGAAGCTTTGGGGTGCCTTGATGTAGAAGGAATGGCTTCCATACAGATGTGCAGTGAACCTTGGCCACATAAAATACAGGTCACTGACTTGCTGGTTTGCTGATGAAGCCACATTAAGGAATGCTTCCATTTTCTCTGGTCAAGTTTGTATTAAGTTTACTTGATAATATCATTTAATCATTCAATATCAGTGCACCAAATGATATTCATTATCCATATCGTCTCAATTAAAAAGTGAATTTAGTATCTTTGAGTATGTGTGTGTGTGTATGCAGTGTCTAGCAATTTACATCACTGACCTTTTAACTTTAAGGAGATGGACAAGAATGAGGGATCTTCTCAGACAGAGACAGACCTTGGTGCACAAACGTGGGTCTCCCCCCACCCTGTGAAGTCTAGGTGCAAGGTCTCCTCTCCACCTAAATGAGGGAGACACAGCTCTGAGAGGATGTGGTTTGGTGTTGTGTCAGAGTTCCCGAGAATGAGGCCTCCCTCTGACAGATACCCGTGGGTGCAGGCGCTAACCCTCCGCTCTTTGCTCCTGTTGGAATCCACCTTGAGAAAATGTGAGTGAGGGCGTCTCAGGCATTAAAGCACAAGCTAAGCTCATTAAGGTTATAACTGGCTAATATGACGTGTAGCTCACACTGTCAGTCCAGTTATTGCCCCCCCAATCCCTTTCTCATCCGCATACTGGCATTCACCCACTCCAAATGAGTATGCACTTCACACGCACTACATCAGGGGTGGCCAAATTATGGCCCGGGGGCCAATTGCGGCCCTTTGCTCTCTTTCATGCGGCCTGCCATGAAGTCAAAAGATACGCTGTAATGTGGTTTATTGTTATATTAATCTATTATATGTCCATCACACATCATAGTTTCAGTACTGGTGACATTTTCGTCATTAATATCATTAAACAGTGTAGAATTAGTCGGCTTGCGAGATTCTTGTACTTAATACTGGTTAAAAGCAAGGCTCTTGATTTTACATTTGCCCTTGGAAGCTTAGATTTGACAAGATGTGGCCCGCAAACAGAAAAGTTTGTACTACATACTGTAAATCAAATAAAGTTGAGGAAATAAGAACAGCAAGTGATTCTATGCTTTCACTTTCAGTTTATACATTACATTCCTCCACTGTGGAGACTATTGATAATGAGATATGGTGGCAGGGTGGTAGCGAGGCGGTGGTAGCGTAGTGGTTAACACCTGGCTAGTGTGCAAGTAGCCTTGTGGCTAGGCTAGTGTGGGTTCGAATCCCAGCTGCCACCGTTGTGCACTTAACCCTAAAAAATTGCTCTAGGGGAGACTGGCCCTGAACAGTTGATAAGTTGTAAGTCGCTTTGGATAAAAGCATCTGCTAAATGCATAAATGTAATGTAATGATATGTACTCATGCATGGGAGAACATTGTTCTGACCCTCAGGTAATTGTACACTCCTCCTCAAGCAAATTATGCTCATGCAATTTATGTATGGGAATGCACATGCCTGTAAATAAGTGGATACTTAATGTGAATGCTGGTGAGACGCTTTTTATTAGTAGTTTGTTGTCAACAGCCTTTTTTTTCACCTTGCCCGTATGATCATACTGTTTGCGCCTGTGGAAAGGACAAACTAATTACGGCGTGTATAAATATTCTGATGCAAATCGTTGATCCAGTGAGAATCTTCCAGACACCTATATATATATATATTCAACTGTCACATGGAAAAGAAACTGCTATACTGGAAAAGACAGGCAAAATGCCTTCCCCAATTATTGGCCTTGCATCTGTGCGAGTGATTCAGACCCATCGCTGTCTGACAGTGGGTGATGTGAAACCTGTGAGCAGTTAGAGCTGAGTTCTTAATGCCCACAAGTCTTATTGTAGGTATCTTACAATTATTTTGTCTGGTAAGGAGGAAGCCAGCATTTTTGCAGGTTTGACAGCAGGAGGCTGACTGAGTGCCCTGATGGACTGTCCTGCCCTGGCTACAGTCCAGTCTGTCTATTACTGCCATTATAATTCTTCCCCCAGCTTGGCAGCAGAGATGGCTGAGAAAATGTCTGTATTGTTTCAGAGCAAATTAGGATTCAATTTGTTTCCAGGGATTGGTGATTATGTTTTTTTTCAATCTGTGATATTGGTTTCTGAACTGAAAGGTGAATGGCTTTTTTTTCACAGAGGGGTACTAGTCACATGTGTGTGTATGTGTGTGTGTGTGTGTGTGTGTGTGTGTGTGTTGGGAGGGGCAGTAGCAGGTGGCTGTTAATCGGTAAAGTTCCTGGATGGGTAATTAGTGCCAGGAAGTAACAGCCCACTGTCCAAATTGAATTTAACATGTAATATCCTTGTAAGAGGAACAACCGATGAAAGTGCTATAGACATCTAGGATCTGAAACTCTTGTCCAGGTTCTTTACTGACTGAGACAATAATAACATGGCACATAGGTAAAAATAATAACATTTCAGATGTTATTTAGAGGTGCTGCACTATTCATTAACGGGGTTCATTAAGGCTAGTCTGTAATAAATGTCATTATTGAACCCTCTTCTTGCATTTTCAGACCACAAGGATTAGTTTTCATAAAATCACTTCTAATAAATGACATGCAGATTTGTGTCACTGAAATTACCCCTTGGCTTCATGTCCATTAATGAAGTGATTAAAGGTTCATGTGGTCTTGCCTGTTCTGCATTTTCCCCATCAAATTAGAAGCAAATGTAATTTAGTACTTGAACACCAACCCCTTGGACCTATTACAACACAAGGATTGAGTCACATAAGTAAATGGTTGGTCATAAGTACCCTTGATCTTTAAACAGTAAGGGGAATCCAATCAAGCCTTTTGCTTAGCAATTATGCTTTTCTTTGAGTGGAGTGGGGTTTAGCACCCTTCAATAAGGCGAACATCTGGTGCAAATATAACATATGCCATTGTTCCAAATAAATTTGAGAACTTCATTTACTGATTCAGTCAAATGACTGTCCTGTAATGAAGTGAAATGTTCTATAATGAAGTCACTAATGCCATAGCCATTGCATGCCATTTCTATTGAAAGAGTCTGTTTTCTGTTGTTGGCAGTTTGCATCATGTGGCCTAAGACTCCCTAAGAATCCCTATAAATACCAACCAAGAAACCCTTATTTCTTAAGTAGACAGCCAAATGCTTGGTTTCAGCACTCTGAACTTGACAGCCCTCCTGTGATGTTACTCACCACTGTGCCCTAAAACCTTTATTTCAGACAGGTGATTACTATTTAATGTGCCTGTCCTCAAGATGAAAATTAAATGAAATTGCTTCTCTTTTTTCATTTTGTTTTCTCATTCACTCAAGAAGCCTAGAGTGTCGACACATGACATGTCATACGTCATAGTCCCACTTTGTGTTCCTCTCAGCCTAATGCTGTTCACTTGTAACCTACTTGTAATAAAACAGAGGGGCTATTAAGCTGCTCTGACTCCCTCAACCAACACCGGTGTTCAGCATGTTGTCTGTGTTACAAGTAATGCTTTCATCAAACAGATGTATCTGTCAGATGGAACGGAAGAGGTTTGCACAGAAATAGAAACATGCCTCTTAAGTACACATTTAAAAATACAGCTGAATTTGATTTGACAGATCATTCTTTATACTAATACTTGATTACTTGACGAGACGATAGAAGAACTCAAAAGTTCATTGGATTACTGGTTGCATGCCACTGCATGAAAGACACTAAAATGAGATCACTCATCAGATGTTTTTGACATGAAACCCTATTTTGGTTTACTTCCTGGTTGATGGCTGCATCTGGTTTTACTCCAGTAATTAGAAACTGGTTATATACATCGTATAGGCCTAACATCTGTTTTACTTCAGTGAGCAACCACAGACTAACAGTCATTGCTGTCAAGGTAAGTGAAGAATCACTGGTCAGGGACAGTCACATAGTGCACAATCCCCTAAAAACCACAGAGAGGAGAAACTGATAGGTTCAAAATGCAGTTTTGCTCAATGTTGCCAAGCAACGAAATTTGGTGTAGCATCTGATTATGAATAATGAAGATATCCCAATAAGGACTTTCAAGTAACACTTAATGAGCGATGCTCACCCAGAACACCTCCACCAAATAAAAAGACGAGAGTAACAATCTATACAAGCCATGAACAGAAAACATCTAGCACATCTACCTCTATAAGCCCTCTGTTCTAATCGAGAACAGCAAAAAATCATTATGTTGTCAGTTAAACATTATCTCTTATCAGTTATGTTTTTATTCACCCTTACTTCACCCCAATTTTAAATGTGTTTTTTTCCAAGTACATCATTTCCCGTATCTGTAAAGCACATTGAAATGCCCTGTTGTAAAAAATCTGCTATACAAATAAAATTGCCTTGCCTTTCCATTGCCTTGCCTTGTTTTATTAAGGAAGTACCTTCTGTTTTTTAATACACAAAATATTCTGTAAGATATTAATAAACTCTAATGTACTTTGTAAACCAGAGGGTAGCAACCCTGAAAAGGCAAGCAAGCGAAACACATTGTTCACTCAAAATCAGTAAAATTATTCCAGTGTGCTAAGGCTACTTTCACTTTTTGACACTGCTATGATCAAAGATTCTGGTTACGACCCCCTGTGCCACCTTCAGGCCTGGCATTGCAAATACAGGTAATTTTTTTATTTTCAACTAAAATACTTTTTCAGATGACAAAATTTTTGCCAAAAAATGCTTGAATTCTTTTAGAAGGATGACGATAAGCAAGATGCCTGCAACCCAACATCACCTAGTGGCTCTCTGTATACATTATGGATTTATGGTATAGCATTCATTATCCTAGTCATATGTACAGTGTTATCAATGCTCTATCTTATATGACTGTTATTTTCTCACAAATTATCCTGATACTATTATTGGATAGACAGATAGATAGTTTATACACAGACATATACATCACATACACACACACACACTTAAAAAATACAAGGGAAGAAATCAATTGTGTGCCATTACAGTACAGTTCATTACAGGAGGGAGCGGTGCAGAACTGTGCAGGATGCAATGGTATGTAACGGTTGCACTGGGATACAATGGTATCCATAGTGCAATATCTAATTTAATATGCTACTCAATATATCAAAAATGAAATAATCCCTATTTTACTATACATAAACAAAAGTAAAGTGTATGTATACAGTATGCAGTGTGCAGTACAGACTTGCAGTACAAACACTTCAATCATACTCTTCCCCTTCTGCGTGGCAAGCTACTTGTGTTCTACTACTATAGTTTTTTATGCTGTCATTACTGACAGGCAGTGGGTGTTAGAGACTCAGTGATTACCAGGCTTGTCATGATCACCACTGAGGGTAATAGCACAGTCCGTTAAGTGTAGATCCCTTAGGGTGCAGTACAGATAGTAACACAGTAAATGTCTGTCGGAAGTAACTATCAGGTTTCTCTACTGTGCAATTATTTGAGATAAAGGTCTTGTGATTGTGTAATAGTGATCATAAAATATTATACAATTATGTCTTCTTGTGCAGTCATTGTAGGCCAGTGTTAAAATGCTTTAGCTTAGAGCCCAGTAATGTGAACTCATCATCAGTGGCGTCCAGCTTCTTTTGAAAGAAGCAAATAAATGGTTGTGATGGTGTACCAAGCATGGCCTGTCCAGAGCGTTTATGCCTAAAATTGAATCCCTCTACCCCTTATTTATGCACAGGATCGACTGAGGGACTGACTCATCTAATATTTCTATGGGGGCATTTTGTGTGAGTGTTTGGTATGTCAGAAAATAAGCCCTTATCCTAATTTCTGAGAAATCGGGACATGCTAGGTGGAGTACTCTGAAAAAACAGGATACTGTAGCATGTAGACACTTTATTCTGATTTCTGACAGTAACAGAGAAAGTTACAGTGCGACATGCGAAATGGAATGCTGATTAGAATCTCTTTAGAATCCTCAGTGGGAACACTGCAAGGGAACGCTATAATCAGTAACTTGAATATTAGTATTTATCTTGTAAACAGGGAAATTAATTACCTGATTTCTCTGCATATATGTAAACACTTTATCCCGAACATGACCAAAACCGGGATAAGTCTCATATTTGGGATACTTAAGTGCATGTAAACGTAGTCACTGAATCTTTGGAAAAAATGTAAACATGTCTAGAAAGCCAAGAGAGGGTAATTTGGGCATGCATCACTCAAATTGCTCTAAGGTGGGGAAACAAAACACACAGAGGAATGGATTGCCCAATTAGCTGAAAGAATTACCTGACTGAACCACAAACCCTCTGACTGAGAAGTGGTCTTCTGGTGATTATAAAATGCACTCTGAGGTTCTCATTCTCATTAGGCAGAGGACATGTGTACAGAACAAGCCTATGTCAGTCACTTTCTTAATGAGTTCCAGAGGCTAATATTGTTCTTTAACAGTATGTACCCGCCATTGTTTTCTCTGGCTGTCCAGAAAGCCTTCACTTAAACACACAATTACAAACTTACATTGTTATCAGACAGCCACAAGTTGCACCATCCTGCGAATTGACATATTATGTGCTGGGCGAACAGACAAATTGAAAGAGAGCATCAAAGTCCAGAGCATCTCATCTGTCTTCATTTTTTTTTCTCTTTAACTTGGACTTTTCAGGATGCATTCTTCTCTGCATTGTCAACTGGTAGAAGAAATCTAATCAGGCTTTTCTTCAAGAGCTGAATAGCCCCAAATGATATTTCAAAAGAGCAGCCACATTACTGACAAGGCAGATTAAATGCAAACAAAGACAAGCTTTATCACTGCTCGGGTATTAAAATCAGGCAACATAGCTTCCCTACTTTGTCACGCAAGGCAATCAGATACGTTTGTGCCATTTTATTGTCGTTTTCCTCCATCCAAATGTGTTTATGCTGTTTGAATGAAAACACTGTGTACAAATTAGACATAAACCCAGCCTTGGTACATGGAGGAGGTTTTATGAGAGAGAAGAGAGAAATAACATTGTTTGAAACAGGCATTGTCTCTTTGAAGTAGAGGCTTTACCTGTGTCATGAATTATAAGACAGAGGAAATGTCTACTTTCATTATCTTGTGAATCACTTACTCACAAAGATAGATAGATCGAGATCGAGAGAGAGAGAGGAGTTAAGGAACCCTTCTTTTTGAATGAGACATGCACTGTGTCGGAGGCATCCCTTTTCTGTAAAAACGCCTTCATCGTCTCTTGAAAAAAAACCAAAAACTGCACCATCCTAAAATGGCACCTGGCTGGTCCTTCCACTCTACATTTTTGTGTTCATTTTTTTGCTGCATTTGCCATAGCATTTGCACTTTGCTATAGTATGAGATTTGAAGCTTAAACTGCTCAATTTCTTCTGCAATTTGACACTCATGATTGCACTGATAACTGTCTCTACTTGACATCTGAAACTCCTAATGAGGATAATAACAAGAGGCAGAAAACTGGCTTCCACCCACCCACTCAAGCATCAGTTGGGGCACACTTGAACACAAAATTATACTAGATATCCATAAGATCAAGCATCTTTGTGATCCACTTGACTTCCCTTTGTATATTGTATTACTTGGCAACCATTTCCTCTTTTTGCATCTGAAGTCATTTTTTTTTTTAACGGTGGAGGAGTTAATTTGGAGCTCGGCTGAACTGAAAGGTGAATGGCTTTATGTGGCAGACAGAGGAACACTAGTCATATGTGTGTTTGTGTGTGTGTGTGTGTGTGTGTGTGTGTGTGTGTGTTTTGTTTAACATTTCGTGACAGTTATGAGACAGTTTCTCTACCCAGCTAAAATAACCACAGAAAAATAACAAAACTTTCAGTGAATGAAAGCATGCTTATTTAAGCAATAGCTCCCCTCACTCAAAGTTCCTGAATAACTTGTACTTTGGTTTGACTGCTTTTCTGCACAGACAACATTTCAAACGGCAATGGCAATTCATATGTAAAGCTATCTTCTCACAGCATGTCCTTTGATGTCTGTGTCCATCTCACCTGGTTTGTGTGTGTGTGTGTATGTGTGTGTGTGTGTGTGTGTGTGTGTGTCGCCTGTGGGGATGCTGATTGCTGGCACCCTAAATGGGGTGAGAAAGGAGGCAGATGAATGATCCAGAACAGACAGATAAGAATGGGTAGGGGTTGGATATTGAGTAAAAAATAACTATGTTTGTGTGTGTATGTGTTTGTGTGTATGTATATGTGTTTGTGTGTATGTATATGTGTATGTGTGTCTTTATGTCTGTGTGTCTATGTCTGTCCTGTGTGTGTGTGTGTGTGTGTGTGTGCGCATGTGTGCATCGGAGAGCTGGATCACGTAAAGGGAAGGGGAAGCAGGATTACGGAGGATGAAAGCCAATGTGGGTGAGATGAGACCCTAGTCTGTGGTTCTGAGTGCCTCAAGGAATCATAAGTCTCCAAAGACAAGAGGAGAGGATAGATAAGAGGCAAAATTGATAATAATTATTATTGATTATAATCATTGACATGACAGGATTTTTGGACTACCTCACAATTACTGTATATTGCCTCTCATAATAATCAAATACTCTTCAACTATTTTCCTGACTGACATCCTGAGAGAAAAAAAAACATTCTTCATTTCTGAAGGTCAAGTACAAACACATTACTGAAATGTTCCAAAAGGAACGTCTCTTGGTATGGTAAAAGAAAACAACAAAATGTCAACGGGAAAAACAACAGCAGGTGACACATTCACTTAATGAATGTGAGAGCAACTTCGGTGCAGTCGGAGAGAGCGTGTAAGTGTTCTCAGAGAGCATGGGGATGATGCATTAAAAAGGCATTTATCCAAAGAGCAACAGCGAAGGAGCAAAAAATAAACCCAAGTAACTAAAAGCAAAAGCACACCTTGACATCTATAAGCTCACACACACAGAAAAAAAGAATGTGGTTGTGGGAAGCAACTATGCCACCTTTTGGGTTCTCTCAGAACCACCAAAACAGCAGGGATCCATCTGTAGCATTTTGCACACAGCTTTGATTCTATTAAATGCTTGATAAGACAATCATTAATTTAGGATGTCAAATGCTCTCATCGTCACTGTCAGTAACAGCAGCCAAGCTAGACACAAATAATAAGGTGAACAACACTGCTATTTGAGCCATATTACTGAACCATATTGACCCCAACCCACATCTAGGAAGATACAGGGTATGGATAGGAAACAAGCAATAAACCTCCCATATCCAAGGGGTGGTACCAATGGAGGCATATCAAAATAGAAAGCTCAGTGGGTTTAATGCATGTCAAAATTTTATACCAGCTGAGTTGTGGTTGAGATTGTGCATTGTGGTTATGTACATTCCTGCAGCTGAACCACACCCATGGGGATATGTGAGCCCGCCTATTGGTTAGACTGATTAGTTAGACTGAGAACCACAAATTTTGTGTTCTAATCTATGAATTTATGGCTAGTAAATTTATATAAATGTGTTAAATTTCTCACTGAATCACAGTACAGTGTTATAAAATCCCATGGCAACATTCAGTGCACCATTACTCTTGTTTATAATGTTTTATGTGTAAAAATAAATAAAGTGGTTATGTTAACTGAGTATAAAATCAAATATGGTACCACCATTTTCATGCCAAACTCTTTAATTCCTAGAAGCCCTGTTTGAATAATCTCAAAATTTAGCACAACTATTTAACCATATAATGTGTGAGTTTCATCAATTTACCATTGTTAGTTTTGATGTTTTGACCAAAAGTGTCAGAGGGCAGGGTCTTATAGTGATGTTTACAATTTTGGGAAGTTTGAAATGCTCCAGGTGATTGGTAATTGGTCAGATGCCATTATGACCCTATCTGTGACATAGCCTGAGCTCTGGTGATTGGCTGAGATAAATCCATGCGGTTCTACCACCGCACAGGGAGGCACGGGAGGACATTTCAGATGTGTGGGGAAATTACCAAATATGGTTACTCGACCAATGAATAAGTTCTGGTACATTTCGCAGAAAAAAACCTGTAGCACATGAACTCATTAAAATGGCTTGGACTTGTCCATCAATTCTTTCAATTTCTTGGGTTGGTGAGCACATTGTGAACCCATGATGACACTTGGGGAAGACAAGTTGGTAATTATACATTACTGAGGGGCTGATATATGAGGATATCTCATGGTATGTTCCTGAGAGCATGGGCAGACATATATTTGCATTCATCAACGTCTTGCTTTCGTTCCTGCGTCAACCTTGTGAATGGTGTTGCATTTGAATGGCTCTGTCCACAGTCAACTTACCGGTTTAATGAAATGCCTCAATAAGCGTTAGCATGACTAAATCCCTTTTAACTCTCCCCTGTGACATAAATATTAATACATTTTGAAATATTCAATGTTTATACTGTAAAAACAGATTAAATATTGAAAAACAGATGAAATACTTATGGCACATTTTAAAAAACTGAAATGCTGATGAATATCTGAAAGCGATGGCAATGACAGCAAAGGAAAGGAAAAGAGAAGATAATTATTCAGGTAAAATGCCAGTTGAAGCATCTGTGCTGATGAACCCACTACAGCAGTAGCCCATTCATTCAGGAACACAAAGCCTGATTTTTTTCCCCACATTTTCATTTTTGATTTTTGCCTCTTTTTATTGGCTTATCTACACTGGTACATCCAGAAAGATAAAATCACCTGAGATCTGCTTTTAGTTTGATTCCACAAAGAACTCCTGTTCCATGTCTGTTTTCTTTCACTCCTGTCTAAATAGGTCCTTTCAGCAAGATTATGCAAACCGATAATTGGTGTCTAAACAATTTCTCTGACAGTTGTGATATCCAAAAGCATGTTTAGTCAATTAACAGGGAGATGATGCGGATAATGAATCAATAATAAGCAAATTAGCAGCTGCAAAGACATCTTTCCATTTGCAATCTCTCCATTCATCACATCATCCTCTTGTTTTGGGCTCAAAATGGTATTTTGCAAGCAAACATGTGGTTAGGCCACTGTGCTCTTTTAATTGGGTGAAATCAGACTGAGTCCAGGTGCTACCAGTCTGCTGAGCAAGAGACACAGAGGCTTTCTGGTATGTGGAATGCAGACAGGCAGTGTCTATAAAATTCAAGCCCCATTGCTGTGTCCTTGCAAACAGAATTTTTCCCAGTTTAAGTTTAAAAGAGTGCCAGAGTGTATGTCTTCATTTATTTATTAATTTATTTGTTTACTTGATTTATTCCACCCTTGATCCTCTGACACTATTTAAAGGAAATCCACGAAAATCCTTTGAAATCTATTCCCTTTCCTCTAAACCATGCATAAATAAACAGAAATCATTCATTTGCATTATTCATGTAAATATTTCACATTAGTATGTATGGTTATCATGTTCACTTGTAGTTCACATATGTGAAACACACGTATAACCTCACCTATAGTTTTAATAATAGGTAATATACCTATTTTTCTCTGTTCCTGTGTAACTGAAGAAGACAGAAATAGAGAAATGTTTCCTTGCAAAGGGTACAGAGAGAGTGTTTGACCTGCTCTATAGATACATATAGTGTGTTTCATGTGCCAAAAAGGGGAAGAAAATGGACATAATCCTGGGCTCTGGACACCTTGACTCATCTCTACATGTATGAATGCATCAGTATTTTTCAGCCCCAGCAATTCAGCCAGCCAGCCAGCCAGCAAGTGTGGCTCAGATGACATGGAAATGAAGCCTGATACAGCCCTCGTCATTCAAAACTCATGACAAAACGCTCAGAGCAATTGCTCACAACCTGCAGCAGCCATGCCTTCTGGGAAACACTCAACATGCAACACGAGTGCAATCAAGCTCACCACCGACTCTATGAAAGCCAGCATATGGCTTGATATTATTAAGTTCCTCCCATTTTTGACATTGTCTCTCAACAGTCTCACAGTTGAGTCCATTTTTTATGCAGAATATCTGCAGGGGTGTGACAGCTTTAAACTTTAAGCTTACTCACTGCATGCCACCATTCCAAACTGAATAGATTTGTTTGAACAAAGGTTTCAAAGAGCAGCATAGGCACACAGGAGTCAGCATTCGTGAAGAAGTGCAAGAGGCCTACATACGCGGCTGGAAATAACGTAGAATGAAGTGATTTTTGCTTTTTGTCTGGTGTGATGTCAGTCAGTCAGTCTTGTGTGTGAATGTGGAATGCCAACAGCTGGACAGCAAAGTCAGCAGAGGAAAGGGACAAATCCTGAAGCAGGTGGATGCTGATATGCCAGTGGGAGACGCGGAAATTAGCAGCCAGGAGGCGATAAGAGGGTGGTGCACAGAATAGGATGTGTTTTGCCCCTGAGAGCACAAACACACGCACGCATGGACGCACATTTGTGCGCGCACACACACACACACACACACACACACACACACACACACACACACACACACACACACACACACACAGATCAGAGAGACACAGAAACACTGTCACATCAGACACACACATACACACAGAGCACACCTCTGCCAGGCTTATAATGGAAGCAGAGCGACACGGTTGGCTGCCATTCCAGTCGGACAAAAGGACTGAGTGATTTGTCGGTGCGGCCGGGGCAAAAGGCTGTCTGCTGCCTGCGTTTGGATGGTACTTTGCTCTTCTGCTGGATTCAGAGAGAAAAGCACAGTATTCTTGGTTGTTGTAGAAAGCTGAATGTGTGCCAGTATTAGACAATAAGCCAACACAGCTGCTTAAAAAAGGACTAGTTTTTTCCCCATCAGTGATTTGTAACGGGTGGTCTGATCTGATCCTGATTTCTCTTTATAAAAAGGAACAGGATGGAGACAATGATGTGAACTTGACATGAGCTCATAGCAGGCTGATAGAGGGAGGGAGAGCTCCAATTTAATTCAAAGAGATTTAAGTATGACCAACCTGTCCAGATCAAAGGAGACAATTTTATACTCACCCCTTATTGAAAAGGAAATGCACTGGGCTTTTTCAGATGGACTTGGCCTCTTTGAAATGATACCTCCTCACTTTCCACTTTTCCTTTCTTTCTTTTTTTTTGTTCATTTATTTTTTTTCATACCTTAGCTATAGCCAGTATCAGTAGAGTTATTTCCGCCTGGGTACTCTCAGTTAGCTGTCATTGTTTTTTTTCTCTTCTTCATCACTTTAGATCTGTTCTTTTTTGTTCTTTTTTCCGCTCTCTCTCAATAAAAGTTCTTGTTCAAAGCTTTACCAAAGATCCTTTTGAGTAGGCTGATAAATCATGTCTGGCTTTGCTCCAGCTGGATGAGAGCACAAATGAATCCAATCTAAGAGCAAAGGAAGAACCATGGAGGAGATGTGACTAGCAGGGTTTCATTTGGAAAGCACACCAGGAGCTCTCTGGTATGAGATAATCACAGGCTGGAGAAAATTTGAGGTGTGCTTTTATGCAGTTGTCAATCATGTTCTTGTAATATATTACATCAGTTTAACTTTAACACTTGAAACACTTAAAACTATTTCAAATCAGATGACAAATTGCTTTTAGGGCTCAAAATTCTCTGAGTTATGTGTGAGTACTCTTTCAAAATTATACTTTGCTACAGTCATGCCAGATGACTAACTGGTGAGGGTGAAGGTTAATGGAGATGTCCTACTGACCTGCACAGCTCCTCTACTGGAGCCACGGGTGGAGTTGGAGCTGCTCTAGCGTGGGCCGGTCTGCTGCCTTAGGACTCAAACACCAACGAATCAGGTCACAGCACTCTGTCCTCAGTCAGTCACACATAAACACACACACACACACACACAGGGAACTCATTAAAAAAGAATACTGTGAATACATCTAAAATCCTTCTGAAATCATTTTAATCCATAATAATTATGCTCTACATGTTACTAGAGACCATCATGTAATAGACAGCACCAGTGATACGGTGCTGTGGTAATACCATCTATAGTGAGTGCTTTACTGGAAAGTGTCTTAAATTAGTAACATAAATGAACATGGAGAGGATTAAATCCCTGGTGTGCTTTTAGTGAAATAGGAAGAGAAATATTTGTTTTGACTGGCACTCATATTATACATATCATGCATTCAAAACAATTGCAGTAATCCATAGGCAAGTGTAAACAATGTCTGCCCATTGTCTGGGGAGCCAATTCAGAGCACTGCATTTCCTGGGGAGCACGAGACTCATGTCGTCCAGTCCATGTGGCTTCACTTTAGCTATTAATCGATCGAGCCGTACGTTTTATTACCCTCACCTGGGGACAGGCCATTGTCGAACCACAGTCTACCCTTAATGATGTGCCTGGGGCTACTGAAAGGGAGGAAGCCAGAGACAATGCTGTACAGGGTCACGCCGATGGACCAGACTGTGGCAGGGCCCGCGTGGTATTTTCCCTGGAGGAACCACTCAGGAGGAGTGTAATCCAGAGTGCCTGCAGAAGAACAAAGGTGTGGAGACAAAAAAAAGTCTACTTTGCACTTGCTGGGATTCACTACCTAGGCAAACAACAAAGAGGTGACAGAATACCATGCTTTGTATTCTACAATGTATAACCAACTTGCCATTTCTTACTCAAGGCAGTACAGATAGAAAAGATTTTCAGGCTTGTAATGATTTCAGAGGTGTAAATGTAAACTTATCCTCCCATCATGAAAAGACCACAGACGGCACAAGAGATCAATGTGAATAGACATTTCAAAACATGACATTTTCAGAAGAAAAGAGATGAAAAAGATGTTTTAAAAAATTCAACCACACAGCCACCCTCCCTGACCTGCAAACTCCTTGTAGGCAGTGTTCTGCCATGGGTCTCCGCAGCCAAAGTCAAACAGCTTGATGGCGTGCGTGTCTGTGCGTATCAGGATGTTCTCTGGCTTGACGTCTCGGTGAAGGACACCACGGCGGGCACAGTGGAGCAGGGCGTCAACCAGCTGTGCCATCACACGGCGTGCCAGGCCTTCATCCACACGGCTGCCGTTGTCTAGACAGAAGGCCAAGAGGTCCTGGCAGGGCTCGGGTCGCTCCAACACCAGGGCATATTGGGTCTGCAAGCTGAACCAGTCCAGCATGTGGAGGATGTGGGGGCTCTCGGGTGCAGCACAGACCCGTTTCATCAAGGCCACCTCAAGGGGGAGAGGACCCTCAAACTCAGGCTGGAGAGAATAAGAAATAGAAGAGATTGATAGAAGAGGAGGAAAGGAAACATGAATGATACAAACACTGTAGGTGAGTATAAACTGGCTCAAGTGTCTAGCCTGTATCTTATTGCATCATAGATGATGTACTCACAAGTTCTATCTCTTCCTCAGCTTGGAGTCTGGACACATACTTAATTGCCACCTGACAAGAAACAACAATGTTCATTATAAATCTTTAAAAAATTTTTATACTGAAAAAAGCAGCAACCTTTCCAGCATATACCGTCTGTGACTATGACGACCAGCAGAGAAGAGTAAATGAAATTGGCTACAAGTTTGTGAGGGTCAAAACTCTGTGACTTTTAGCAGAAGTTTCAGAGGGAAGTTTCTTAGCCAAGAACTCTGTTATCACCACTGCTCAGGTAATGGGTGACTAATCTTGCCCTGGTGATGCCAGAAACTAATTCACAAATCCTTTGCAGACTTGGTTATGCTCTGCTTAAGCCTACAGCGCTGACTGTGGCTCCTGCCAGGAGAACAGCAGGCAGTCCCTGTTAAATGTGGGTGGAATGTGTAAAGGTCTTAGTTGAGCCACTCTTACCGGAAATCCATCCGCCTTTCGCACTCCAGCAAAAACAGACCCATACCCACCTTTCCCTAGCAATAGTCCCTTCTGATAAAGCCGCTCCAAGCGTGCTGAGAAGACAATGCCATGGTTTAATTAATTTGTAAATTATTTTCAAGTGACACAGTAGCACACAGCTTTTTTTTTTCAATATGCAGCATAGAATTATAGGACATTTTTGGAAGTCTTAATTAGGTGCACAAACTTGTAGACATTTTTAAACATTACATTTTGACAAGTGACAAGCAATTAGTTCCATTAGCCAAGTGTAAGCAACATGATTTCAACCACTGTATTAGGTGAAAAAGGTTCTATTAAGCTCTGAAATTTTAATCAGTCAGTGTGTCTGTCATTTGTAATATTTCTGGCAAACATTTTGAGATTTTCTGCTTGCATGAGAAACCTTTGCGCGGTGCTTTGGCAGGTCTGACAACCTCAGTGATAATTGTGCTTTCCGGTTGCTCAGAGGACAGGTTGGGCCCATCCTCCTTCTTCTTCTTGGTGGGTCGCCCCTCCTCTATGAGGGGGTCAAGCCTCTTGGATGGCCCAGGCATCTCATCTCCCAGACAGGGCTTATTATTATGTCCAAGGGCTTCGGCTAGATTCAGAGCCAAGTTAGCAGGCTGGCACCTCCTGAGGCAGTATTTCTTCCCTGGCATCTTGGACGGCACGGCAGGGCATCTCTGCATTTTCCTCAGGGCTTCTCCATAGAGCGTCGGATGGGTGGGTCGAGTACCACCAAGAGGTTTGGCCTGGGAGTCTGGGGCCGAGCTGCAGCTGGAGCTGGAACTGCATCTCAGTGCCAGCCTCCGCATCGAAGGGTGAGAGTTTTGAGACCTCTTCCTCTTAACCCGAGCCCTTTTCTGACCATTGGGAGGCTCATTATTGTCTGATGCTGAGGACACATCAGAAAGAAAATGAGTTGTTTTTGTATCCCTCTTGATTGCATGAATTAAAGATAAAAAATCTTTCCTTGATTGCACTTGTGTGTGTTTGAATGTATCTTGCATTAAAAAATAAACAAATTATATATATATACCTGAAGTCATCCCTTTGGATAATGAGCACAGACGCCGAACCTATCAGCTCATATAATTTTATGAAGTTAAAGGGACACGCTCCATGGCAGATGATGTCACAATTGATATCTTTTATGAGGGAAAACTGCACTGTTTTCGCGTTTTGTCTTCAACAAAGGAAAGAACAAATGCCTGCTCTGTGCACCGCCAGGTATCTGTGCAGGGTAATACCGTTTACGTCTCGTCACACCAGCCAGTTACAATTTAATCCTCCATCAGGGTATTTCCAGAACTTAGTGAACTAACGGTGAACTGTCAGTCTACATTATCGTTTGTCGGTGATGCTGTCGTTGTCAATCACACGGAGTCACGCTTCAAACTGGTTAAGCAGTGATCGGAGGAAAAACGCAAAAATGAAAGAGCTTGCATGATAGTCTCATTAAACAAAACTTAAAGGTGTACATCGTGTTCATGTTTAGGGTCAAACTTGCCAGCTTTTCAGTAGGCTTAAATCTACATGCATAAAAGGAGGTGCTGTGTGGTAATCTGACTGACTAATGTTCCTGAAGGCTTTGGTAAGCAGTCATCCCGAAACAGTGGTGTCCTCAGTCATATAGGTTATGCATGGATTAGCCTACGGGTGTAACATTGACACCATGTCCAACATCAGGCCTGGCTTAATTTCATTAAAGAAACAGGTAACGTGATGTTGGTGGATGCAATAAAGTCAAAGACAGCATTAGACTACCAGTCATGAAACACCATCTAACCAACTGTTACAATAATAATAATATAATTAAAACAATGTGTTGCATCATCTTCCCTTTAATATGCCTACCTTTATGGAAATGTTTGATCAACAGATCTAATCTAATGTACCGGTAGATCGATCAGGTTCAGGCTACTAGTCCTATTAAGGCCATAAAAGGGTTAACAGCCTGAACTGAACACTAACACCAAACGTCACAGTTATGTTAAAAAGTTTTGAACTACTGTTAGGTTGGTGTCCACATGGTTTTAGGCTTTACGCTCATTAGTTCTAGACAGAACCTCTGTGTATAGTAATCTTGAAAAGCGCATGACGGTAATCAGTAGGGGAACAGATTTTTTTTTTTTTAAAAGAGGAATAATATGTGCTAGCCTGTATCTTAACGCGTGGGCGTTGCCCTAGAGAATAAGCTAGAGGTGGCCACTGTAACAAGCTATTATCAGACTTTTGACAGGGCACTCGCCATTCACCCACCAGTGTACTCATGTCGTTTTTTGGTCAGCCTCATTTTCTCCCCAACCAAATAAAACATACCTGACTCAGGAAATAATCCATCGTGTTCCACATAGCCCTCAGCTATGTTGTCTAGGTTTGGCTTCACATTTTGTTTAATGCCTCTTGGTGCTTGAAATTTAAGGCAGTTCAAAACTTTTCCCCAGGAAACTTTCAAAAATGAGAACACTTTGCAGACATTTTCCGGTGGAAATGTCACTTCTCTTTTGTGTAGCACTCTGGTTATAATGGGGATGCGTAGGAGAATGCCGTCTCTCTCTCTCTCTCTCTCTCTCTCTCTCTCTCTCTAAGTAGAATCCACAGGCTCGGGAGATTAAAAAGAGTTGGTTCCTTACAGCCTGAAAGGGCTAATCCTATTCCACAGGTATTGTATTTTTCATTCACCATGAATAAAAGACACATCAATCTATGAGCCACTGACACTGTTTTTGGCACATCAAGCCTCATCAAAAACTAGAAAAGCACTCGGAAAGCTCAGAGCTCCGGCAAGGCAATATAAGGTCACTGACGCAATACAAATTCCAGATGGTGTTCCTGTCTGTTCCTTGTCCTAACACCTACGTTGTCCAACAATTTCATCTAAATCCAGGCAGTATTTTTCGAGTTATTTTGTACACAGACAAGACAAGACAGACAAACAAACAATGCCGGCGAAAACACATCCTCCTTGGCAGAGGTAAAAAAGAAGCCCTCGTGGTGGTTTCACAGAAAGACTGCTGAAAAGACAAATTTCTCCCTGTCCTGTTCTCATATTGGCTTTTAGATACACCTCACTCTGCAATTTATGAGGTGCATGCCACTCAGTTGTGATTGCTTCCCACCTGAATGAAATGTGTTGGCTGGGAACGAGATGGAGAAAGGGGGCATGGAAAAGCTTAACAGTGGGACTCCAGTAGACAATCCACCACAGGTACCCTTTCTGGTGTTACATTATGGCAGAGACAGTTATAATATTGTAATTTCCTCTGTAAAGACTGGAAAATAGCTGTGCAAATTTACTTTCTTAATTGTAACATTATGCATAAAGCTGCCTTTCTTTGTATTGGGGATAGGCCAACAGGAATGTGCTCTGGTCACATTTGAGTGTCTTAAGTCTCCACTGAAGTTATATGTGGAAGATATTTCACCTGTCATTAACCCTCTTCAGATGGTGACCCCATGTGCACTCACATAGAAGTGACAAGATGATGAAAATTATGAGGTTTTCTTTGTCTGTTAAGATGGTTATCAGATGACCCAAAACCTACAGATGAGATGGGTGGTATCAAAAGACAAACTAATGGTCTTATGCAACACTTCATTTAATGAGGGTATTTAAAGGTTATTTACCTGTCAAGAGCATTTTGCTAATGGCCATCACTTGGACACAACAGTATCACCCTTGGTTAAATGCAATCCCTTGGGAGAGCTGCTCCTTGAGAAGAAGACTGTGTGTTATATGTGACTTTTGATAGGCTATCCACTGGTCAATGTTGCTACAAAATTAAACTGTCAGACACAATATTTTCCATATGACATGTTGAGCAGTTAATGACCAGCTTGGTAGGAATTCATTTCCAAGATCTGGGAAGAGGACAGGTCTTCACGGTCATCTTGTATGCATCTGGATGGAGGGAACAGGTGGGTGGGATGGGAGGTGAAGACCAGATCACACCGTAAAAAAGAAAAAGTAAAGCTTACTTGAAATATAGGTGGAAACCTGTTGCCTCAAACAACTTAAGTAAACATAACTAGTCTCTTTCAAGTTATAGTGAACATACTAATATAGACTAGTTATGTTTACTTTATTCAATAAAATTCAATTGAGTTTCCACCAATTTTTCAAGTAAGCTATACTTGAAAGAGACTAGTTACATTTACTTATCTCATTTGAAGCAACATTTTAACATTTGGACTTTATAGTGAAGTAAGCGTTACTTATTGTTTTTTTACAGTGTAGGGTCTGAGGTGTAAATTTCAATCCAAATATCTGGCATGCATAGAGCGCCTACTGTATGGCATCTTATGTTCAGGTTCAACCACTTTGGATGTTTAGAGAAAACTAATCAAATTCTTTTAAAACGGGTCATTTTACAATAGAGAATTGAAACAGTTGATAGTACAAAAAAGGTTTGTGTACCTGGAAATGATCCTTGTAGTATATTTTTAAAACTTGGTGCTATGACTAATCAAATTATTAAAAAATAATCATTTGTTAACAGATTGTTTTACTATTACAATAGAAAGACAAAACAGTTGATTGTACAAAAAATGACTGTGTACCTGGAAATGATCCTCTTAGTTTCTTTTTACACTTGATGATATGACAAATTTTTCATTCTTTCTTCTGCCATTGTTTATTATATTCTGGTTAATTACTAGGCTACTCCTCTGTGGCACAAGCTGATTGGTGGTCTAGGCACAAGCATAAGGCAGAATGAATGGTATTTTTCACATGCTCTGAACAAATCCATTAAGCTCAGAATTATATTAATTTCATACCCCAATGCCCAATCATTTGAGAGTGAATGCACTGTGAGGGCACACATCGGGATTTTCACACATCCCGCCACTGTTTCATTCAGCTCAATGAATCCCACTGAAAACAAGTTAGTCATTCACAATTAAAACACTTGTCACAATAGTTCTTTGTGAAATGTAGGCTTAATGTCATTACTATATTTACCTAAAATGTAAATTTTAGGCACATTTTTAGGTAGATTTTTTTCCATAATTTGAAAGTGGTATGTAATCTAACTTGCAAAGGTGTGGGGGTAGTTAAAGCATTGGTTAAGTATATGCTTTGACTGAGCCACTGTTTGGCTTCCAGATTCAAATAACAGTTATTAAGGGATGTCGAGATGCACACAGTGCGTACTGTACTTACTGTGTCATTGCCTCGACAACACAGAACTGATTTGTGCCCTCACTGACTCAGTTCTGCATGTTCTGCACAGATGATTGTTACTTCAAGTTCACCCCCATTTTTTTTGCGGACAGAAAAGATGGACAGTGACTGATGATGGCTGGCTGTTTTTAACGCTCACTGCGCAAGTTGTGTTCCTGAAGCCCTGTGGTATTTATTATTTTAATGAAATGTTTCTGTGTAACCAAAATGTCCTCAGTTTTACGTCTCATCATGTGTTCGGGTTCAGCTCCTAGTCGCCTCTCCCTTGTGTACTTCCACAGAGCCTCATGCAACACTCGCCCGCCAAACAGGAGAGCACTGCATGTTCTTCCCTTACACATACATCCATTTATGAGGCTCCTCAGTTACACACATTCCGTCTTTATTGTTCTGTTCCAGGCACTGAAGGCTGCTTATACTCAGCAACAACCTTAAACAGCGAAGATGAAACAGTTTGTCCTCAAAAATCTCATACATCCAGGCTTGCCTGCCCCCAGTCCATTTTCACTGCCCACCAAATTAACAACACATGACCTCATGTCAGTTAGAGATAATGAGGTTAGGAAATTGGAGGTTGACTGTTTTTGTACAATATGCAGCCCTAATGAGGATGCACCAGAGAGACAGACACTGACTCAAAATGGATTGACATGGCCAGTAGGGGGGGCTCTTCTGCTTCACAAAAACAAGCAAATATGGCAGTCTGGTCAAGCAGTCTAAGCAAGAGAGAGAATCATATCAACGCAGAGAGTAATGACCTGTCAGAGTCATGTATAACTATCCATGTAGTCTTCTCCTTTAACAAGCAAGCCTGCAGCTGACCCTGGGATGGAACTCCTGTCTATGACACTTGCAGACAATAGATTAGAGCAGAAGCACTATGACAAATGTGATGCTTCCCTGATGGGGAATATTCTTGGTGAGCACAGTGGGCTTCGTCATTGAAAGCCATCTGGAGGAGACTGTGCCTTGACATTTTAAGACGCGGCGCAGCCTTTGAGGATTCCTGAGAGGGGCCTGAAGTGCTCAGTCTCAGACGTCCTTGGTCCCCTCCACTCTTTGTGGCTACCCAAATCTCTCAGAGTCAAGCAGCTTTTAACAGTCTCCCTGGCAGGCACTCAGCTAGGTGTTCCATCCATTTTTAAAAGGTCTCTTTTAGGGTAGATTTTAGACTTAGAAAACATTGCCATACATAACAGGGAAAAATACATGTCTGAGAAGGAAGTTGACTGTGGAGGTGGAAAAAAGCAGACAACAAAGATGACAATACTTTGTGATGTAAAACCATTTTTGCTGAGCCTAGTGTTGTTTTATTCTCCCCTTCCCTCCATCTCAGTACTAGTGCAACTTCTGCGGCACAACATGGTAACAGTAGGACCCAGATTCTGAGCCCAGCATGCAGGGCAAAGGTTCTGGCTGGATTACGGGTAAAACAGCTGGCCATTTATCCTTCCATTTCAATGAGTTAAGCAAAGGTTTCCAGTCATTCTTTCATTGTTTAAAGGTGTGCATCTCAGCAAGTCTTTTACAAAGAGGCAGTTGTAAGTCCTATCAACTATGTTAGACTAATTGAAAAAAAAAAAAAAAAAAAAAAAGTATGCCCACATTTGAGAAGTGATTCTCTTCAGAAAGAAAAATTATAATTGCAAACATTTTAATTCCACCACAGTATTACTGCATATTTCTTCTGTTTTCCTGAGTGAATGACCTCCGTTTTCCATTTTACCAAGGACCCAGAGGGATCCGTGAACAAAGCTACTACAGCCAAGTGCTAGGCCTACCATCACATTACAAAACCTCTAGGAATGGGCCAATGCTACCGGCTAGGTTCAGGTTGTCAATGCAGCAACATGCAGTCAACATACACAACAATTTGAGAAATGAATGTGCTGGGTATGCCATCTGAAATGTTAGCCTAGATTGGCTCAATTACGCAATAACATTTTAGATATAGAAAATTTGTCAGGATCTATCTATCTCTTTCCATAACTTCAATTACACTGAACTGTGTTCACATACTGTGCTGCATTCTCACCAAATACACCCCTTGTAGCAGTCTGACTCCGATTACCTTTTTAGGGACATGTAACATAGCTGGCACTATGTGGGGAAAATTTTATAGGTTTGGATTCTTCCAAGACAAGTGCTTAAAGAAGCAACCCAATCGGACAACTTAACCTGGTCAATGTTACTCTGTAACAGAAATAGTCCAAAGGGCAACTGGCCATCGGATTTGCAACCCAACTCATGCAAACTGGTTGCCTGCTGAGAGCGAGAGATAGAGAGAGAGAGAGAGAGAGAGAGAGATGTAGGGGGGATTAGCATACGTAGTGACACTAATCCCGGATGCTGTGTTGCCGCTCTGCCTGCTGAGAAGCAGGGCCATGACCCTTCTTGACAAACAGGAACTCCAGGAAAACTGATGCCATTTCCTCTGACTCCGTGGTCCCCAAACTTCAACCTGCCTGAAAAGCATATTGCCTACTTTATGACTTCAAGGAAATCAATTACATAAGGAAAGTTACGTAATGGATTTACACGTGAAAGTTTGGTTTGCTGGGCCCAAGAAGAATATTTCTTTTGATTAACTCTGACTTTAAGCCTCCACATTCCAAAAATAAATCCTCAGGACCTTGCCGTCATCACAAGTCATCTTCAGGTCTCCTTGGGGTCATCTTGGGGTAAGCTTACCAATAAAACACAAGAGTCAGTGCTTTCTGTAATAATACAATGTATTACTTTTTCCCCCAGAAACAATTAGTATCTAATAATGATATGCTTGATTACATTCTTGTTTAAGCCCTTTCATTAAGGTTTTCAGATAACTGACAAGGGAAGAGACCACATTCAGGGACCATAATTATTCGAAAACAACCAAACAGAAAAGGATTTTTCTTTTGAAATTACAAAATTGTATGATTCACTCCAACTAATCCAAACCACCACAAAAAAAAGACAAATTATATTGTTCAGTACATACTCCAACATGCTGCTTTTTTAAAAATGTATCATTTCCCTCATATCTTCTGTCCAGAACATTAGTGGTCTGGATGCAAAAGTGCACCATCTAAGGATTTGCAGATTTCACCATTGCCCTGTCTGGCATCCTTTCCACTTTGGATCCAAAGAGTTCCTTTTTGGGTTCCAGTCCTGGTTCTATTTGCCCCTTTGGTAACTCTTAAGGCCATCTCCTCCAGTGTTCTGAAGGGCTTGTGGACACCTGTTCCTTGGTCCAAGCATCTCTCCTTCGTTCAAGTCTGAGAGCCGAACTACTGGTTGTACAGTTGTTCTAGAATCAGGGGCCAGTTCAAAGGGCAGAACATAAAACGCACTAAGCAGGAAAAAAAAATCTGTACAAAATTTACAACACTGGCAAGACCGAGACAGGTAATCTTACACAAAGAAACAGATTAACAGGATGATTCTTGTTAAAAGCAGGGGGGGGGAATTAATTTATGGTTTCTTAAATTTAGCCCAGACCACACTGGGTACCTAGGAAGTGTTGTTGTTAGCGACAAGACTGTCTAGAAACTTGCCCAGGTCTGTTCCTGGAGTTTTTTTTTTTTTTTCAGATAAGATAACCTGATGTCAAAAATACTAAAATCAGTTTAAACATAGGACAAGATGATCATCAAGTTTGAGATACATTTCCGTAAACCCATACTGATTAGTTGCAAAAGCCTTGTGAGGTTTCTGTGTGCACAAGCATAACCTGAACGAACTGTTCCCAGGGTAAACATCAAACAGCGGAGTTCAGTTCTGTGTTAATGCAAACAACTTATTGCATATTAGATCTAACAGTCAATGCTCTTCATGTTAAAAACAAACAAAATAATCCCTTTTCCATGTCAGTTATTTCGCTCGTAGATAATGACATTAACACACAATTGATAGTTTCTTTCCCAGGTCTTTAGAGGCATCTAGATAGAATTTTCACATTCACCTGTGGTTTATGAGTTAGGTAATATTGGGCCCAAACACTGCTGTGGTGTTCTGTGGCAAGAGTGTGCTCTGGCTTTGCGTGGTGTGAGACACTGAGACTCAGAGAGGGTGAACTAGATAGTAGTGCATTCATATGCAAGGACTGCAGCTTCCTCAAAAACAACATCTGCTTACATGTCTCGATTCCTGTTCGAAAAGTCACGGGAAAGACCACGGCTTTCGACTCTCTCTCTCTCTCTCACACACACACACACTTTACAGGTCCGTCCACCTACCCCCACACACTCACACTCAAACTCACACACATACAGCCCCACACACTTTAGAAGGGAGGGAAAAGGGGGGACGTTTTTTTTCGCATCTGACACTGAGCACTTCCTCCAACCTGCGCTCACTTCCTTTAGAGTAAGAGGCCCTTGTGACTCAGAACTGGGCAGGAGGGCATTTGCAGCAAGGCAGGGACTGAGCCACACGTTAGGAAAGCAATAGGACCCAACGGCTGTGGCTGACACAACAGAGCACCCTAGGTCTCCTCCACACAGAGGAGCTGACAGCAACAGTCAGCCATTAGTAGAAACTACTGTACTGCCTACATTATCTCTTCCTCTTCCTATAGAGGTTAGGCCTTACATATGGCTGTCAAGGGCTTGCCATAAAACTGTGGTATCAAATATAGACTTCTAATCTATAATGCTTCAGATCCTTAGATCCATATCATGTATATATGCCCAACATAAAGGAGTCTGTAAATCACCATCAAACAAACATCGCTCATGTTGAGATGAATCCATTCCATGGACCACATCTCAGACTGAAACATGGCTTAAATTTAGCCTATTTTCAATGGACTTTTCCCTGAAACGTGAGAAGACTAAACTTGCTCCCCTAGCGGGTTAGAAGGCACAGTGGTGGTAAGGCCTTTGACAGGCTTAGTTTTGGGAACCTGCATAAAATAACACACACACACACACACACACATTTTTAAGAGCTAGCAGTCTCAAAAGCAACAAACTGATTTGTCTTAAGCAAGTATTCGTTCAACAGGCATTATCTATTTTGTACTAAGATGCCCTTTAATGCATACTACCCGATTATATGACATGAGTAGGCATCCTGGGGACAAAGAAGGAAGGGTGTGAGAGGGGTTGCACCTCCTGTTATACAACAGTAATAATAAAAAGTAGGCGATACAAAAATACTGATTCCGTTTCGGTATCTAGAAACCTTTGCACCTTCTCAATTTCGTCATATGCCCAAAGGAGCCGAGCTGAGAGTGAAAGAGTATTTACAGCCTTTGCCTGAGCAACAGCAATGTGCTCGTCCCTGCAATCATGTCAGCACGGCGCCAGCAGCTGTGCACCACGTAAGTCCAAAGGTAGACAGAGGAAAAAGAGAAATCAACACAAGCCTGAGGTCAAAGCATAAAGCTGAGACTAAAACAGAGGAAAGTGTGGGGATTTTGAGGCTTGTGTGTGTGTGTGTGTGTGTGTGTGTGTGTGTGTGTGTGGGGGGGGGGGGGGGGTCCTTGACATTATAGTATCTTGAGTATCTCCTGTAGTGAGACTGGGCAGGTGGACACAGTGTTTAGGCAGTGGTTAGGACTGCGGAAAGCAGTGGTGGAAGCAGGGGGAGCTTCGCCTAGTGTTTCACTTTTCACAGAGAAATATGCACCCACTTCAAATCCATCAGCAGGGGGACGGCATCCTTAGAGCTGGTAGATTCCTACAATTCATTTTGGACATTTATTGCAACGTGGCGTATCGGAAGTGAATGAGCTCAGAGCTGGAAGAGGGGTTGCAAAAGCATGTAGTTAGCTCATGTCAAGATAAAAGGGGGGGGTCTAAAAAGCTCAGAGTGGACGTTAATGTTCCTAAAAACCAAGCTTGGGGTTGGGCTGGATTGGACTGGAAGATTAGAAGGGGCACAGAAGGGAAGGGGAAAGTGGTTTCCGGACACTCGGCCCTCTGGTCTCTCAGTCACTACTGTCGTCCTCATCGTCGTCGTCGGACACGTTGTTGGCGGGCGAACGTCCGTAGAGGTCAGGCCGCGGCGCCATGTGCAAGCCGGCGCCGAGGGTGAGCTGCTCGTAGCAGAACTCACAGACACGCACGGGCTTGGACGACTGGCTGGGCAGCAAGAACTTCTTCTCCGAGCACGGGCCGCACACGACGAAGCCGCACTTGCGGCAGTGGTGCCGGCGGCTCACCGGCGTGAACTTGACCTTCTGGCAGCGCATGCAGACGGTCGCCTCCGAGTCGGGAACCCAGACGGCTGCATGCTCGCCGGTTGGCGCCTTGCCACTCTTGGCCAGCAGGTCGGTCACGCACTTGCCAATGTGGCTCATCCACTCCGATTTCTCGGTGGCGGTAGCGGCGTAGACGGCGAAGGATTTGGTGGGCGTCTTGATGAGCCAGCCGTTGCGCAGGTCGCCCTCGTCCTCCACCGTGTCGATGGTGACGCTCTCCAGGGGGATGATGTGCTGCTTGTTGTACTTCTTCTTCTGGATGACGATGTTGCCGTACACCAGGATGTCGTTGAAGAGGAAGAACTGACGCGCCTTGGGTTTTTTGCGGCACAGCTTGGTAAGCACACCCTCGCCGATCAGCACGCGACCCGGGATGGCCAGTGGCTGGCCCGCCGTGCCGAAGCAGCCTTCCACCACCGCGATGCGCTTCGAGTTGGCCTCGCTGTTCGCCAGCCGGTCCACCATCTTTACTTCACCTGGAAGGAGGGGTAGGGGAGAGAGAGAGAAAGCAAGAGAGAGAAAAGACTGACATTATTCACAGAAACCTCCTCCAGTGGCCAGAGAAAAGATTGACCTTCAATGAACCTTGACCTTCAAATCAACCTTATCCCCTACCTAGGCTATATGCCTAACCTATGCCAATAAAGACTACTCAAACCACAGCAGTAACTTAAAAGAAACCATAAAATCCTCTAGATATGTTTTCTCACCTTAACAGGCAGTTATTTCAGAGGACTGTACAAACACAGAGACACTATAATCATACTGTGTGAGAGAAACTACACACACACACACACACACACACACACACACACTTCCCCAACGTCACCTCCTGTTTGCCATTACACCCCTTTGAGGTTTCACACTCAAAAAGGTTATCCCTTTCAGAGAGAGGTTCATTTGCATGACCATTCTCTAATCCCTGCTCCTTCCTGTGAACTAGCATTAATGGAGATCTCCAAACCATTTAATTACTGCTCACATCAAACACAGGGAGACATCTGTGAACCTGTCGGGCTCTCTCTCCACAAAAGACGGTGGCCTGTGACCTACATGCTTAAACCTGAAAGTATTCAAATCACATTGAAATGAAAGCAGTAAAAGCGTTTATCTTGTTCTTGTTTTTTGGGTTTTTTTTTTTTTTATGTGATGTAAAGCAATTTCTATGACATAAGGGCAAAAACACAACATACGCTCTTAAAAAGCCAAAATGATTCCATCAAGCCACGGGCACGGGTTTGTTTACAAGCAAAAGTATGTGTCTGAATATTTTTGTATCTTTTTACTCTCTCCCTGAAATCAGTAGGCTTCCTGGATAATGGGCTGCTCATGTGGAAAGGCAAAATGCTTGCTGTGACATCACAGGCCAGATAGTTTAGCTTTTTTTCTGTTCAAAAAGATAGATTTTCTTTGCAGCATGTCTAGCCATTGAATACAAATGCAATCAGCCGTGCAAACGCAGGTTGAAATTAGAAGGCAACTCTCACAAGCAGGAAGCTATATCTAAATATGGAAATGTACCTTCCTCTTACATAACAACAGACTCCTACAAACTGAAACGTGTGTGTGAGCTAACACACATTCACATAAACGCACACACGCACGCTCTTGAGCACCCACACACTCCCTAATGATATTCCAAAAATGGTTTTATCAAACAGGTGTGAAGAGCGCTCACTTCCTGTTGTTCATCTTGACATATTCAAAAGGTCACGTGTGGTGGAACTGCAAGTGCTTACTGAAGCTGTTTTTTTATTATTATTTATTCCTCACTCATCTCCCCCTTTGCAGTGGGGTGGCTCTCAATTAATTGCCTTTGTTGTGGTGTGCAGGCTGAGGCATTTTGGGAGAACGGTGGGAAGAGCCGGTATGTGCGACTGCAAACAGTGAGCCAAAAATGACCAGCTGCACAGACTAAAATTAAGTAGGGACAATATAGAACTGAGTAGGGCGTAGGAGCAATCATGGTGGAAAAACACACACAACACTTTGTGTGTGTATGTGTGTGTGTGTGTGTGTGTGTGTGCAGCTGTAGTGGGAGCAGTCGGTTTCATTAATCCCACTAGTTGCAGCGGTGGGTGCCTAGATTACATCAAATCAAATGAAATGAAAACGAAATGAAGAGCCTGAGTGATGAGCAGAGAGCACACAAGCCCATCATCACAGGGATGCTCTGAAACCCCAAAAGCCAGCACCTGAAACGAGTGCAGGTGTATGCCAAACAGCAAAAAACAAAGTCCTCTCTCAAAACACACACACACACACACACACACACACACACACACACACACACACACACACACACACACACACACACACACACACAGAGTCATCAGAGACCTCTGAGAGGTTTTCAAACAGCCTATACGACTGATTACAGTCCTACTGAGCTATATCCAGGGGCTGGTCCCCTCTGGCACAGCTACAAAGGCCTGCTGGCCCCCATGCCAATACCGCTCATCCCTCTTTGAAGAGAGTGAAAATAAAGAAGGGCTGGCACTTTCTCTTTCTCTCCCTTTCTCTCGCTCTCTTCCAGCCTTCTATCATCACAGGATGGGTAATCACTGGGACATATAGTAAATGGTAGGAATGAAATGAAACAGAGAGAGGGGGGCAGAGTGATAGTGACTAAAGGGAGAAAAAGAGAGGTTAGCAGGGGAGAGCATCAGAAAGTGGATGTGAGAGAATGACAGACAGACAGACAGACAAAGAGACGGGGGGGGGGGGGGAGAAAGAAAGAATTCATATAAAAGTGAGCGATGAAGAAAGAGAGAAAAAGAGGCAGTGATAGAACAAGAAAGGGTCTGAGGACAGATGGAGGAAAAACAAGTGAGGCTGAACTGATCTCATTTCAGATTGCAGTGGGACAGCGGTGGTGGCACAGTGCTGATAAATGCCTTAGTTCAGGGCAGGGCTGGAGAGGCCCGAGCACTCGGCCAAATCCCATTGCTCTACAGGGGCACGACTTTGCTCAAGAGAGGACGTGCCAATGATGGTACCGTGTGTTCTTCACAGTGGTGCGGTCTCCAGAGCGTGGGTTAATCACATGTCTATGAGGCAGTGGCACAAATCTTGTCGCAGGCTGGCCCACTTCAAGCGTCGGGCCAACGCATCATACATTTCTGTGTCATTAGCACATCCCTAATCAACACACTTAGAGGTGTTCAGTAGAGGTGTTCATTACACGCCCGCTGTGAACACACAATCATACGCGCACGCACGCACGCACGCACGCACGCACGCACGCACGCACGCGCACACACACACACACACACACACACACACACACACACACACTCCTCTGCATAGGGAAGGCACTGATACAGGAAGCCTGAATTGCTACATACACACTCACTCTCACACACAGTCTTACACTTAAGCATGCACATCATGTTCAGTGTGCATATGTACAGGAACATGCACATTTTTTTTGCCGGTAACTTGTGCGCACGCATGCACGCGCACACACACACACACACACACACACACACACACACACACACACACTCACACACTCACACGCTCCACTGCTCTCCTCAGTCAGCAAAGCCCTGTCACAGAAGCCACCCATCACAGTTGCCTCTCCCATCTGCGGCCACAGCGATAATTGCCATAATTAGCCAGAGAGAGATAACTCTGAGGCGGAGCCGTGCCACGCCATCTTCCAGTGCCCTCGTAGAGGATATCGCATAGCTCGCTCCCGGGAGAAACCCCCCTCTGGCTCCCCAAACTACAAAGTCTTCGCAACCGCCATTATGACCCCACGTCCCCTACGCATTGACACTCAGTGCAGTGGACAGCCAGGGTATGGTACCATGATTGGGCGTCACATGGCTCCCTTGGCCTTGCGGGTGGGACGACTGGAAGTAGGGTGGATGAGGTGGGGGTGGAGAAGCAGGGGTGTCGTGATGGGTGGCTGGGCTCATGGCATGAGGCTGGCGGCTCGAGTGGGGTTTTGTGCGTGCCCTCGACCAAGCGGCAGCAAGGCGGCCCCAGAGAGGAGAGGCAATCAGTGGAGAGGAGAGGAGGGAGATGGGTGGTGGATGCATAGATACCCTTTGCTGTACACTACACAGTACAGATCAGCTGTACCGCGGCATACGGCTGCCCAAGGACACATTGCTAATTAAGTCCATGTTATGCGGCTCAATAGACCGAAAACAGTCTAATATGAACTCGTATGGATTTTATTTTATTCAGAAAACTAGGCAAACATAAAAAAGAAACAATCAAGGAAGAATTCAGGCATTCCACAGCCTACGCAAACAGAGGACGTATGGTTAGATTTTTTTCCTTCCCAGAGCTAATAAGGCTTAGGTTGTTGTAGGTAGAAATGAGTCATGCAATTCCAATTTGTGAAATTCCAGGAGGGATTCAGTGGTAGTATAAACAATCAGAAGTGAAGCTTCAGCAGCATATAGGCCTGGCGCACAAATCAGCACCCAAGAAAGGACTCCTAGGGGAGCTTGATAGTAAGATGAGACAAAACAAGATATTATTGCACAGCTGACTGCAAATGTTGAATGCTGTCTATAAGAAAATGGGAAGCTTATGTAAACTAGAAAACAAACAGGACAGACTGGAATGGTGTTCAGCTGAAGTCTAATACAATCACCTTCCCCGCGAACAGCCTGAAATGACAAGGCTTCCCAGAGAGATCCAATACTAAGTGTGAGCGGCTCTCAGCAGTTAATACAGCTTCAATTTCAAACAGTATTTTCTTCCTTCTCCTCATCCTCGTCTGCCTCCTCCTCTTCATATGGTGGAGTGTGAAGCTCATGGCTCAGATTAAGCGCTGAGCTTTAGCATTGGCCATGCTAGCTTTAGAACCCCCTCTGGCAGTGCTCAAAAATGAGACGAGGCTTGCCAGGGCAGAGACAAGCGCGCGCACACACCACACACACACACACACACACACACACACACACACACACACACACACACACACACACACACACACACACACACACACACACACTCTCTCTCTCTCTCTCTCTGTGTAATGCTGACACGCGCACACACACACACCCTCAGTAATGCCGCAACACACACACACATACACACTTACAGGCGCACACACACACATACACACCCTCAATAATGCCTATCCAGTATTGTGACTTAGTCACCTATTCTGTACCACCACAAGGGTGCTGTGAGCGGAGGAGGAAGGTGTCAGAAAAAGCAGACAAGATGAGTGACTAAACTATTCAGTGAAATTATAAAGCCGAGCATGGAGAGAGAGAGAGAGAGAGAGAGACAGAGACAGAGACAGAGAGAGAGAGAGACAGACACACACATCACAGGGCAGTCCATGCGTCCTAGCAACAGATGGCCTTGAGGAAGACACTTCTGGTGATTTCCACAAACCCTTTCTTTCCGTCATGGTGGAGAGCTGCCGCGGGCCTCCGCCACCCACCCACTGGATTTCTAGCGGGCCTCAGGTAGGAGGGAAAACCATCTGCAGCCTGCAGGTTAAAGTGTAGGCAGGCACACTCACAAAGCTGCTGCCACTGGTGCCACTGACAGTCAGATCCTGTGTTTCTGTGGACAGTGTCTGTCCATAAGTGAGTATAGTGTTTATGTGTGTGTGTGTGTGTGTGTGTGTGTGTGTGTGTGTATCTTGTTTGATCAGTATGGTATGAATGTCTGTCCATATTATAACAAATGCCTGGTCTTTACTGACCGGCTCCATCTGTTGTGAGTAAATCACACTCCATGACAGTATGTAATCAGTCCTGATCTGGGGACAGCCTGTGTGTTTGTGTGTGTGTGTGTGTGTGTGTGCGTGTGTGTGTGTGTGTATACCCATGCCATATTAATGGAAACAACCCAGCCACACAGCCACAAGTGTCCAGGGGATCCACCCTAAAGCCCAAAATCCTAAGCATCAGAGACACAGGATGTCGTGGGCCTGAATACACAGTATGTGCAAGAAGACAGCGTCTTTATATAAAAGTTGCTGCCAAATTGAATAAATGGAAATGTAATGCATGTTGTAGTCACATTTAATGAGACCAAGCAGTGGCTCACAGAGTCAGCAAAATCAGATCAGAACTAGCCTTGCCACTTCCATTCTCTGGGCTCAATTTCCCATTTCCTGGAGTGTGAAGCCAAAAAAAAATAAAAGACATTAGACAAAGCCTGCGAAGGCACGTCTTGATCTTGCCCAGGCATCAATCAAGCCAGCCCGCTAGCCAGCCAAGAGCTGGTGAAAAGCGCCTTCACATTACAAGAAGGGACACGTTCCAGATGACTCATCTGCATGCTGCCTGTGCTGCGGCGACCGGCGACATGCCTGCTGAGAGTGGGGGAGGGGAGGGGAGAAGAGGGGAGGGGAGGGGAGGGTGGAGGAGGAGATAGTGATGTGGGGATGTGGTGGCTGCCACTGAAGCGACTGGCAGTCCGGACAGAGAAGTGCTGCACAGCTCAGGGGCCGGTGGACACGGGCCGATCCCATTCGTGTACCATCCCGTCCCCAGGGCCTTTCTCCACACAGCTGGCTAGTCCACTGCCTGATTTGATCCCACATGGTGCCACTACGGTTGCACACATCCACGAGCTCGCATCAGATGGACTAATAGGAAAACCAGAGGCGCTGTTCCCCCACCCCCACCCCCGAGAACAAAACAAACGGATCGGGTGAACAGATCGGGCCGGCACTGCTGGATGTTGCTAAGTCCCCCGCCCCTGGGGGCAACCGCTGCTCCGATTCTGTCAGCCAGGATGATATGATAAGAGAAGGGGTGGGGAGGAGAGGACATGTGCCACTCTTCATCATTTCAATGACCCGCAGATGTGTCAACACAACAGGGTGATGGTGTGACGTGCTCATGTGTACCAGCCCACGGTGACCTGGATTGCAGGAGCTAAAGTGGGAGCAGTGTGTGAGGACAGGGGTCAGGAAGAAAAAATGACAGAAAGAATTATATTTAAAAAAAAAAAAAAAATTGTCTAACAGTCCCAAGCGCATGCGCATGTCTGAATGCATCCTTTGAGGGTGAATAAATAAAAAAAAATATATATATATTATTCCACTTAAAAAAACAAGAGGACTCAAATATCCTGCTGACCCAGGGAAAAGACAAGGAGTCGATTTCCTGTACTCAGAAACTACAAGTCATCGCCCACGGGTATACGTGGTAGTCAAGGCCAATTGCAACACTGTTGCATACTGCTTGTTGCAATTCTCAGTCATTCCTTGACTGGCCAGAGGGAGTGAGGCAGAGCGAGGAAGAGGAAGAGAGAGGAAGAAAGAGAGGGAGGGAGGGGGGGGGGGGGCTGACGATGAGCAATTTAACAGAATCACTTTACCTTACCTCCATGATACCTTAGCCTAGCTAAGTCACATACACACCCTACAATCTGATGTCTTGACTCACGTGACCACTGCAGGATACACGGGTAGAATGTGGTTTGACTTGCCATCCTTGCACACACAGCTACCAGCCAAGTTTACAATCAAACCGCAGGTACACATGTGCAGATATGCACTGTGTCCCTTTATGAAAATCATTCATTTGTCTCTCTCCATCACACACATGCACATTCATTCTCTCTCTTACAGATAATGACTAGACTACATAAGCACCAGTGGCATGAAATGGGGTGGGCCACTCCCCCTTGGAGGCCTTCACAGGACTCGAGTATACAGTAAGAATGACACATACAGCCAGATCATCTCCTGGAGTAGGATACATGGCCTCACCATTACACAGGCAATGCTGATTCTGTGGAACAGTGATGAGGCTTGGTACGCTACTTAGCAACAGCACAGTAGCAAGGCTGATGAGCTAACCTTTAAGAATGTGGGTGAACCGCTCAAGATGACATTAGCCTAGATTTGAGGCCTGCAAACTTCTTCTGTTCCCAAATCAGCTGCTGGTTGCCAGTGTCACATTGTGGATGCAAACTGTCTGAGAAACCATTTAGTGTGGATTTACCGGTATGTTAAACTGTGTCATTTTATCAGAATTTGGCAACACACTTCTCTCTTGGGAGACAATATGATTCTTGGCCAGATTCTCCACGACTACACTGAGTCACCTGAGGCAGCAGGTCCATTAGCCCCCTAATATATGCAACCACTATTCCCTACGCCTCTCTCTATCCGACACAAACACACACAGACACACACACACACACACCTGTTTGGCTCAACATTGTTTTCATGCTTTTAGTATCTCATGTGGGATGGATCGGGGTTCTCCAACAAAGCAGGTGGCATTTAAGCAGCAGGTGTGGAACAGAAGAATATTCTCTCTCTCCCTCCCTCCCCTAGTTTCCTCACACACACACACACACACACACACACACACACAAACAGTTGCACTGCGCACGAGCAGCAGCTGTCTAGTGAGGAGCACAGAAACCAGATCCTTCTCCTGGCTGCTGACATTGAATCTGGGTCTGACTCTGGCGGAACACATGGGAAGCCCCACGCTTCACACAATGGGCCTGGGGCCCGGCGCACGTCTTCAGAGGGCAGGAGGAGGTGGTCGAGGATAACGTGCTGGGTAAAAAACACACACACGTGCAGTGCAAGGTGCCCACCTGCCAATAGGAGCAATTTGGGGTTTGGATATCTTGCTCAAGGACACTTTGATGGGGTCAGGCAGAGCAGGGCTCGAACCTGCAACCATCCAGTTGCCGAACGGCACCTCCACCACCTGCACCACTATCGCCCCCCCCCCCCCATCATTAAGCGTCCTTCTGACCTCTTATCAGTTTCTGCTCACACTCAGTCTGGTCTCTCAGACAGCGCAGCACAGCGTGGTGAGGGACCCGTGAACATGTGCGGTTACGAGTAAAAACAGACTGCACGTGGGAACAGCAGAAAAATGAGGAAGTACACCTGTACTGTGTGTGAGTGCAAGCCTGTGTGTGTTAAAAAAAAAAGAAATGCAGTATGTGTTGAAGTGCTGGCAAGTGTGTGTGAAATCAGACACCAGTTGGGGTTGTGGGGTTGAGCTGTGTTGCACTGAGACATGTATAGAACTGAAAGTGAGTGTGGGTTTGGATTCCACTCATATGCATGTTAAAAAGAGGGTAATGCAGGAGGATTTTAGGCATCAGTATGTATGAGGGAGAGTACCCAACATATACGTGCTTTTGTGTGCGTTACTGTATGTGTCAGAGGAAGAGCACCAGACACGTGTGTGTGTGTGTGTGTGTGTGTGTGTGTGTGTGTGTGTGTGTGTGTGTGTGTGTGTGTGTGTGTGTGTGTGTGTGCATGCATAAGTGCAGCTATATGCATATATATCAGCTATGGTCCAGAGAGACCCAGCTGTCTGTCTGACATCCAAAGCAGTGTATGGTGTGTGTATGTGTGTGTCTGTATATGTATGTATGCATGTATATATGTGTGTGTGCGTGTGAGTGTGTGCGCGCGTGCGCATGCATGTGGAGTGTGAGGGAGCCGAGCCCTGGCTGATTGGAATCAGCTCATGCTCCATTCATGGGTTATTGATGCCTCCGAGCCGGAGTCAGTGTCCTCAGCTGGGCGGCTGAGACACTCTGATCCCTCTTGAGCTGAAAAGCATCATTGAGCAAATGGTGATCTCACAATGGGTGAAATTCTCCCAGGTGCTTACGTCCAAAAAAATGCTTAGCTGCAGGCAGTTTCACCCATAGTGCTCAGAGGAAGGAGACTCTACAACCAAACACCACCAACAGGCTTACATCCGGTTATTTGTGAGATAATGCTTAAAAAAAACACTAGACATCAAAACCAGACATCAAAACCAGACATGAGCTTAAGCCCATGGGTTTGCTGATCAAAGATTTTGTAGATGGGCAGTATTGATCCAATAAGTATAACAATATCTTCCAAAAATATCACTCAATACTTCTTTGCTGACTTCCATCATCAAAATCCTAATGTTAGCATGACATGGAGCCTGATAAAATGAATAAAATTAACACTAAAAGGAAAAGATGTCCACAGAGTGGTGCACCTGTGGCCAGTGTCCTCTTCTATGCTGTGGTGTGCTGGGGAGGCAGCACAAGCACGAGGGATGCTGGACGACTACACAGGCAGGTGAGAAAAGCTGGCATGAAACTGGAGTCACTGACATCATTAGCAGAAAAGAGGACCCTGAGCAGACTGCTATCTATACTGGACAATGACCATCACCCTCTGCACAACACAATCTCCAGATGGAAAAGTATGTTCAATGGCAGATTCCTGTGTCTGACACGCTCAACTGACAGGCTGCGCCATTTTTTTGCGTTACAAACAGCAACAATACATTTCTATGATGGATCTTCTCCTTTGTAAGTGTCTGGATAGACTGGTCTGCTTGATTCTACACCGCACAGAGACCCCATGTCTTACGCCTGGACCTCACCTGGTCTACTTTTTACTTTTATTTTAATTACCCTACCCAAGTCAATACTGGAGTGTTTTGGACTCTTACTGGGCTATATTAGTCCATTGCACCCACACTATTCTATTACATTACAATTACAATTACATCACAATTTGCACTGCTCTCTCACTTATATTGTTTTTTTATATTACTGTGTTTTGTAATGTGTAGCCTACATATACTCCTGGAACAGAATCTGCACTGGAAATGTACTTGCACTGACACTTTTGCACCATAGTATCCTCCTGCACATTGCAAACTACCTCCACACCAAACCAATTAGTACCCTAAAAGGCACACATAAAAGGATTTAGTCTCTGTATTTTTATAATGCACGTCGTGTGTTTGGAGGATACCCGAATTTCCTATGGGTGAATAAAAGTATATATCTATCAATCTGTCTATCTAAATTTTGTGTTGGCGCTCCTTGAATCACATGTAACTGGAATGTAGGCTCGATTTAGGTTGCAGGCTAGATTTGGTCATTTCTCTCTCCCTCTACCAGGCACAACAACACTAATAATGAACATCAGTAACAGGCCACTGGATACAAGCTATTATTTTAATATCAACCAACTCTGACAGCTCTGACAGAAAATGGTTTCTATGCTTTTGCATTGTCCAAACTAACTGCCACTTGGAGAGAGTAGCCTTATCTCTAAATTAAATGGGTTTTTATTGGATGTTCAAAATGTTCAATAATTTGGATAGATTAATTAGTTAGTTGTTGTTAGCTATAACCACCGTTGAAAAGAAAGTACAACTGAACAGGTTTCTTTATAACTGAGCTGCACTCTTTTGTATTTTTTAAAAGGACGTCCATTCCTTACACGCATGAGTTGCAACCGGGTGATAAGCGGGATAACGCCCTTTGAGGTGTGCTGTTATACAGAAATAATGAACTAGGCGGAGGAACTCCACTCTGCCTTATGGCCTTGTGAAGTTATTCACCTTCACCTTGTTCATTGATTCTGTATAACAGCACACCTCGTCGGCTGTTATCCCTTATTTAACACACACACCCTGCCAGCCAATCAGTAATCGGTATTCCATTTCTCCGGGTGATAATATCTTTATAACGCTGTCTTTTTGAATGCTATCCGTTTGTGACACAAGAAAGGCAATATGTAACAACCTTGGCTTGTAGACATGCTACCTGGGAAACATTCCCTAAGTCTAGTTAAAACACCACAGCCACTCCAAAGTGAAATGAATCCATCTTTATCGAACATCATGAAGTCAACAGTGTGCTGTATTTCTTTTTAACAGCTGCCCCTGTGATGTTCAGACTTTTTTTCAACTATGGATGCCCATATATTTAGCTTTTTTTTCCCCTGGGGGACAGACAGCTGTAGTGGTCAAAAAAAAAAATAAAAAATCATCTGCACTGGTGCACCATAGCATAACCATTACCAATGGATTTGCACATTGCCTGTGTCACGCGTCACCATGTGACGTGATCCTCAAATGCCTTTTAATAAACAGCTACTTCAAACAGCCCTAATCCAATTAAGTAGAAAATGCTTGAAGAAATGCTTGTTATGTCTTAGTAACAAGCTGTAGACTGCTGCTCTTTTTTAAGCCAATAACTCTGAAAGCAAACAGACAAATTTTACACCCCTTGCACTACCACAGCTATAATGTGACTATAAATATTTGACTCGGTGCTAAATAAAAAATAAAAAAAACAGTCGAAAAAGCGCTGTGGGTTAACAGAGAAACGTGGGTGTCAGCAGCAGGGGACAGAGGAAAGGAGGCACATTCACTGGGCAGATTCATAAAGAGGAAGCATTTATGAATACTTTAAGGTTCAACAGCAAACACTATTTATATCTTGCGCTTGAAGTTGACTTGCAACAGCTACCCCATGCCACAGACAAACGATCTCTTCCGCCCTTCACCCAAGATGGAGCACATTTATGAGGAGATCTGAAAGCCTTGCTCACACCTGAACCACATAATGTACCTCCGGGCCAAACATCCTGTCGTCAAAAGAGATAAGATCTACCCTCGTTTTTGTCAGGGCAGAAAAACAGAGAGGAAGAGATTATACACAGCAGGTAAACTTTGATGTGACATCACTGCACATTTCTCACTGTTACACTGTCTTGGGAAGTCCTTCTGCTTCAAGTGAATATGCTGTCAATCTGACAAGACACTGGTCCTGGGACAGCTAAACAGAACCCTTACCTCAAGATTGAAGTGTCTCAAACTCAGGATCATCTGCATCTACGATGGACTGTGTTTCTCAGTGCGGCATATGGACTCCGTTAACACAAAGACGATCCTGCTGGGCTAGGTCATGGGTTCTAAATACACCTCACTGGGAAACAGAGGAAGATTATCTGAATCACCAAAACAGCTCAACTCATAGAGAGCTCAGCAGATAGGATCTCACAGGCTTGCACACTGTGAAGAGCACAGGGCCAGACCTGATATGAGCGTGTTATCAAAGCAAGGGCTTGCTACAGCAGTCAATTGTGAACCGTGAACACCACAGACATCTAGGTCTCAGGAAATGCCACGGGTGCCCTAAACAGGACGTTGTACTGCCAACACTAGAATGAAGTCTAACACTGAAACAAAGTCTAACACTACTCTCAGGTGATTTCGATTTTGAAGAGCTGCCAGATGAACGCTCAGCAAAGGGATATTCATTAATCGTGACACTTTCCTATTTCCCAGCCATCTCCCGAGGGTGTTCTGCCTCCTCTCCCTGAGCCAGTCTGCTTAAAGTCTATTAAGAGCACATCTCGTTCGCGCCTTTCTTCCCTTGACTATAAAGCCTTGATGTAATACCAATGATAATAGGCAGTAAAGAATAAGGGTCTCTTCAAAACTGTAGCCTCCAGCAGCACTGTCTTGGCTGTCTGCTCTCAGCAAAGCAGGCTAAACTATATAATAAGAAGTGTCTCAAACATCATATCTTTTAAAATAAAACTGTAACAAAAGCGCTCACAGGCTTTTCTGGCCTCGTCCACACGACAATGTTCCCGTTTTTTTTTTTTTTTAGCGGGTTGAAAAAAAATCTGTGACCACACACAAGCTGGAGCGAAAAATATCCACGTCCTCATGACAACGGAACACTGAGTGAAAACGATAATACGTAATACAACGTAGAACGTAATACATATTCCACATCTATATGTGGCGCTGTAAACGGATACAGCCAGAGCCACTGGACACACCAACACGAGAGAACGCATGCGCGTAGAGCACAAACACAACTCCGTTGTCCTCCATTGTTGTTTTTACCGCTTGTTACCGCTGTTGTGTGCCGGGGTCTTCACTGCTCTTCTGGTCGCGTGACGGTGACAGATTGGCGACGTCATCGTTTTCAAAAGGCTGCGTTTTGCTTGTCCACACAGCAACGAAACAACTGCGTTTTCAGAATTTTCCACTCTGTAACCCGTTTTCAAAAAACTTCGTTTTAGGTCACGCAAAATGCCGGCGCCGTGTGGACACATGGCCAAAACGCGTAGAAACTTCTCCGTTTTAACAGAAAAACGTTGCCGTGTGGACGGCCTCTCAGTGACTCACAACTAATGAGCCATTTCCTCTCCCATACACCCAAGCTGTTTGATGTTAAAGAAGTGCACAACACTGGAAAATTAACCCCATCTTGAAAAAGGCCTAGCTGACATTGTGCGGCTTGGGTAGAATGGGTCCATGGAACATTTGATGTCTTCATGTGCAACCTTGGGTGGCCACCGAGACACAGATGTGGGAAATTCCCCAGTCCAGAATTACAGTGTGCCTCCTTTGCATGTGTCACAAGCTTGCATACTTTTCGCCATTGAGATTCACAGAAGGGACTAAGCAGGATGATATTCAATAGCTTTAAACCATGTATACCAGGCTACTGACAAGTTTTCATTTCAGCAACAGAGCACAACAAAGTTGTGTCAAACTGACACTTCAACAGCAGCATAAACCACTTCAATGGGGCTGCATCAAAGTGTTTTTGTACCATTTTTTCAGTCACATATAACGATCAGTAAAATCACAACTGTCAATCCTTAACCTTAAATAATTGAAATTCAAGGCTGTAGATTACCTGTTTATCAGCATATGATTCAGCTTGGAGCCAAGAGTTCTACTTCAGTGATGCCAAGTGCACACCAGTTATTCATTCATTAGGCTACAACCAATAATGGTCTCATAGTCGCGTCATTCAGAGAGTTTAGAGATACCCTCCTTTACACCCCCAGTGAGTGACACACTGGACATGGGCAATAAGTTAAGCAACTCACCCAAACTAGCCACCAATGTGGTGCCTTCTGTTTTTAGCTGACACGCACAGTCTAAGTCTGTGTACCATGTGCCTCTAGCAATTGCACTCGCTTGCTTAAGTCAACAGCACATTTTTCGACTCAGCTATTTCCATTCTTGCGAGGCGGGAAGTGCTCAAGTCTGGGTGGGTGTCAAGGTCCTGCAACAGCCTGAGCAATTATAGGTCTAGTAGTTGTTGTGCTGCCTGGTCACTTCAACGCCCCACTGAGCGTGACAGTGTTCAGAGAGATAGACACAATTCTATGCTGCTCTGCCTTGGAAGAAGTAAATGCACCTACCAGTATAGGCAGTATCCTGTAGCCTATTGTCTGATCATAAAGCTCCCTGCTCTGAAGAGACAAAAAAGAATCACTGCGAGAATATCTGATATTACATAAAACAAGTATTCAGTCCAATACCTACATAACATGTAGGCCTACGTGAAATAGCCCAAAGGCTTACACCACAAAAATAAATTCTTCTCAAGACTCAGATTTAAAATTGAGTACAAAAACCCCACATTGCAGCTATACTGAAATTAGTGATGAATTAGTGGAATTCTGACAGCTGGAAACCCATTAAAAAGATCCTGTGCCTACATTTAAATTTTAGCAAGACCAAATTCCTGAGGCACACAGACAAAAGATCCTCAAACATTTTCCAGGTTCTAGGGTCAGACTTTTAAAATGCTTTAAAGCTGCTTGAGTGATGCCAGAGAGAGAGACAGAGAGACAGAGAGACAGAGAGAGAGAGAGAGAGGGGTGAGAGAGGTGGTGGTGGGGAGACATTCAGGAGGAAAGCCTAGTTCAGGGTGATAGCATCTGTTTCTCACATTCATACATGCTCATGTGTTCAACACATTCTCCTAAGCTACAGCCCACCATCCTCTCTGAAACTACAGGCACTGTGCACTAGGGATATATCACAATAACAGAAATGTAATGATTAATATCAATACCTGTAAAATCACACAATTCTCAAAAGCCAAATCAGTACCACAGTATATAATATAGTAAGTAATAGTATTGAATATAATAAGTACCCTAAATAATCTGATATAATTCCAGTTAAACTGCGTTTCTTCATTAAAGATTAGAAGGTCTTGAAACCACCTTTTCATGATGGCACGTAGGCCTTGCCGACTTTGAATTTCAGTATCCAGCCCAGGAAAATATGTTTCATTTCAAAGGCTCACTGACTAAACAAAAGATCCAAAAAAAATTGCATGATCCAGGTCCAGAAAAAAATGTGTGTGTGTGTGTCCAGTACTTACAGCACTTTAGTGCCTTAATAAATGGTACTGGGCAGTATCTCAGAATTTTGGTACTGGAAGATACCGGCAGTATCAATTACATTTCTACTGTGTACTAAGCTGAACTCATTGCACAGACCACACTAAAGAGGAAGTGCAGTTCAACACTCTTTGGATGCCATTTGTCCCGAGGTGTTGTGGATTCTGATATCAGTTTCGCTTTCCCCTTGAAGAAGGTGAAGACCAATCAGAATACCGAAGAACAGATGAAGTGAGAGCTGTCTAAATGCAGATGGGAATTTTAAGAGTAATAATAGAGATTATTGCTGATAGAGGGGAAAACAGTGTTTTTCCATTATTACTAACGACCATAATATTTCACCTGGATAAACTATTATCTGAGACGACTTTTTGGTATCATTTATATAAAGAGGCTTGTGTAACATCTTGACCTAGGACCTAGTTTTGCAGTAGAGTACTGTTGAACAACTTGGGACATACAAGATAGTTGCTGTGGACCCTTTAGTCATTACAGCCTATTGATAGTAACACTGTTACACCTTGATACAGTGAAGCAGTATGTTTTGTCTATCTTAACCAGAAACCAACTGATTTGCTTCTAAGGGTCTCATGACATTTCCCAAGCAGGCTATATTTCGTCAAATAGACTGATAGTTTCTCTGACATCATCGAATTATGAGCCTCTTTTCCCCAGAGGCAGCCCAATTAGGGAAGTGAGAGGTACACATTATGGAAACGTCAACTCGAAGTTGAGGTGATTTCTCCGTGTTGACGGTGGGAACTAATAGCCTACAAATAAAATGCAGCAACAGCGCTCCAAGCTTCTACTAAGCTGTTGACGCGCTAAACGTTTTATATTATTTGACAACATGTTAGTTTTCTGATTGTAGCTAGATACTTTTGGATCGTATTGCACATAGTTCACGTATGTAGTGTCAAGCGTTAACATTAAAGATGGGTGGAAAAAATGAACCACCATCAACAACGTCAGTTATTATGAGCTTATTTCTCTGCACCGTTCTTTCATGGTGAACGATCACGACTAACTTTGAATCTGACATTACACACTGGTATCCCCCAACGTAACGATATCATGCTTTGTATACCACCGTTAAGAAAGTTACTGTATAGGAAGTTCCTGTCACTGACCGCTAAGGTTATCCTGCTTTACTCTGTAACCCATTCAACAAACTCGCTCAAATACACACATCATTCCTTTGCATAAAAGAGAAACAGAACAGCTGATATGGGCAGTATGTAACTTAACCTGCTAGATTAGTGACAGGCTAGTCGTTTCCATATTGTTAAAGTTGGCTAGCAATACCTGCTATCGTTAGCTGATAGTTCCCGAATGATCCTGAGTTTTTGCAACAGCTAACGTTACCCAGAACGCAACTAATGAAACAACACGCAGATTATTTAACAAAAGCAAACCTTGAATGGAAAATAAATTAACTGAAGATGGACGGGCTTCCTGGTCAAGTCGATTTACTACGCTAATATTAGCAAATAACTTAACCCTGACTATATCCCAAGTGAAGCTAACATTAGCACGCGACTGTATATAAGCCTATTTCCAAGTTCCAAGTCCATATTAGCAGGCTAACGCTAACTTGTGGTTAGTAGGCTACGCTAGGAAAGTAAGTCCATAAAACAAACAGAATTGCGACCTTTTATATTTAAAAATACGTACCTCGCGAAGACAACGTATGCCAGCGAAGCTGGGTTGAGCTGTAGTTCCCAGACGAAATTCCAGATTTGTCACCCTTTCAACTTTGCCTCTGTGTCAGTAGCAAGGCGGCAGCTTACTAGGGCACTATGCAGGCAATAACAATATGGCTCCGTAAAGTTGTTAACGGGATTGGAAACGTCACTTCTCAAAAGACGGATGAGAAGGACAGAGACGTTCTAAGTTTATGTAATAAATAGAATGCACAAGCACACAGGTTCATCTTCAAGTCCCTCTCCATCTGCTGCGCGATCACTAACCTGCTTCCGACTTTCTCTTTAGTGTCTTTGTTGAAGTTGATCAACCGGTATGACAACTTTCCTCCCAATGCAACCCTCTATAATTCTAATGAAATGAAATTCTTTGTGCGACTTGGATTGTTTTAGGATTAGGGGGTTTTATAAAAAGCAGACGTGAATTCCTCAAGAAAGGTTTTTAATGCAAGAAACATGAAATAAAGAAGGTTTCTAAAAACTCTGCTGGAACTTTTAGTGAGTGTTTAATAACCTTATATTGTAACATATACTGAAAACATATTTTTGCTTTGTTGCAACTGACGGATTCTAGACCTACTTAACAAGTTATTACTGGAAACTCGCTAACCTACAACCCACCTATCCATGGAAAATATTTTTGAATGCTTGTTTACTGGTGCTTATTATTAAATGTGTATCTTCCTGCAATATCCATTGGGTGTTTCGTGGTCACCAATGATTTCTCCTAGCCTGGCTTGCAACTAATCTTTTTTTTCTGAGATTGAGACTGATCTTGGTCTAGGGGTCCAGATACCTTATTGTCATCTCCCACTTTTCTAAGGATCAGCAAATGTAGATCACAATTCTTTTGGTTGTTTCTTGATTTTGGTTTCGGTGTTAATCTCTCTTCCTAACAGGGAAGCCTGTTCTTGATTTGGTCCCCAGGCAAACAGAATGAAGCGCAAATAGGCCTGTGGTCATACTGAGCTACAGAGCAAAATCACAGTTTTCCCGACGAAGTAGGCCTACTATCGTTGGTTATTCTAGCTCGGTTTCATCGCTTACGTAATCCATGGAGGCAGTTGACTGCCTGTCAACACTGACTTAACCAGGTACTTAACCAAGAGTTTCTAAGTATGTCTGTACGGATGTCTCTTGACCTACTTGCTCTGTCACACCCTCCTGTCCACTATTCCTATCTCACCCTGGGAGCTGTCTGACTTGAACAGGCTTATTGTTTTGAGAAAATGAAGTTGCATGTCTCACTTGTGAATCCTAATTATAAAGTAGTTGTGCAATGACAAAAATGGAATGGTCCTTTAACAGCATAATGGTCAGCCGTTAATTTAGACAAATGCTCGCAAATTCAGTGAACTGGGAGAATGTCGGGAGATAATCCAGTTTATCGTTGCGACTCCCTGCTGCCCCCAGGCGTTTGCGTCTTATAGTCATACACATTTATTTACAATATCAAGAACTTGACTGGCGTATAGCCTACTGTTATTTGCATGCCTCAATCTTTCCATCCCCATGAGTGATTGTCGTTTGCCGTAGTGACACCTCACTCTTAACCAAGCCTATGTTATTTCATTGGCTATAATCCACCTTGGTGCACTCCCGGACATTCCTGTGAAAGCAGAGATGATCAAAAAGAAGGAACCGTTGATTTTAATAGTACCTGAACCTCGGACATGGCCATTCTATGATTTCAAGTGTGGGTCCAATGAACTAAGCGACATATTAGCCTACGTCATTGCAGCCTATATAGTGCACCACTGGAACTGTTCAGGGTATCCATCTGACTGACGACGCCCCGTCTTTCGGAGTTTATCAGACTTAACAAGCAATATTTCATGATGAAAATATTTAACTTACATATAAGACAATACATAACGACGCAATCGGTAAACAGAATCATCGTGCGTAATAGATTTAGTAGAGTTTCTTTTTCCAGTGAAATGTTATCCAAATCATTGAAGTTCACACTTCACCACATGGACTCTCCTAAGATGAGAATTTGAGTTTTTTCGACCAATTACACCAATGGTAAGTCTACATTTTTTTTAATAGACTGTTTTCACAATAGTTGTATGCAGTTATATTCCCCAGTGATAACATTGATGCATGCTTACAATGAGTCATAGTTTTTAAGGTCGGGCTTCATAACTCACCTATTGCTATCTAAACCCTGCCAGCTGTGGATGTTAAACGCCACCGGCAAGGCTTGGTGACAGTGGATTCCATATCTTTCAAATGTAAGAGGAGTGGTCACTATTCGGCTCTGCACGACACGACTGACTTTTACGCACTGGTGACCAAAGATGCAGCCGGGACTGGAGCCAACGAACTGTACGGTGTGTTGCTGCACACTTGCCAACAAAATACTGATGGTAGTGTTTATGATCCTATTGATATTTGCGATATTGTTTGGAAACTGTGTTACGCTGGCGGTGGTGTTTGGAACCAAACATTTCCACACTCCCCAGGGTTACCTCAAAGCATCACTGGCCACGGCTGACCTGGCGGTGGGCATTTTTGTGGTTCCACTCTCCGTTTACGCAGAGGTTTCTCTTTTGATCAACGGGTCCACACCAGAATGGACAATACGCAATTCAAAAGACATTACTTTTCACCCTTGCATTTTTATCGGACCTATGTTTGCAGGTTGCACACTGGTTTCAATTACAACTATTTTCCTTCTTACTATTGAAAGGAGTATTGCCGTTGTAAAACCACTGCATAAGGACTCTGTGATAACAAAGAAGAGAACAAGCATCCTAATCATCTTCTCTTGGCTAGGGAGTTTTCTTTTGGCTGTAACTCCCATTATATTCAGTAAAGATATCGCACTGGAATATAACCCATGCAGTAGAATGTGCAATTACGCAGTGGGAGGAAATGGTTTCCCTCTCATGCGTGGAACATTCTTTTACTTTTTCCAGCATTTGACTTCACACTTCTTGGGGGGACAGTGGTGATAAACATTATTTCTCTTTCTACTATCCGCCAGCACTCAAAGAGAAGGAAGCATCTAGCGGAGGCTGACTGCCAAAGCATCTCCAAACCCTCCTTTTCCGATATCAAGGCGGCAAGGACAATAGGAACTTTGACTTTAGCCTTCACAGCGTCTTTCACTCCCATTGCCGTCTTCGTCGTTGGGAATGTCATCGGCAATGAGTGGTGCAATTTCTCGTTTTTTGCTTTCTGGATATTAGCCACAAATAGTTGCTGGAACGTTATAATATACAGTGTCAGAGACCAGAAGTTTAGACATCGCGCGCACCAGCTTCTGGCATCGCCGCGGGGAAAGAATGATGCCAACACCTGAAAAGCATCAGTACATTATAATTTTATAACTTTGCCATAATTCTATGAATTTAATTTGAAATGCTGGAGTTATATCTCCAAATGAATGCCTTGCATTTGCATATCCCTATCAGCCTAAAACAGGTCTTCTATTTTATTTAATTGTATTTACTTATTGTTTTGCATGGGTTATTGGGGTCTTGGTTATTGTGGAAGTGGTCAATTTATTATTACTTAATTTTTTTAGCATGTAATGTTGTTAAAGTTCATATTATTAATTGCACAGTTTGTTTATTACGACTGTAAAAACTATTATTATTTATAATAATTATTATTATTTAGTGTACCTTTATTGTCAATGCTCTTTGATGTACATTGCCATGCTGCCTATATGTTCATGGTTATTTCTGTGTGTGTGTGTGTGTGTGTGTGTTTTTTGAGAATGTTACATAGGGATTGGTGTTTTCAGAAAATAGTTGTATACATGCATGACACTGGATGGCGACAGAGCTCAGTTTGAGTCAAATCGACTTGTGCGTTTTTACAGAATAATGGAATGTACAAACTGTTTCAAACATCAAGGGAATAGTATAACTCGGTGTGCATGGTTCAGTGGGGAAGGAGGCTGCAGAAAAGTGATAACTGCATCACAGCTCTTGTAACAGGCATGCTTTCATGTGACTATTGTCATTTAGGCTTTGTGAAATGTTTACAAGAAAGCAAAGAAATAAAAAATAAACTTTTTTTCAGTTATGAGGCATGTGTTACTTTTCTCATGACTCCAATTATGTTAATGAAGACATACTGTAATTACAACATCCTATTCAAATTACTCACTTGCAAGAAAATGCTTTCCTCTAAATGATCACACGCACACACACACACTGCTGACAGACAGCTACAAAGCTAACAGGACTCTGACACGAGGTAAGTCCAGGGGCAAAGTATGTAAATGCTGCCAGTGGTAATCTTGAGCCTGAATTTTCTAAACCCATGCGTAATCCTATTTGAGGATTATAGTCAGATGAGTCTCCAATCATTTGTCCCTCCATTCCTATCCAGGGCCTGGAGTGGTCAGTGTGGAACCCGAAGCTACCAATACCCCATCAGCCCATAGTCGTCAGACAGATGGCCTAGCCTTTGTCTGTTTTGTTTCGATTTTTTCTATTTTCCTTTCTCCTCTTCACTCTCATTTATTTATTTTGTAATGTTATATCTTGCAGGCAAAGATAGGATCTCTCTGTTGGGATTCTCAGAGACATTCTGTCAAATCCATTTTACCCCTCCCACTTTTTTTTTTTTTTTTACTACGTCTGGAGTAAAGGGAAACCCTCCAGAGAGTGTGTGCAGTCACGTTTTAGTGCAGATGGCCACAGATCAGGGATATGTGGGAGGGTTTGGTCTTACATAGGTTTTTTTTGTTTTTTTGTTTTTTGCTCCCTTCAGGACCCCAATGTAAGGACAGCGTGCTGATTTTGTAACCTCAGCTGCTCTTGGAGGGCCCAAAGTTTTCAAAAATATCATGATCTCTGTGGCAACACTCTCATAGCATTTGGCAATGGTGTTTTGATGGACGTGTAATTGTCACTCTGTACCATTGAAAGTGCCATTTCAAAAGAAATACAAACTTGGAAGTTTCAGCATGCCTCCAAAGAAATTCTCAGGAGTTTATTGCTATGACATATGTTACTATACACTGATGAATTGTGAAATAATTCTTTGATCTAAATGTGTGATACTTGCCCCATTCTTCAGTCCAAGCTTTGTAGAAAAGCACAACTGTGACAGGGTACTCAGAGGGCAGTTTACCCCTCACTGACAAATTATTCTCTTATCTCAGTCTGAGTAACATCTAGAGCTCCTCTCATTTTTGTTCCTTTCAAAAAGCTCAAGTCTGTCATCATATCAGTTACACATAATCAAACAGTTTGAAAATAAAAAATGTGCAGTTGTGTCATTACTTGCTGCTTTCTAAAAAAAATTTAGATTCATATTTAAAAATTGAATATTTACAAAGAAGAGGCATTTGAAAATCAAACAGATATTCTGAAAGCTTTATACGGATTAGCTATGTACTGCTGACATGCAGCTAAATATATAAGGATCGATGTTTGTGTAACAAATAAGCTCTGTGGAATGTTTTTTTACTCTCTGAATAGACTGCTTTTGCAGATGGAAAAATAGTTCTCTCAGATCCATAACTACACTAGCGAGGCTAAGACCACCTAGTACCTCTGCATTATGCTACTTAGTGAGGGTGCTGTCTAAAGGCTGCGCTTTCCTCGACTACATTTCTTAATCAAACAGAAATCTAAGGCAAAACCAATAGGTTGCAACTTCAAACAACATCTGCCACCTTTCCTGTTTCCAAAAGCATTCATTTCAGACACCCTGAAAATGTTGCATTTTATTTATTTATTTATTTATTTAACCTTTATTTAGCCAGGAAAGGTCCCATTGAGACTAAGCTGCCAGGTAGTCCTGGTCAAAATGGCTGCAAACAAAATTAGTTTCAGACAATAGACAACTGTTGATATAAAATATGGACACAGATAACACACTTACATAGACACACTGGCAACTACAAATGGCATGACATTCTTCAGTATACACAGTATTAATGACTCTTTTTAAAACCTCTAAGGAAGTCAAGAAATCCATACTAAACGTATTCTGCAGCTTAGATGCAAAGGACGAAAAGCCTGTTTTCCCTATTTCTGTTTGTGGGGTGGGAGACTAGCAGTAACATGTTTGAGGAGCATGTGCTATATGACATGGGGCGGAAAGTCAATAAGTTACTAATGTAATGGGGTTGTTTGCCCAACACTGCCTTTGCTATATTTTTAATTTGCATTTTAAATTTGCCTTAAGAACAAAAATGGCCATTGAACTTTAGAATATAACATGTAATGATATGTTCTTGAGGGGTTCCCTGTTATAAACCGCAAACAAAAATGCAGAGTTATAAACAGCATCCAATTTGTTAAGGGGACATAAAGGTGCATATTTTATATTGTGTCACCTTAATCAGAGACTGACAGAAAAGTACTCTAAACCAACCTTTTCCTTGCTAGAAAATAATTTGGGTCTAGGTTATGTTAATTTATTATCAATATTCTCTTTAAATGAAAGCTTTTCACCTAATTACCTTACTAATTGATCATCAGGGCATGATCTTGAGCGTGTGATAATCTTATACTTTGTTTTTTTGCATGTAGTGCTAGCTTTAGCTGGACTAACAACTTTGTACAGAAATAAAGGCAAGCCTCTTGGACAGAGGAAACAATTGTGTAGAGAATTGTATCATCAGCATACAGATGTACTTTGGCTGAATTTAACTCTTTATTGATATAATTTATTTATGCAGAAAACAGGATGGGGCCTAGAATTGACCCTTGAGGGACACCTGTTTTCATTGTAGTGCCGACTGGCAATTCTCTGTATAAACCAACTGTGTCCTTCCTACTAAGTAGTTACAAAACCAGGCCAACACAGAATGACTGAAACCTATTGCTTCAGTCTTGGTAATATTAACTCATGGTCAAGTGTATCAAATGCTTTTGTGAGGTCAGCTAAAAGTGAAATGCGTGATTTTTTTGTATCTAAAGTTGAAATAGGAGCATTTAAAACTGATATCACAGCGGTTATTTTGCTGTGACCTTGTCTGAAACCTAATTGGGTGGACCTTAGTGTATCGTTTTCAGTTAAATAGTTTTTTCACTTGCTCATTGACAAAAGATTCAAATAATTTAGCTATAACAGATAATCTAGAAATGTGTCGGTAATTATCTAAAACAGAGGGATCACCCCCTTTTAACAATGGCAGGACCTGGGCTGATGTCCAAGATCCTGGGATAGATCCACTAAATAAGCTAAGGTTAAAAATAGCAGCAATAGAGTGAGAAATGAAATCTGTCAATGTTTTCAAGAAAAAGGTTCAATTTGATCAGGACTTACGCACCAGATATAAGATTAAAATTAAAATGACAAGAGTTAGATATAATTTTACGGTCAGCATTAATTGCTGCTATACTGGACTGGGTTATAACCTCTAAATTAATAAAATGTTCATTAAAGGCATTTACTATATTTTGTTTCCCTATGTACATGATGGAGCCAAAGTAATATTGCCACTGAAAAAAATATCTGAAAAATTGCTGTGGTATGTAATTTATGTAAAGCCCTTATGTAAAGCCCTCTTTACGCCAACTGAAAATGTTCACAGCATTGTCACTAGATTGTCAAAGACAGCCATTCCCTGGAGACAAGACAGGCGTCCTTGGGTTTTTGATGGAACCACAGTAAGGCCACGGAACACAGTCCAACCAGAAGGAAGGTTACATTAATCTATTTCCACTGCTCTCATTGCCCTAGAGCAATTTGTTACCATGGTGAAATAAAATCACAAAAGGTCATGTCTCTACACTGACTTACTGTTTCCATTTTTTTTACTCAAAAAGGACTGATTGTGTCTCATGCTCAATTTATGACTAAGTCCCAGCAACAAACAGACCAAACAGACTCTTTTATTTAGGCTGGTATTTAGACGTAACATTTTGGTGACTCTCCTTATATTTCTTACATTTATGTAATGGAAATCATAGTTAATAACCACTATACATTATCTAATCCTCTGTTTGACATTACAGAACTTCATCTGCCAGTTGTTCAGTTGCCTTCTCTTCAAATTCATTTAATTTATGCCTTTTAAAGTTGAGAGGCTTTTATCTCTGAGACTGTGCCCGACCACTCTGGTACATGCCCATGACTGACGGCATATCTGGGCATAATTCTGAAGTCTCAGTGTTGTTTTTCCCATCAAAGGACAATCTTGATAAAGTCATGTGGCTGACGCAAGACGTCACAATAGAGTTTTGGAGTTTTTCTTTCTTTCTTTCTTTTTTAAAGCCAAAACAATTATGTTTTACAGAGGTAATCTCCCAGCAACCTTATGCTTGCTAAGTTATAGGCAACTGGATTTCTTTTTTGGAGCTTCAAGTCCATTTATCTTGTTTTCAAAAGAGATCCTCATCCTCAATTAACAATTGATCAGCTATAACTTAAAAGGTTGTCTTGGTTCTCCCATTGATAACCTGAAAGTGTACTCTGATATATGCGACTCTGTTAGCCATCAACTCTATCTGCTCAAGAACTAAACCATGCTCAAAAATGTGCAACAAATTTCAAATGGATGACATTCATATTAAATCAACAATCATGCTAACTATCACGCCTAAGTGCATGATTTCAGACATGGTTTTGCTGATGATGGCGGAGTGGACATGACAATGCTGTCTTAAGTAGCACTAATAAAATCCACCTTGAACATATCAAACACATTCAAATGAATGTCATGGCTCACTGTGATATGATTTGCTAAAGCTGTCCATTGGTGAAGTCCATATTCTCAACCAGAATCAGTGTGTGTGAGGTGTAAAGTGTTTTCCAGTAGAAGCTGTCCACTATTAATCCAGTGCTCAAAGGGCTACAATGGGATGTTCCCCCCTCATGTTAAGACACAATATTCCTGTGAAGGAATTAGTGCCTAGTCACTCCACAATGCTATGAAGCACAACATTTCAAGATGTGGGCGACTTAACAATGTTTTGCACAACATTAGATAGCAAAGAAAAAAACAGCTGTTGGAGACGGTCAATATAAAGTCAAAATAACAAGCTAAATATTTTATTTAAGATAACATTAAGCCACTTTACTGGCTTCCTGAGTGTCAGTCTTTGAATTACAAACACAGATTCAGAAAAGCTAATAATAATAATAATCTATAATCTTTATATCCCATGAAGGAAATTTGGTCCCAGTCGTGAATTAGTGAAATACACACAGCACACACAGTGAGGTGAAGCACAAACTGGCAAACCTTCGATTTTAAGAACAAAGCCTTAACCAGTAGGCCCCAGACTTTTTCAAAAGCTAATCTGATCACCACAGCGATCACCCCACAGCACTTTTATATCATCTAGATTTAGCCAGAAGTCATTTTTCTCTGCACCAACTTAGATACAATGTCCTCTGAAAAGGAAGAATAACCCCAACCCTGAGTCAATTCAACATCTCCTGCAAATAAGTGACCATCAGTAAACTATGTATTGCCAAGAAACAGAAAGATTATGTTTAAACACTGTCAAAGCTGCAATTGCTCAGTAAAATTGTGTAAATGTTCTCTTTACCAGGTACCTTTTTGCATTAGTCACTGATCCATTTACCACAGAAATGTGACAAAACAGGAATGCTTTTCATTGTGCTTTAGCATCCCCCCACCTCCACTCCAAATGAGTTCAGAGAGGCTCCATCTCATCTGTGTTCCATAGACTACCAAATAATGACAGGTGATTTGCAGAACATGACATGAATTGTGCAATAGCAGTAATCATCCGGGATGGGGGTCGGGCTCTCACTCACTAAATGTTCTTTTATAGAGTGTCAGTTAACGATGCACAGACTGTCAGTCACTTCTGCTGGGAGGAGAAAGCCAGCAGGTGAACACAGGGAAGGTTTTAGATTACTTGAGTCACAAATGGTGGCTGACAAGGAATGTAGCATGCTTTTAAAAGGGGGGCACATTGTTCGTTCTGGTGCAATGGAAATGCATACAGGTAATTTTCCCGTGACTGACTGGGGGTGACTATGTTGTTGATGTCAAAAAAAAGGCAAGAGGCAGTCTTAATTTGTGCTATTTGTGTTTCACTAATTCACGACTGGGAGACCGTATTTCCTTCACAGGATCAAAAGAGTGCATGCATGTCTAGTGATCTCTTCTTATATGTCTCGATATGTAGAGTTGGAAAATAACAGCTAAACTTCTCTGGACAACATGATGCTCATCTTACCTCTTAATATATGGTTGTGTCTGAGCATCCTATCTGTACTCTCCATGCTAAATGTATGATGAGTCCTTTCTCATATGAGCCAATACCCCACATGAAAGTCCTTTGAAAACATCCTTTAATGCAAAAAAAAAATGATCTGAATACATCTAAAAATCTGACAAATTTCAATACCTCTGCAATTGGATACAGTACAGAATACAGAAAACAGTACAGAGAACGGTACAGAAAAAAACAAACAACTCAGTGGGGTTATCCAATAAGCAATTGTGATTGTAATAGTTTCTGTTTTTATCACTTTACACACCATTGATAAATTACACATTAATAAATCTCAGCAAAGCCCCGCTAATCCTCTGTTTGACATTACAGAACTTCATCTGACAGGTGTTCAGCTGCCTTTTCTTAAAATTCATTTAATTTACCCCTATCAGAGTTGAGAGGCTTTTATCTCTGAGACTGTGCCCAACCACTCTGGTGCATGCCTATGACTGATGACATATCTGGGCATAATTCTGAAGTCTTAGTCTTGTTTTTCCCATCAAAGGACATAGGCTGTCAAAAACTATATTTGTCTATAATTTTGAGAAGAGCAGGGGCTAGCAGTCTGTTTCACATGTCTCTGTCCCAACGCATCCTGATGGTGTTCTTATCTGTTCCAGTTACACTCACCTTTCTCTAAAAGCCTCTCTTTGATGTCAGAACACAATTAGTACCATCCCATGTCTGTGACACCTTTGTATGGAAAAAGTTACTTCTGTCTTTTGATCCTGAAATTGCTAGCCACCACCTGGGCACTGAGTGATAATTGAGCTCTTGCAAAACATAGCAAACTGACAAATTAGTAGGCTATGGCGATTTACCCGTTGAGTCTGTTTGTGTCTGCCATGATTGCTTTCTTTGTGGACACAGCTGGCTAAATGCTGAAGTATTTTCATAATTAAGAAAGGATTATTTTGTCCTAGTCTACCTTATATCTTTTTTATATAAGGATCCCTGGCTAGTAAGAAGTGTTGGCCATGTAAGATTACCATTGGTGTCAGCTTCATAAAATAAAACATTTAAAATATGTTTTTGGTTTTATAAAAAGTTTAGAAAATCCTTTCACTTGTAAACTGCCATTGTTGTAAAAAGTGACATCCTGGTTGAGCTAATCAAGGTCCAGTCAAGGTGCAGCAATATCTTACCAGTCAGAGAACTGTCAGTCTGCAGTGAACAAATGCACCGGTCAAAATATATCTGTGTGTTATCTATCGTCCTCCAGGTCAAATGGGTGATTTGCTTGAGGAACTTGACACTCTGCTTTCTTCTATCCCTGAGCATGACTGTCCCATGCTTGTTCTCGGTGATATGAACATCCACTTAGACAATCCAAGCTCTGCAGACTTCCTATCTCTGATGGACTCCTTTGAGCTACAGCGGGTTTGCAGTCCTCCAACTCACAAAGCCAGTAAGGAACTTGATCTCATTTTCACCAGGAAGTGCGCCACTACTTCGCAGACAGTTACTCCTCTACATCTATCTGACCATTACTTTATTCAGTTCAAAGTTTCTCTCTGTCAGCAACCACCTGCTCCTACTTCAACTGTTTCTTTCCATCGCAATCTCAGGAATCTATCTCCTACTCACTTTTCCTCCTTGGTGGCGTCTGCTCTACCACCATCTAGAAGTTTCTCTTCTCTTGAGGTTGATGATGCCACAAAGTCACTCTGTTTTACGCTGAGCTCATGCTTGGATCGTGTGTGCCCTCTGTCTACCAGACCCGCATGATCCACTCAGTCTTATGTGTGGCTTAATGATTCACTTCGTTCAATGCGCACTAACCTCAGAGCTGCTGAGAGGAAATGGTACAAGACTAAGAATTCGGCGGGAAATCTAACACAATTCCAAGAACTGCTATCATCCTTCTCATCCAGTGTCACTACTGCGAAAAAGGTTTTCTATCATGACAAGATTCACAATGCCACAGACACCAAGAAACTCTTCTCCACCTTCAAATCTTTACTAAACCCACCTCCTCCACCTCCTGCAACTAACCTGACAGCTGACACTTTTGCTGCAAAATATATCTGTGTGTTATCTATCGTCCTCCAGGTCAAATGGGTGATTTGCTTGAGGAACTTGACACTCTGCTTTCTTCTATCCCTGAGCATGACTGTCCCATGCTTGTTCTCGGTGATATGAACATCCACTTAGACAATCCAAGCTCTGCAGACTTCCTATCTCTGATGGACTCCTTTGAGCTACAGCGGGTTTGCAGTCCTCCAACTCACAAAGCCAGTAAGGAACTTGATCTCATTTTCACCAGGAAGTGCGCCACTACTTCGCAGACAGTTACTCCTCTACATCTATCTGACCATTACTTTATTCAGTTCAAAGTTTCTCTCTGTCAGCAACCACCTGCTCCTACTTCAACTGTTTCTTTCCATCGCAATCTCAGGAATCTATCTCCTACTCACTTTTCCTCCTTGGTGGCGTCTGCTCTACCACCATCTAGAAGTTTCTCTTCTCTTGAGGTTGATGATGCCACAAAGTCACTCTGTTTTACGCTGAGCTCATGCTTGGATCGTGTGTGCCCTCTGTCTACCAGACCCGCATGATCCACTCAGTCTTATGTGTGGCTTAATGATTCACTTCGTTCAATGCGCACTAACCTCAGAGCTGCTGAGAGGAAATGGTACAAGACTAAGAATTCGGCGGGAAATCTAACACAATTCCAAGAACTGCTATCATCCTTCTCATCCAGTGTCACTACTGCGAAAAAGGTTTTCTATCATGACAAGATTCACAATGCCACAGACACCAAGAAACTCTTCTCCACCTTCAAATCTTTACTAAACCCACCTCCTCCACCTCCTGCAACTAACCTGACAGCTGACACTTTTGCTGCATTTTTTACTAACAAAGTTGCAACAATTCAGTTCAGTTCAACATAGTCAGTTCTCTAACCAAACTACAGAGGTTCCTCCTGCAAGCCTCTCTAAACCAACTGCTTCCTTTTCTTCTTTCACTCCTCTTTCCAAGGCCAAGGTGTCTAAGCTTCTCACAGACAGCCGGCCTACCTCCTGTATTCTGGACCCTATCCCAACAACCCTTCTTTAGGCCATAACCCCCACCATTGTGACAGCAGCCACACATGTGATCAATGCTTCATTAACTAGGGGTACATTTCCCACTGCCTTCAAACAAGCCCAGGTAACTCTGCTGCTCAAAAAACCATCCCTTGCTTCCACTCAAGTGGAGAACTACCGGCCTGTCTCTCTTCTTCCGTTCCTTTCCAAAACCATTGAACGAGCTGTCTTTAAACAGGTCACAGGATTTCTCACTCAGAACAACCTCCTCGACTCCAACCAATCCGGTTTCAGAACTGGCCACTCCACTGAGACGGCGCTTCTGTCTGTGACGGAAGCATTAAAAGAGGCCAGAGTGACAGGTCAATCCTCCGTACTCATCCTGCTGGACCTATCAGCAGCATTTGACACGGTCAACCATCGCATCCTACTGGACAAGCTGACCAACATGGGTATTGATGGCACGGTGCACTCCTGGATCAAATCCTATATCGCTGGACGGTCCTTCAACGTATCGTGGCTAGGACAGACATCAGCACTTCACCAACTCACCAGAGGAGTACCCCAAGGATCTGTGCTGGGGCCCCTTCTCTCACCTCGCTGAGCTCGACCATCCACTCCCATGGCTTTTCCTGTCACTGCTATGCTGATGATACCCAGCTCTCTCTGTCCTTTACGCCTGACGACTCCACGGTGTCAACATGGATCTCAGGCTGTCTTTCTGATATCTGCATGGATGAAAGGACATTACCTCCAACTAAATCTCTCCAAAACTGAACTGCTGGTCCTCCCAGCCAAACAAGCCATACATCACAACATCAGCATCAAGATTGACTCGCTGTCTGTTTCTCCCACCAAAGTGGCAAGAAACCTAGGTGTCATGATCGATGACCAGCTGACCTTTGCAGATCACGTTGCCTCTGTGGCCCGGTCATGCCGTTTTTCCTTATTCAACATAAGGAAGATTAGGCCGTACCTAGCCCAACATGCAACTCCAGGTCCTGGTACAGACTCTGGTTATCTCTCGTCTTGACTACTGCAATGCCTGTGCCTGTGCTGTAAGACCGCTACAGATGATCCAGAATGCAGCTGCACGTCTGCTTTTTAACCAGCCAAAAAGGGCACATGTCACACCTTTGTTCATTGAACTCCACTGGCTACCCTTGGTTGTTCGCATCAAATTCAAGGCAGTAATGGTAGTCTACAGGGTGATTGATGGCTCTGCTCCCATCTACCTGAATACTTTCCTGAAGCCCTATGTCACCCGCCGACCACTTCGCTCCTCTAAGGAACGTTATCTAGCACGGCCAACACCTTGCGCAGGTCAATCCAGACTCTTCTCATGTTTGGTCCCACGCTGGTGGAATGACCTTGTGAAGAGCTGGTGAATGTGAAAGTGCTACCAGATCAACTAATACCCTCTACACCTTCAAGAAACTCTTAAAGACCCAGCTCTTCCAAGAATATCTCCTGGCCTAAATTTTGAGAATGCACTTAACATCTTATACTTAATTTCCCTTTTATACTGCACTTTTTATTACACTATTGCACTTTCTACTTAAAATAGAGCAGTTTTTATGTTAGCAATATGCACTCTTTGTTAGTTTCTTTCATTGTGTTGCAGCTTGAATGTTATCCTCTTTTGTAAGTTGCTTTGGATAAAAGCGTCTGCTAAATGCATAAATGTAAATGTAAATGTCAACTTGTGTGATGCTTTAAGACTTACTGTCCTCCCTCATTCAAGGAAGGCCTTGTAAAACTCTGGAACACTATATTCCATCACAAAAATGTATTGTAAGTGGGTAAATCTCCCACAGCTATACAATTCAATAACCTTGCTTTTCCAGTCATTTCTGAAGATTGACCAGTGGCAAATAACTGGTTGTAATGGGAGGACGCACAATGACAAGAGGAACATGTGATCTCCAGCACCTGGCTAAAAGACCATAATCCACGTAGCACATTGCATGCTAGTCCTTATTGCTGGCCTTCAGTGTCACTTGACTCAGGCCATAATCCACGTAGCACATTGCGTGTTAGTCCTTATTGCTGGCCTTCAGCGTCACTTGACCCAGTTACTACAATCAAACCTCCACTGGAGTGAACAGCACATACCCATCATAATGTACAAGCAGACCGCTGTGACATCTGGACGGTGAAGTATAGAAGTGCATAACAAATGTGAAATGCAAACTAAATTATGTGTCTCACACAGTTCGGGATGAGCTCACGATTGATTGACAGCCATCACTGAACCCACGTCCGGGTGTAGGAGATTTAACCCACCTTACCTGCTCACTCATCTAGTGATTGCCATGCAAACATCACTTGCATGTGATCTTCACTGTTGGCTTCCCATGACCACCAAGCCCAACATGCTTATCCTCAGTGCTGATGGGCGAAACTATTTTTTTTAGACGTACAGCAAACACACCTTTCTTGTGAACAGCACATTTTCAAAGCTGTTTACTGAATTCAAAGAAAGACACGCGCCCTTAAGGTTTAACAAGGACACCGTTACTGGTTGTGCAACATATTCCTGGCTGGGTTTCTGGGTTCCAAAAGCATTGCAGTAGGTTTGACTCCATACTGACCTGGAGAACAAATTCAAAATTGTTAACAGACAGCCTGGCTTTAGTTTCCTTCTAGCAGCACTAGAAAAATTGTGCACGCAAAATGTAAAGCCTCAAACCAAACCTGTGTACATAATGTCCATATTTCCTGGAGTCCTTTGACAACAACATCCTTTCCTGTGTCTTTCAGTTTCCTTTGTGTGTGTTAACACAACCATGCACAAAGAGGCTTGCTGTTGTACACTTTCTCCACAAAAACAAGTGTATGTGATAATAGGAAAGAAAATGTTTGCACTTTGTTGATTCACAAGCATTTAGCAAGGAGGTGTTGGATGGTGGGTGTATCTGCTTGTGATGTAAGAGCTTGTTTGTGGGGCCGGTTCAGATAAAAGCATGCTAAACAAAAAACAAACAAATAAATAATTCAAGCGAAATTGCATTAATGGGGGGAGTGCATGTTTAAAGCCAACAGACTCAGACATGAAGAGGAGCACAACATAAACTAACAGCCTCTGATGGACATGGACTAGCATTGGCCTAAACAACAAAGAGACTATATATAGAGGCTGTACAGAGAGCAGGAGAACAGGCTACTAAGCCTTTCCAACAGGGCCTTCTGGATACATCAAACACATAAACAAGCCTCTGCTGCCTTGTTTCCATCTGTGTACTATGATATCCACAGGTCCAAGAGGTGCCTTGAGTGCTTCTACCTTTTCCTGTGGCTTTCAGTGCTTTTCTTCTGATTCAGCGCTCTTATTAGTGACTCAGCATTGACAGTGCTTTATAGTTGGGACACCCCGTACATCTGATTAAGCCCTCTTACAGATATTCAATCTCCCTGTTGTGGGCCTTCCTCAGGACATGCAGTAGAAAAATGAAGGTAATAAATGCATTCAGATGTTCAGAGGCAGTAGAGATTTGAACTCAACAACCAATCAAATCAGACCCCTGCCTTCCCTGCTCCTTAAGCAGAGTATTGATTGGGTGGAGGATATTCTGAAGCCTCCAGGATTGTTTATGCATGTGGACCAGATGTGTTTTTTTCCCCTGAGAGTGCAAATAGGCTAGGGCTGAGTTTTTTTTTTTTTTTTTTTTTTTTTTTTTTTTTTTTTTTTTTTTTTTTTGTTTTTTTGCTGGAGAGGTGCAAATAGCTAGGGGCGCAGTGCAATGTCTAACTAAAGCTTATTTAAAAACTGAGAATTTAAAATGAGCTCATTTAAACTTAAGGCAACACCTTAGGCACAAAAACTGATGACAGCTTCCACATGCAACAACATGACTATAGTCCATGCATAAGCATTTTGCTGTCATGAAAAACATTGTGCAACAGTACAGCTTAAAGGTCGCTTAATTCATTGACATTTGATTCATTTTTATCTGCTTAAGCTTATTGACTTTTCCATGTGATCTAACTAATGACTGCATGTTGTGAGGCCAGAGTTGAGAACATGCAGCTTGATGGAAAATCCATGTAAGCCATAGGCAAAACATGTTTACCACCTTTAAAGGAGAACTCCAGCAAGTTTCAACCTAGAATTCTGTTGTTAGGAGGTTTTACTCTCATTGGGCACAAGAATGACATGATAGCAGATGTTAGCAGATGCTGTTGTTTTTGCTCGTTCGTTGTCCAGTGGTTTGCCACTATTTTGTGTTGATATTCATGCACTTTAGCATCACCATACACCAGTGCGAAGATAGTACCCAGTCAGGCGATTATGATTCTACCTGATCACTGTTACTTAGTGCACTATTAAGCACACATGGGCAATGTCATTCACTTCATTTTTTGTAAGTGTAGCACCAAAATGAAGCTGTTATTATTATTGTTATTATTATTATTATTATTATGTAAAAAGTAAGGCTTTTTTGTGGTTAGCTGAACATGTGGAGCAATGCAAACCTAAGTACGTGTGCTTCATGTAAACCCAAACTTAGCAATATTCACTTTGATAAAACTGCCTGTTCATAATCAGTAAATACTACACTGCATACAGAGAGGGTGTCTGGCAGTCCCAGCACCTCACACAAGACAATCCAGACTCTTTTCATATGTTGTTTCACACTGGTGGAATGACCTTCTGAGAGCCCTTCTTGGGGACCCTGCTCCCGCCCTAACACTTAGCCTACACACACACACACACACACACACATACACACACACACACATTCTCATTTAGCACTTGCTTGTTGTTAATGCTGTTGTGTATGTCACTTTGCATAAAAGCCTCTGCTAAATGCATAAATGTAATGTAAATGGAGGACGACAAAGAAACCAACAGCAACAAAATACATGATGCATGATCAATATGATTTATTTCAGTATATGCTCATGGAATCAGTGCCATGGTATGACTTCATCTGAACTGTGTGACTTTGTTAAATCTTGTCTATGAAAATATTCTGTGCTTGTGAACGTCAGTATGTCTGTTTCCACGATCTGAAGTACAGCTGTAAGGGAATCAGTGGGTTCCGTTTCTGTAGACTGGGATGGAACACATCAAAGTCAACCTTCCTCACTCGCTGAAGGTAGTCCTCCAAAACAACCTGTGTGATTCAGAGACCATAGAAAGCATGCTTTACTCTCCAACAGGGCAGTTTAGAGACACAACTGAGGATTCATGTCAACATTGAGCTCTTCCTTCACCATGAGGTTAGACTAGTGAAATGGGGAATACTACACTGCCTGACTAATAAAACCTATAGTTTTTACAGTGAATCCATTCCATTCAACAAACAAAAAAACAAACAAACATACTATGAGGTGAAGAGGCAAAGAACCATTCACACAAGGGCAATGTCTGTGAAATACAATAATCCATTTATGCTCTGGACTAATTTTTCTTTGGGAGGAATCACTCTGACAAACAAAGGATCTGTACAGAGACAGTCAAACCTGTCTCATTGCCATTTCATGTCTGTCTATCTACTATTGATCTCGTCAGTGTCCCAGTGCGCCCCACAAATGCCGAAAGTTTTTGCCCTAGGAAAAACTTCTAGTAAGAGGTTCAGGTGAGTTGGACAAAGAAAAATGCTCTTAAATGGGAACTAAGGCCAAAAAAAAAAATAAAGTGCCTTCAGTGCATCAGAACAGGAAAAGGCTGTGTTTAGATATTTATAGATGTGCCGAAGTAACTGTCTGTAAAAATTACGGATTTAAAAAAAAAAAAAGCTGTGATGCACCAAGGTAAAAAAGAGTTGAAAAACAGAGTACATGACAGTTGGTACATGTCCTTCTACTGCTTTGAATGAGTATTACTATGACCCTTGTCAGACTGCTAAAAAGAAGCTATATTTACAGGCCAGCCATGCACCTCCATCTACATGGGACCCTCAAATAAGGCTGATTCACTTAAAGGGTATGTCAGACCACAGGGCTTGAAATGCATTTTAATGCGTCAAGCTTACAAATAAAGAAGTCAAAGATTGACATTGCACACTGCGACACTTTGACCTTCACCTGAGGAAGCTGCTGGAGATTAAAGCACTTTCCTTCCAGATGAGAAACAAAACTAAAGAAATACATCATTAGACCCCTCTCCTTCTTTAACTTCCTTCTACGGTTTGTCTGGTGGATGTGTGCACACTTCTTTTTTTCCCCCTAAATTTGAAAACCTGTGAGTGAAACTGAATTGCACACGGCACACAAACTGGTGTGTGAATGGCTCTTTGCGTAGCCTTAGTACAACAAATAATGGTCAGCAAAACCTTTATTAACGTTTTATAATGCTGACTTAACACTGTGAGTCAGCACACAAGTGTTTAATAGAACATAAACACTCATTTATCTGTTCCAAACCCTGTCCCTAAGTCACTCTAGGAGTGTATGTTTAAAACCAAAAAAAGCAGTATGAACACGAATATCTTTAACCCTGTAGGGCATGTGTGTTAAAACATAGACTGTCTGACAGATTGAGATAGAGGCTTAAAGAATATCTGAAGGCAATCCTGTGGAGCCTGTTAATTTTCCCTGCAGTGTGGAGGAGGAGGAGGATGAGGAGGAGGTGGAGAAGGATGAAGGAATGAAAAAAAAAAGACATGGACAAGGAGCACAATGGTGAGAGGTGACAAGGAAGGAAGTTGAGAGAACACTCACAGTTTGCAGGAAGGCAGCGAAGGCAGCAGCCGGAACGCTCTTGCTAAATGATCTGGCCTGTGAACAAGACAAATCAATACACAGGCTTCATGGAACAAGACCTGAAAGAGGTTCCTCACTCGGTGAAGCAGGAGGAGGGAGTTAGCCAGTGCAGGCCAGTGAGGGAACAGCGTGGGTGGAGGGCAAGAATGCAACAAACGATAAAGAGGCAATAGCAATGATAACAACCACAACAGCAAAAGATGCACATGGTGTGTGGTGGTGACTCAATACACCCCCAGTCTCCTTTCATCCAGGCGTTGAGGTGGAGGCTTTTTTCTTTGCGTCTTTACAGGAACGTAACAGGCACAGACCCTCAGACCTGTCCTTCAACTACACACTTAATCCAAAACAGCGTGAGTGGCTGTCCACACATTCCAGTTCTGACATGAAACAATGGCTTGATTAGGACCATTAGGGACCAGATTGGGAGTCATTCTGCACTGACTACATTTGATGCCAACATTCTATGACAGCATTCCATCAACAGGGCCTCATAAAATCCTCTCCATCTGTGTCAGTAGTAGACTGGGCTATTGGCGCTCGTTTGATCGCATGTATTTCTCAGTGATCAACGGCTTTCAACATTTTCAAAGGGGACCAGCATGCTGTGATACTTACTTCAAGGGAATAAAATCAAATGTAGAAGGTACTAATTGTAATTGATATTGACAAAGCAAAATGCTGTCAGCGCATATGAACCACCAGCTATCAAAGTATGAACTAAGACTGTCTGAACATTTACATGCTGTTGAATACTTTAGCATGCGTGTGTGTGTGTGTGTGTGACTGTGTACATGTGTGGGGAGAGACTTACATGTTGTAGATGTACATGAGCTTGGCTGGCAATGTCGTAAACCACGTCCTTGACATTCTGCTCCCGGCTCTCTCGGATAAAGTCTTCTTGAGATACGCCATGCTGAGTACAGAGGATGAGCATTGACTGGCATCTCCCCCGTGTACACCCGCACGCCCGCCCGCACGCACGCACGCACGCACGCACGCACGCACGCACGCACACACACAGACAGACAGTAAACATCATCTGCCACCATTTCAAACCCAATCTCCTCGGCACAAGCACTCCAGAAAAGAGGCCGAGGTACTGTCTGTGTTGAGTAAGCTACGTGCCCCACACAATCTCCGTTCACTGCCGTTATCTTTACAGAAGTGTGTCTCTTTTTTAGCCATCTGTACAACTGAAATGTCAATCATTCAAAATTTTGTTCTTGGTCTCTTAAAAGCTTTTCTGTAGAGATCATTCTGGGTTGCTCTATGTGATTATGGAGAGCAAAAAAACATTTAGCAAGACTGTAAAGATGTTTCATTAACAAAGAAAATCTTTTAGAATCGCTAATTGACTTTTGGCACAATCACCTGTTTTCTTTTGAGCAAAATCCACAAAAGCTCTGTGATTGCTATACCACCCCGCATTCACAGACCTGTCAATCTGTTGCTCATGATGAAAAACACAATCCCCTTTAACCTCAAAATAACTACAGATTCTAAGATATGCGCACGGTGAACAAAAGACTTCATTTTCATGTAAGATAATTGCAGAAAAGCTTGTCCCGATTGATCTGGAGAGGTATTTGTTCAATTCTTTGATGGATGGTGCCTCAAGACTAAAATTAGACATGTTGGCTCTCAGACAGCTTGGGGTGTATACAAATCAATAAACATATTGAGGAGAGTGTTTGGGTAAATAATATTGACACAGCAGACACTGCCCAAGGGATTCCTTGCTATTCTTGGGCAGTCTGAGCAGAAAACTGTGCAACAGCAACAACAACAACTTCCATGGTGACAAAAAGAAAATTCTATGTTAGGAAACCATTTTACCAATGTGAAACTTAAGAAAAATCTAAATAGCATGCAGAGCAATTACAGCTAATACAAAGAAAGCGAAATTAGTCAGGGCATTGCTCTGATGTAACGTTTGAAGTCGATGCTGTGCTCGTCAGTGGCATGTCATTATTACACATTTGGGCCAGAGAAACTGTGAGGGAACAGTTAATACTGACCTCCGCATGAAACCCAGAGGAAATGAGCCGGCAATTAACAGCACTCACTGCCGACTAATGGCAGCGCCCAAAGTGTCCCTTTGCATACTTTACCAGTCTCCAGTTATAACGGGTCCAACTGCACACACAGACAATGTGTTACAACAGTGCCCCCTGCTGTTAAAAAGCTGTCTGCCTCATACATGATACATGGTACATGGTCAGGGGATTCAGGGGAGATGATTGCTTACTCTCTAAGGCATTAGTTCATTTTTCTCTACATTTTTATACAGCATCACAGATCATGACCCTCCACACACACACACACACACGTCTCTGGCTCAGCCAATGACAGGTCTATGTCTTTAGGTTGACAGATGGTGTAAAACAAAAGCAGTGGTTTTGGCTTAATTCCTGCACACTGGCCCCCCTGCTATGACACAATCTCCCTTTCTACTAGTACTGCCATATGGGTCTTGCGTACTCTACTCTCCCTCTCTGCAAACTACGGCGCCCTACTGGGCGATCAGCTGAGCCGGGTACAACAGGCTGTATGTATGTGCATGTGCGTGCCTGTGTGCGAAAAACCTGCTGATATTGTCATATTAGTGCAAAGTTTGTTGGGAGTCTTTCTGTGTGCTTGATTGTTCTCTTTCTAACAATCGCTCGGAATCTTACCATGGGAGACGCCCTGTGGCGCCAGAGGTCAGATGCCTCACTTTGTTGTTAAGTAAAGTAACTGGTCGTTTTTCATGTTCTTGTGCAAGTGGACCTGTCCTTTAGAATGCTTGTGTGGGTTTATGCATGCATGCCTTTGCGTGCACACATGAATGTATATGAATGCATTTCCGTATATGTGTGGGCGTTTGTGAGTGTGCATGAATGTGTAGGTACCTATATTATGCGGGCAGGCATTTATTTGTTTGTGAGCGCATGAGTGTGTTTTGAATTGATCTGATTTATATGCTTTGCAGTGTGGCCCTTGCACATATGTGCACATATGTATGTGTGCATCTGTGTGGGTTTGTAGTGTCTGTACGTGCATGTGTGCAAGGTGGGTGCATGACAGTCTACAAAAGACATAGCTGTAAGCTAGGATGATGAGCACGTGAAGCAATAGGCCAGCCAGCCTGCCTCCCTCTGTGTGTGTCTGTGAGTGTGCATGAATGTATAGATATGTTTATTATGTAGGCAGGCATTTATTTGTTTGGGAATGCATGAGCGTGTTTTGCATTTGACCAATTCATTCAAAACATGATACAGTTGTACATACCAGTAAACAAAAACAGGTTAACACAAAAAAGCAATAATGCTTATTTCCAGTGTGGTCCTTGCACATATGTATTTGTGCATCTGTGCGTGTTTATCTGAATGTCTGTACGTGCGTTTGTGCAAGGCATGCATGTGTGCAAGGTGGGTGGTTACCGGTCTGCACACGACACAGCTCTAAGCTAGGATGATGAGAACATGAGGCAAAAGGCCAGGAAAAGGCCAGCCAGTCTGTCTCCCTCTGCTGTCGCTCCAGCCCTCCCATCCCATCACACAACCGCCACAGCCTGGCCTTACAGCCACCATTAGCGCCAAGGGCCAATAGTTCATTTTGTCGACTGAACAGGCACTCCTGCAACTGCTGTAAATCACACACTCTCATTTTGTGTGAGAAAGCCTTTGATTAATATGGCATTCAAATGAGCTTAGGCTTAAACTTGACAAAAGCAACAGAACTAAAACACTGTCTGCAATAAAAGCACACATCCAGCATCAAACAGTGTGCATCTTCTCTTACATTTCTGTGACCAGCATCGCATTAAGAAGACTCCTCCTTGTTTTCAGAAACAGGTTCATATGACCTCAAGGGATCATTAGGAGTCAATCAACTCATAGCCCTTTTGTTTCATGTTGCTGAGTGTTGTTGATAGACATGAGAACAACAGAATTTGGTGCAACACGACCAATAGCAACAGTTCTAAGCCAACTCTAACTGATAAGAAGAAGACATTGTTTTCTTATGCCCCATCTGTTAGCGTTAGCTGCCAGATCGCTAAATTCAGTCTACATTGTGCCAAATGCTGTCGTTCTTATACCTACCGACACCACTCGGCAGCCTCAAAGAACTGGGACACGGGCCAATTGTTTACTCACCAGCATGCAAATGTCCATGGGGAGATATACTCTTCTCCGACGGCTGTGGTATGGTGTCGCCCGCAGACAAGTGACAATGCCTTGAGCCTTGCCAATGTGGCTGGCTGCGTGGTCTGCGTGTACATCTTTTACACCTGCATATAAGAGACAAAAAGGGCATCACACAGCATTAAAACCTGGCAGCTGAGATGTGCTGGGACTCTTGTAGCATAAGAACATTTATTTTACCATCAATTTTGCCATCTCAAAACATATGCCACTAAAAAGACTTCACATACATAAATCACAAGTCTTGTTTGAGATAATGGAGTGAAAACTGAAATTGGACAGATTAAACATTTTCAAATATGAAAGTATGCAGAAATTAATTTGTTGCTTCCATATTTGATCTTCTTTTCCTTTTGGAAGGAGAGACACTTTGATAATCAAGGCCAATTTTTTCACAAAAGAAAAAGCACCCATCAGATATTTCTCTGTAAATTGGCAGATTTAAGACGAGTACTCAGAGAGTAGATTTAAGATGTTTTCAGACCAAAGCACAGAACTACAATGCCAACACATCACATTCATATGGTCCCTTTACCAGTTACTTGAAATTCCTGCCCAAATATGATCATGGACAAAAATCTTGACAATGCATTTTAATACCACTATGATAATGATCATAACATCTAAACAACACTGTATATGTCTAGTGACTTCATAGTTTATAGTGCATCCCCATTACCTCACATCTGAGACTGTTGCAAGCACCACTGGTGCACCACAGGGAGCTGTTCTATCCCCTGTAGTGTTCACTCTGTACACCTCTGACTTCAAATACAACTCTCAGACATGCCACATGTAGAAGTCCTCTATGACACTGCAATTGTGGAGTGTGTTAGAGATGGACAGGAGGGGGAGTACAGGAGCCTTATGGGGGACTTTGTGGGATGGTGTAAGACAAACCATCTACAGTTGAACAACACCTACAAAACTAGACTGGTCTGCTAACACTGACACACTCCATAAGAATTTCCTAAGGAGGCCAGAGTCCTCCAGAGTTTAAGATCTGCAGCAAACTCCTCCTTATGTTTTACCAGTCTGTCATGGCCAGTATCCTCTTCTATGTTGTGGTATGTTGGGGAGGCAGCAAGAGGACAAGGGATGCTGTTTGACTAGACAGGCTGGTGAGAAAAGCTGGCTGTGTTGTTGGCATGAAACTAGAGTCACTGACATCAGTAGCAGAAAAGAAGGGATGACTATCACCCCCTGCACAACACACTCTCCAGACAGAGGAGTATGTTCAGTGGCGGACTCCAGCCCTTGACATGCTCAACTGACAGGCTGAGAAGGTCCTTTGTCCCACAGGCCATACAGCTCTACAAGGCCACACAGAGGAGGAGTGAGATAGACTGGTCTGCTTGATTCTATACCACACAGTGACCCCATGGCCTATGCCTGGACCTCACCTGGTGTACTTTATCATTGTCTTTTAAATTACCCTACCCAAGCCAAGACTGGACCGGACTACGACTGAACTCTTACTGGACTATATTAGCCCACTGCACAGACCCCGCCCACCCCATTCTATTACAACATCTTTTCAGTTTTTACTCTTTCCTATATATCAAGGACTGGACTAAGCTTTTGCACTGCTCTCTTAAGTGCTTATATTGTTTTTTATATTGCTGTTTTATAATGTGTAGCCTAATTATACTTATATTCTGCCTGGAACCGAATCTGCACTGAAAATATACTCACACTGACACTTCTGCACTAGAGTTACCATAGCATCCTCCAGCACATTCCACACCGCTTCCAAACCAAACAAATGGGTACTCTAAAAGGCACACATAATAGGATTTACTCTCTGTATTTTTATAATGTTCATATGTCGTGTGTATGCCATATTGTGGAAGCTTATAGATACCAGAATTTCCTACGGGATAACAAAAGTATTTATCTATCTATCTATTTATCTATAATTAGTTTATGTATGACTGAACATGGACAAAGAATCAAACACTGAAATTTATGGCAAGTTTAACTAATTGAATCCTTAACAGTTACAGGATTTCCTCACCAACACTAAGGCCTTCATATTCAGAAATTGCAAACACTAGTCAAGTGTTTACATGTCATTCATTCTAAGTTGCATATCTGTCAAGGTAAGCTATTCTTATACAATTTTTTTTCTTTCAGTAGTTTGAAATTTATGGAAGACATGTATGTGACAGGACATGCAATAAAAGGCCATAATACAACGTGGATAAATAATCAAGAAATTCGGATTCTGCCATCACTTCAAGTCTGACAACATTTTTTTTTTATAATACCAACTACATATTTGATGCAGGACACAACTGAACTGGGACTCCACGAGTGCAAGAAGGAGCTCACAAATAATTGATGAAAGTCTGTGGACTGCCAGCTTACCTAGTGCCTCTAGGAAAAGGTAAAGCAGTGAGGACTGAGTGTTTTCAGAGTAGGTCTCCAGCTCCTTCAGGTTTCTGTATGCCCTGTCTTCCAGGTCTTTCTCCTGATAACATCAAACAAGAAAACTTGAAGAGAAAACATGCATACTAAGGGATTATGTGACGCAAGATGCCATGACTTTCAAATGCACAATGAACAAGAATGTTTCACTTACTCTTTCAGATATGATTCTCAGCAACCACCTTTTTGTGAGAGTATGTGTTCGAACAGCCTACAGATTAAAGAAGAATGAATACATCCTCTTAAAGTGTCAAGCAAAATAAAGACATGCAGAAGTAATACCAACCTTCCACAGTTCGATACTAATTGGTTGAAGTGGTGGATCATCCCTGTAAATATCTTCTACTGCTGTTTTCCAAAACTGCATACGCATTAAACCAATAGTTTTCTGAGACACTGCATCCTTCACCTAAGACAGGAGACATTACACCAAGTTACTGCAAGTTACAAGACAGTAGTGCATCATCTAACTTCCTACGTTCTTTAAGGACATGACTACTTGAAAACAGTGAGGAGTTACTTGACGGCTTTTTATGTTGCTCTATAATTTGCTATTGTTGGAATACCTGCCTGTGCCAGTTCCACATTAAACGCTCTCAAGGCCAACGTTGATCGGCGGGCGGCCTCCGGTAACAGTAAGGAAGAGATAAATCCATCATAGTCACGCGACCTATCAAAGAATAACGTAAGGGTTGCTTAAAGAATGAATCACTGGACCTTCAGGACCATGGCATGTCATGGATAAAATTTCCACCTGTTTAGACTAATTAAGCAATATAACACGAGTGGGAGTGGGGTTTTTCAGGAATATTCCCACGGGTGTGGTTAAACCGAATTACTTTATTTAAATGCAAGAGGTGAGTAAGCTACCAAGACTGCAAAACATAAGAAGAACTTAGCTGTCAGGCTTTGGTTTTAAGATGTAGTCTAACGTTATTTGGGAATTAATATTATATATGAACATTCTGTAAATCATTATCAAGCGTCGCAACAATTTAAATGCGCCACGACAAATTAAATAATCCAAGGTAAACCAGCCTTGGAGAACCATAAATTAGCTAACCTTATTACCTTACAAGATCAATACAGTATTTCTCGTTCTGTTGATTACTTGAGTTTGTTGATGCTCTTAAACATGTTACTTCTGTCGGTCTTTGTATGCAAACAGAATATGGTATAATCCTTTTTTGAAGGGAAGCTTTAGTGGAGAGTAGCCCATGTTTAGCGCTGATGGATGCCATGTTGACAAACCGCATACCCTTCAACTTTCACCTTTTCCCTTGTGTTACACACTTATCACTCCGATACGACAGAAGTGTTCCGCTTAGTAAATTTTTTGGTATGGCAACATTGCTTCAGTTAAAAGGCAATTCTAAAAATGGAATGCATATTGTGTGTTCTACGTGACAATTTCGCGCGGAATGATTTTGTTATTTTTGCATTTGGTGAAGTAGTAGCATAGCTTTCATGTGGCTAACGCTTAAGCTAACGCTTCTTCACGCAACCCTAATGCAGTTATATTGTACAGTCTGGGGCATCATGTGATACACCCGGATAAGCAAACACGCGCATGATGAACGTAAGGTTATATGCGATATTGTTCGCCAAAGACTAAGTGTAAATAGTCGTATATATCCTATGGCAATAACATTATACCGTATGTGCTGTTATGGGAGAGTTTTTCTCTTTTTATGCGCTCTTGGGTCAGCGGAAGGTGGGAATACAAGGTAAGATCACTGAACACTACCTCACGGAACTTTGTAGCTTTGTTTAACAAAGTAAAACTTTGTTTATGCTGCTTAAACAACCAATATACTGAGACGCCAGTATTCTCAGACGCATCAGGCTCTATGATCTTGAAGGGTTTGGTAATGATGGGGGACGTTATAACGTCTTTTTTATAACAACAGTCAGAGAGTATGCATCATTTCACTGTTTAAATGAAAACGTTGGACATTGAACTCGCGTAGCGTATATGGGGCATAGACCACAGGCATGCATACAACGTGATGAAGTCAGTCAAACAACTTGCAAGGCCCTTGTTTTGCCAAGACCTTAGTAGTAATGTGCAGTAAGTGCATGACTATAATGTGAAATTTTATCAGTGAGTTAAACAGGGATATTGTCTAAAAGAAATGAGATGGGTAATGTTTGACAGGACTGATCAAACTATAGCAGTAGACACTAGAGGGTAGTGTTGACCAACTGTCAACATACAATGTCGTTTTACTGTTGATATTGTGGCTAATATCTGTATAAAGTGTAGTAAATCTCATAAACTTCATGTACTTTTATGTTGTTTCTTAGAGTTTTAGCTTTGTGTTGATAATCTACTTTGAAGTTTGATATTGTGTTGATACGCTGCTATGAAGTATTAATGTTAGCCATTGATTAATTAATTTCCCATAACCTCAACAGACAGCCGTGGCATGGGGTGTAGAGGGCATTGGACATTAGGGTACGGAGTCCCCCTACTTCTTGGAGCTGATTATTGTATTTCTCACCATGTTAAATTTAGGCATTCATTTACAGCATTGCATTAACAAGACCTACCACAAAAAAGTGGCCTACTGGTTGGGACTTCAAGCTTGGAACTGAAGGGTTGCCGGTTCACTCCCTGACCAGTGGACCACAGCTGAAGTGCCCTTGTGCAAGACACCTAACCCCTCGCTGCTTCCCAGGTGCTGCTGTAGCAGGCAGCCCACTGCCCTTGGCTAGTGTGTGCTTCACCTCAGAGTGTGCTATGTGTTTCACGAGTTCACAATTGGGACAAAAGCAGAGACCAAATTCCTTGTGTGCGTAAATACACTTGGCCAATAAGACTTTCTCTGTTCTCTATTCTAATTCTTAGACACTCAGTGGGAGATGACCTCTTGCTTCCATACCCACCTGGGTCCCAGCATGGCTCTCCACATTCTCACCGGCATGTAAGAGACTGCCAGCCTGTCGCCCATGGCAACGTTACCCACGAGACCTGGCCGGCCCACAACCTCAGTGCATCCCATGTGGCAGTGTCCACAGCGTTTGTGTCAGAATACTTAAAGCCCACCAGGTGGGTGTATGGTCACATTACAGTGGTCAGCAACCCCCTAAGAACCGTTTCTGTCCTGGAACCCGGGGGCCAGGGGGGCTGTCTGCGGCGCCGGAGAACACAAGTGTCAGAGACTGCCAGGCCAAAGAAGTGTCTCTATGCACAGAATGGAGGCTTCTTCGACACAGACAACAACTCCTGTCTGGGGAATGTGGTCAGTGATGGAGAGATGGTGCAGGACAGCGGAGGAGTGCAGAACGCCCAGTTTGGTATCAGGAAGGACGGCACACTGGTCTTTGGGTGAGATATGCACATCCACTTTTAGAAGTTTAAATTGCTGGATATGTGTCAAGAATGTCAAATGGACTTATTTCATGCCTCATTCTTAACCCAAACAGTGGTGACTTTGTGACATGGACTGCTATATTGGTTTTGGTGTTACTGGTGGTGTTCATGGACTGTTCAGTGTACGGCTATCGGAACCTAGATACCATGGTTTCTTGGCCATATGGTCCCCTGCCGTTGGTTATACCTTTTCACACAGCTTCCAGAATGGAAATGGAAATAGAATCTCTGACCAAAGTTGGAAAGTGCTTTTTTAGCTGCCTTTCATTGGGTGTGGCATTGTTTATTCCTGTCCCAGCTTTGCAGTCAGTATAGTGCAGTAACACTGTCTGATGCTACATGAGAATTTGAGTAGAATCTGTATTCAGGAACTGTTTTATAGAACGTGGGAATGAACAGCCTCAGGAAATCCATGACCTCGAATGACCCTTGTGATATTTTCTCTGCGTAAAAAAAAAAGCCACAGACCTTGGAGAGGGGAGAGGGGGGCTGTTGTAAAACTGTTTTTCTCCATGGTTCTGGACGAGAGCATGGTTGTTTATGGTGACGGATCAACTCTTATGCATGACATAAAACCATAATCACTCTAAAGCCACGCTAAATAGTGTGTCAGACAATGAAATTGAATTTAGTCACAGTTATATAGTTTAACTGTAGATGAGGATGTCCACCAACGAGCAGACCATGGTTTTCACTTTCCTTAACTGAGTTGTACTACGAATATGCTGCACTATCTTACTCCACAACAGCAGCAACACCTAAACTCTGTTGCGTAATGAGTCTTGCCATCCCTGGAAAAACAAGCCACACAACAGCACTTTCTGTCCCCTTAAATTAGACCAGCTGTCAGCAAATACAACTTATGGGCCAGCTTGGAATGTCCATGGCAGAGAGGAAAAAAACAACAAAAAAAAACACATTCAGGAAGTCCCAGAAGAATCTATGAGAGGTTCAATAAAATGATAAAGCCTGCTACCTGGAACAGTGTTTTGAAATGGAGTGGGGCATTGACACCTAATGTGATCTTTGTCTGTCTTTCCTGTGATTGTTTAAAGACATCAGAAGTGATGGTTTAAAAAAAAAAAAAAAAAAGTATTTTTTTCTCTTTTGATCTGTTCTGTGGTCACTGTCTGGAAGCATATATTTCTGTGTTACATTACCTGTAGTGAGACTTGGCATTGCAATTAACACATAAGAAATTCCTTTTATAGAGAAAATGTGCCAGTTTAGTAGTGAGTATCTTTCCTTTCTAGTTGCTCTCTGACCTGTAAGATGTAAGTTTAATCACATGACCAGAATTCTTAGCAGTTAATTAATTTCTTTGAGTCTCTGAGGAAATTGAATTAGTACACACTGAGTTACTGTCCCTACACAAGCACATCAGTGTGTTTGTGTTCGGGTCTCATGGTCTATCCATCAGTATGTCTGTGTGATCTCCTGTTGGTTGTATGTGCTCCTTGACCGTAGGTACCTCTCTGAGGAGGACGTGCAGGAGCGGGAGAACCCGTTTGTGCAGCTGGTCTCTGGGGTGGTGTGGCTGCTGAGAAACGGGCAGGTGTACATCACAGAGAGCATGCAGGCCGAGTGCAACACGTCCCAGAAGACAGGTACAGCAGGGGGCTGTAGAATGGAGGCATTGTTTGGTTATGATGGACTGAATTCCAATAGCAGTCCTGAACCCTGAACCCAATTGATACTAATCCTTTTCATGATTGGCTGAGTCTTTTAGGGGTCAGGGCTTAAATTTAAGGAGGGCACTGAGATGCAGCCATGGTTATGACACTGGGCAGGGTCATGAGACACCTGAAGAATGACCAAAAAGCATAACAAGTTTTTATAGTAGGCTTGTGTGGAAGTAATGGCTTTCAGTTTTGGCAGTTTGCAATGTCATTATGTGGGAAACTCAGATTACACGCCTCAATTTCAGATCCTCAGTTTATTCAATTTTTGTTTTCACAACCAAGCTTATTCACATCATGAAGTAATTACACTCATACTCATTAAAGTGGTTGTTAAACTATTGTTCTCAACCAGTTGTTTTTGGACTGTTTGCATAACATTTCAGTGGTGACACAAGAATGCTAAGACTCCATGGCTTATTTTTAGCATAAAATCAAAGCTCAAAAAGATTTGCATCACCAACATGTGTCTGTTTCTTATGCCAGTGGTCTTGTGATCCTGTTTATCTTATTCCTTTGTGCATGTACTGCATGTTCCTCGGCACATTGTATGCTTTCTTTCCCAATAGGAACATTTGATAAGTTTGTGAATGTGCTGTCAGCCAGGACTGCCGTGGGACACGACGCAAAGGGCCAACTCGTCCTCTTCCACAATGATGGCCAGACGGACAGCCGAGGGTGAGGAATGCCCACAAAGAGGGTGGGGAGGGAGGGGGTGTTGCGGGGGCAGCTGAAGAATAATAATACCAGAGGTGGAGGAGAAAGGAAGGAAAGGGCAGCTTTCTTTCTCTCCTTTTTCATTATTGATCCCTTGTTCTGCAGAGGGTTGGGGTGGGCAAGTGAGTGAGTGAGTGACTTAATGGTCATTGGGTTTAATGGGGCTTTGTGTAGTCGCTGGGCCGTTTAAGCAGGACTCGTCGTCCACACTGTCTCTGTGAGTCACAATTTTCTCTCAGATGCTGAAAACAGATTAGTTTCAACCTAAAGCCACGTTCACACACATAGCTACTCACCCATCGCTAAGGATCCCTGGCTAGTAAGACATAGCCTTTTAAGACTGACATTGATATCAGCTATACCTAACAGGTTTTTAAAATAAACAATTTTTTTTATTGAAACTCTAAAACATTTGACATTTTTTGACAGTCATTTGACATTTGACAGTTTTTGACATTTGTAAGAATGCCAAAAACTAGATGATGCCTAGGTCAATCTTAAGGCCAACATGTCTTACTAGACAGGTTGCTGACACACTTTTAAAAATTTAACTTGACACCACACGTTCAGAGTTGAGAATTTTTGAAACGTGCCTGCGTGCGTGCGTGTGTGAGTGACAGCAAGAAAGAGAGAGTATAAAGATTGCAGACTGAGCCTCTGAGGCCTGAGGCTAATACCATGCTGTCATGTTATGTCCTCACTAGTGTGTGTGTGTGTGTTTGGACGCAGCATGAGCCTGTGGGAAGTGGCTGATTTCCTCAAGAGACAGGGGGTCATCAATGCCATCAACCTAGATGGAGGAGGTTCAGCTACCTACGTGGTCAATGGCTCCCTGGCCAGCTACCCATCTGACCACTGGTCAGTCATTACACAGTGCATTACTCACAAACATAAACACACACAAACACACACATCCATGCACACACAAACGATTCACATTTGTTATTATTTGTTAGCTTGGCATTATCTGTAAATAACAGTACATGTTCTATGATAGCTGAATAGTTGACATTATGCTTTAAGACTACTATTCTTCAGTGAATTACTACACCATTCCTGATGATGCTATGTTGACATGTGCTTCTTCACTATTTCCCGCTGCAGTAAGGAATCCATGTGGCGATGCCCGCGCAACGTTTCCACCGTGCTGTGCGTCCACGAACCCCTGTGTCAGCCTGAGGACTGCAGCGGGCATGGCATCTGTGTCTGGGGCCGCTGCCAATGCCACCCTGGGTGGCAGGATCCAGACTGTGCCAGTCTAGTTTGCCAGCCTCAACTGTGTGGTGACCACGGGGTGTGCACAGAGAGTGAGTGAGCCCCAGTGACATCACCGCTGTGGCCTGAACACAAGTGTGCCCCATATGCCCTGAACCCTCAAACACTTAACTGCCATAAATCGGACAGTCATGAAGCTTGGGCTTAGGAGGGACATTGGGATTTAACCATAGTCATTTTTAAGACTGCTGTTGGCCTCCCCTGAGCAGTGTCCATCCCATCAGTTGTAGGTGCTAATACACAAGGCCCCTGAGAAATAGGCCAAGCATTTTTACTAGTCAGCACAATACTCTATGTGCTAGGATGCTTATCTAGTTACAGAGGTGCATTCTAAGCTTAGCGTGTACCTGTTTGTTTATTCTGTACACTGCTTGTCACTGCTGGTAAATATAACCCTCCTTATTCTTCTTCTGACATCAAGACTAATTACCAAATCCAATTTACGATCCTTTGCAAAGGTTGTAATGCGCTACAGCTTGCAGTTTGTGTCAGAAGGCATAATTTCTCATCTCATTGTTCCTCCCACATTTATCAGTTTTATTGGGTCTTTTCTCTGCAGACGGCTGCGCTTGTGATGCTGGCTGGATTGGCTCAAACTGTAGCCAAGGTAAGCGCACCCTGCAGGAGTGTCAGTAGTGGCGGCGGTGGTGGCTTTTTCTATCTATTTCTAGAATGTGAAAACACAAACCTCAGTTCCTGTTAGACGGGTCTCACAGAGGTGAATTGAATGCTGAGATCTGACAGGCTGCAGCAGTAGTAGTCTGTTTTGGCTTCTTGTTTGCGCTTGTCTTTCAAGGGTTACCCTGAGGAATCATGCCAGAAGTGCGTCAGATATTTGAGGGCATGACCTTGTGTACTCCTCTCCTCTCCTCTCCTGAATGCCAGTGCTATCCCTTCATCAATCAATTCATCTGTCCTTCTGCTGCCTTGTCTCTCCATTTCTGCCCTCCTCTCTCCTTTCTGACCAAAGGCTGTTTGTCCATCTCTTCTCCCCCCTCTTGGTGTAGTGTGCCCCGTGGGTTTCTATGGTGACGGCTGCAATCAGACATGCAGATGTGCAAACGGAGGCACATGTGACCCCATCCATGGCAGCTGCTCGTGTCCGGCTGGTTTCCATGGTGATCTTTGTGAACAAGGTAAGAGTATGTGTGTGCATGGTTTTTTTGTGTGTGTGTGTGTGAGACTAAGACCTCCAGGTTGTCTTCAGGCATGCATCACGATGATTAAAAACACACTCTTGTTTCCTCATATCGGTGCATGTGAGTGGTGATCAACAGGCATACTAGTTTGTCCTTTGTACAGAGAGGGAGGGAGAGGCCTCATTAGTCTCTTTGTAGATGCCTGGTGTATCACGTCCCTATTCTACATCGATCCTGAACAGAGGGTATCTGGCAAGTTGTTTACTGCAAACTTTCACAGCCTTTAACAGTCTCACAGATTACAGCTGAAGAGAGCTGGAGATTAGAGACCTTGTGTGTGATTGATGGAGAAAGAAACAAATGGATAACGAGCACACACAAGTTTTTTTAAGAGGTCCTTCGGATATGCGGCAGTCTTGTAAACACTCCTAGTACCTGTTTTCTAAAGACAGTCTAACCAAAGATAGATGTTGGCTTGTTGACAGCAGCACATCTCCAGCAGACCATAAATGTTTGTCTGGCTGTACGTGTGCGCGTGTGTGTGTGTGTGCTTCCTTACCCAGAATGCCCTCTGGGCTTCTATGGGCTGGGATGCCAGATGCCGTGCCAGTGCAAAGACATGTGTCCCTGTGAGCCTGCCACAGGAAGCTGCAACGTCACCTTTCACAAAGAGAAAAACAACACCATGCATAGAGGTAAGCGATGGATTGCTGTGTGTGTGTATGTGTGTGTGTGTGTGTATGTCTGTCTGTCTGTCTGTCTGTCTCTATGTTTGCATCTGTCTGAGTGTGTGGGTGTGTATGTATGCCTTTGAGGGTGTGTGTGTGTGTGTGTCTGCTGTGGCCCCAGTCAACTTATTTGCATGCAATGAGGAAGTTTTGTCAGATTATGTGGAAGTCAATGTTTTTCTCCAAGCTTATTGAAAATAGCAGTTTATTCTGTTGCTGTGTAATTAAATGACACAATGTTACATGAGGATGATGCAGGTTATATCAATGATACATGAGGAACACAACATAACATAAAATAGCATAGAAAGTGTGTGTGTGCGTGTGTGTGTGCGTGCGTGTGTGCGTGCACGCATGCGCTAATGGCTTTTGGTATGCAGGATATCTTGAAATACTTGTGTGCTCTAAGGAAGAGTAATATGCAGTTATGATACATGAGTCTGTCTGAGTCTGATATATGAGTCTGTCTGCACAGAAGCATCTAAGAACATTGATGCAGTTGATCTAAGAACACCACTCAAGTACAAGCCTCAGTGTGGTGTCTTTTTTCCCTGTGACCTGTTTTGAGATTCAGAGTGCAGGCACCATCCTCAACCTGAGTCTGTTAAGTGTCAGAGTGTCACTGTCTAATACACCTCAGTGTGTGGAGAGAGAGCAGATAGACAGGAAATGGCTTTTCCATCTCTGGTCCTTGTCCTCTATCTCTCTCTCTCTCTCTCTTTCTATCTCTCTATCTCTCTCTTTCTCCCTCTCTGTTTGTTTCTGTTCTGTTCTGTTTCTTTGGTTTATCTAGCTGTTCATCTTGTTTCATGGTTTCATGCGTTTCAAGGGATACAGTATATCACCAAAAAGATGTTTACCATTATCTGACTCATGCCAGTGCTCATCCATAAAAGCACAGCAAACCGCCAAAATGGGGGATCTGGCAACATGACGGGGTCATAAGGTCACCATTTATTACATCAGTGTCTGAAAGCTACACTTATGCCTTACACAACAGATTTTGTGTATGGAGATATACAACAACAACAGCAAAAAAAAGATATTCCTGGGCAGCTTTTTGCTTTACACTCACAAGACCACTACAACGATTCTATTTTCTAGCACACAGATGATCTGATGTGTCAAGGATGTATTTATTTTGTGTCAGTTGCACATTCAAAATTTAAATTTTTGTTTTTCTATAAAGGAAACTATGTCACACCCGACCAGTGTGTTTAAGGCTTGGAGTTTGTCCCGGCTGTAAAGCCAGGACTGTTTTATCAGCTAGTGTTTGCTTGTTGCTATGTGGAGTTGGAGGCCATCCCTTTAAGTTGGATTCTGTCTATGAGGTTTTCTTGTGGCTTTGTCATTCTTTCTTTCTTTCTATTTATCTATCTTTCTCGTCACTCCATTTCCTGTTTTCTTTTCCACTGCAGGCATCTGCTTCCCTCTATGTGCTATGGTTCCATTCTCCCTTTCTCCTTAGTTACCCTTTTACAGTCTTATACACTTTATTCTCCCTTTTCCTTTTTATTTTCACTGTTTTTCTGTCTCTCTCTCTTACCCTCTCTCTCCTCCCTCTGACCCGAGTATGGCAGCCGTGCTGACACATGATAGCTCCCCCAGTAAGTAGTCTGGTGGTGTGATAAACAAAGCTGGTGGGGGCTCTGGTGGCCCTGATATGTGTGTCTGTGTGTGTGTGTGTGTGTGTGTGTGTGTGTGTGTGTGCGTGTGTGTGAGAGAGAGAGAGAGAGATAGGGCAAGGACAGAAAAGAAAGAGGACCTTGCAGAATCTCACACAGCTATCATTCTAGGCTCAGCTGTCCTTTTATGCATATTACACCCACTCTAGAATACACACACTCACAACACACACACACACACACACACACACACACACACACACATACTTGATCTCCCTTTCTGACCTTTCCTGAACTGTGATGAAAGAAAGAAGAGGAAACTGTGTCTTTCCTTTCTTTTTTCTTGACCTTTCCTTTCCCTTTCCCTCTCTTTCTGTTACTATCCCTCTCTCTCTCTACTTTGGTCTTGCCACCCTATGGCCTCCTCCTGCCGAGTTGATAATGAACCCAGTGGCATCTGTGGAGAGTCCCCAGCTGATCACTCCAGCTGGACTCTGGCCACTGCCTGAGCTTCAGAACCGCGGCCTCATCGTTATCTGTCTGGCAGCAGGACTGACTTGCCAGGCAGCGACGGACCGTTCTTGTCCTGCCAGTGTGCTCGCCACAGATGGAGGGTTTAAAATTAGACCCACTCCCCTCACCACAGCCCCCTCCCCTCTTTCAAACTCGTTGTCCCCCAGACCCCCCCAAACCCCCCTTGTGGCCAGTTTTATCAGTGACCTGTCTTGGCCTTTTAACTTTTTGAGACCAACGCCCACACCATGCGTCCAAGGGCCATACCCATTCTTCTCTATCAGATTACTTCGAGGTTTTGTCACACAGACATAACACGCATATGACGTTAGCCTGATCTACCTGGCCTTTCCAGTGGTGCTAGTTGCCTAGTGTCTGTGATGAACAGTTCGCAAGAAAATTTGTGTTGAAATTAGGTTAGGGCTTTGGGCTTGTAGCCGAAGGGTTACTGGTTCTATCCCCGACCAGTGGACCATGGCTGAAGTGTCCTTGAGGCAAGGCACCTAACCCCTCACTGCTGTAGCAGGCAGCCAACTGCTCTGAGTTAGTGTGTACTTCACTTCACTGTGTGCTGTGTGTGTTCCACTAATTCACGATTGGGTTAAATGCAGAGACCGAATTTCCCTCACAGGAAAATAATAATAATAATAATAACAATAATAATAATTAATATTATTTTCAAGCAACAGTGTGTCTCTTGCACCCCATATTCTTCTCTATGCAGTAAAATATAAAAATAGATCAAAAATTCTGTCAGTAAATATATTTTTGCAACTGAAATCATACAGTATCCCACTATCATGGTTGTTATATTGCCAGATTCTAGACAACCTCCTCTATCCAAATGTGAAAACAAAAGATATTTGATCTGGCATGCTTCCAATGGTGAGATATCTGCAAAAATGTAAAAAATATATGAGACTGAAAATATTTTTTTCTAAGGTTAATGTAAGCCACTTGTAAGTAGTGTCATATCAAACTCTACCAGATTTGGATAGCCTAGACTGTCCTGACAAAAAAATCAAGGTACATCGTGTTGATGGGCCTTATAATGACGGAGAGAAGACCTTAAAAGTAAAGGTAGTGAAATTATCCCAAAAAATAGCCCAGGGCTCAAAGGGTTAAGGTTTCATTTTGGGGATTATCTACACATAACAGCATTCACACCACACACCAGTGCAAAACATGCACACAATCATTAAACACACATACAAACACACACAGACTCGCATTGATGCTGGTCATGTGGCATTGGGTTCATTTGTGAATTGTCATGGCGTGAGGTTGCTGAGGGAAACTCATGAAACCTTATCAGAGCTGTACTTTGCCTCTTGTTTTGCGTGCAGCTGGAGAGATGTGTGTCAGTGTGTGACTGCAGAGACCTTTGGGCTGTGTGTGTCTGTGTGTGTTTGTCTGTCGGTGTCTGCATTTGTGTGCATGTGTGTGTGTGTGTGTGTGTGTGTGTGTGCTTACAAATGCACACACAGACACACACACTCTCTTTCCTCATCTCTTTGATTGTGTGTGTGTGTGTGTGCTTACAAATGCGCACACAGACACACACACACTCTCCTCACATGTTTGATTTTGTGTGTGTGTGTGTGTGTGTATGTATGTATGTATGTATGTATATGGATATGGTCATCTGTGTTTGGTAACTTTTGTTTGGTTCTTCCTACAGCTGGCCATTGCCTTGCCATGGAGCTGTGGCGAGATTGGAAGGCAGAGGAGGATGCACACACACCAAAGCCTTACTTTACTGAGTAAGTTTCCCAGGACACACACTCTCTCTCTCGCGCGCACACACACACACACACACACACAAACACACACACACACGCATGCACACACAACTTCACATCACTCCTCTGTACGCTCACATGTACACACACACACACACACACACACACACCTCACAGGCCGATGATGCTTGCAGCAGCTTTTACAACTATGTTACCTGGTAGTTACCTGTTTTTTTTTTTTGTTTGTTTTTTTTGTTGTTTGTTTGTAGGATTTTTACCTTTGACAACAAATAAGTGGGAGAGAAAGATGGGAAAGGGTGGGAATTGTGTTTATTGTATGGACACACCTTAGCCAACTGTGCCTTTTAGATTCCATGATTTCAGATTGGATGCCTGCTGAGAAGTCCAGACAAAAATGTTGCCCAATATCAGTGGAAATGGATGCATTGAGCAGCAGCATTGGTGGTGGTTATTGAGGTCCCCCTGTACAGCACTGTACAGTGTCTTGAGAAGTGATATATAAATGCAATGAATGATTATTATTATAATGATCATTATTATTATTGTCAACACTGCCCAGGTGCATTGCTGAAAATGTTGTGTGTTTTGTCATCAGTTTTACTCTTGGATCATAAAGCAAGACTCTGACTTTGTGCGCCTGTACACTTGACAGTGGAAATGTCCACAGTGGTTAATGTTGTGTGTTTTTATCTATGCTCCTGATTGCTGTGTGGGGACTGTGGAGCACTCCACTTTGATTATTGCCATGGGAATAGGGCTGCTCTGCTGGACTCTGCTGTTGAGCAAATGCCTGCTTTTATGGCGAACGGGGATCTCATGACCTTGTCAACAAAGCTGCAGACTGCAAAGCACTGCGCATTTGTCAGGTTCATGGTTGCATAGTTACTTATACAGACAAGTAATGCACAGTCACACACACACACACACACACACACACACACACACTTACATGCAAGTCAGATACGGTCTTAGGAGGCTAACTATAGCTGCATTCCTGCCTGAGCCTGTGTTATGTGCCGAGGTAGTTGAGGTTAAAGTTTATCATTCTGCTCCACTACCACACTCTCCCTCTCTCTCTCTCTCTCCCTCTCCCTCTCTCCCTCTCTTTCTCTCTCTTTCTCTCTCTCTCTCTCGCGCTGCAGACAAACCTGGCTCGGTATCGCAGCAGCCCTGGCCTCTCTGCTGATGGCGAGTGTGGTGGGTAACCTGATCCAAGCGTGCCGAAAATGTAGCCCAGCGTGGCCCAGCCAAGAACAGTACTCCTACATCCCCCTGCACGAGCAGAACGGGGGATCAAGCTGGGAAGGGTCACGGGGGGGAAACGGGCAGAAAAAAGTAGGAAGAAGAAGAGGAGGAGGGGACTTCCAGCTGGAGGAGTCGGATGAAGACCTCTCTTGATAGGAGCTGCCAGAGAGTGTGCCTGTGTCTGCTTGTGTGTGTGTGTGCCTGTGTCTGCTTGTGTGTGTGTGTGTGTGTGTGTGTGTGTGTGTTTGTAGGTGTGTTTGTATGTGTGTGTATCCATGTTGGGGGTAGGGAGATCCCATGCACCTCCCCAACCCCCCAGTCTCTGTGTCTGAATGTCAGCCAAGTGGAAGAGAGCAAGAGAATGACAATTGCATATGAATGTGTGTGTGTGTGTGTGTGTGTGTGTGTGTGTGTGTGTGTGTTTGTGTGTGGGTCTGTCTGTGTGTGTTTGTGTGAGAGAGAGAAAGAGAAAGAGAGACTGAGACTAAAGAAAATGAGAGAGACCTTAATGGATAAAATGCTAGCCAGTGTGAAGTGTGTGGCTGTCACTTGTTTGTTTGTGTATGAGAGAAAAAGAGAGAGAGAGAGAAAGTGCTAGACACAGAGTGAAAAAAAGAGAGAGACCTTAATGGATAAATTGCTAGCAAAGCAATGTGTTACTGTTTCTGTGTGCAGACGTGTGTGTGTTTATACTTGTTGTCCTGTGACTTAATTGAAGCCCCTGTCTTAGTGAGTGCCTCAGAGGGGTTTTTGCACTGAGAGCCCTGCTCTCCACAGTCCCTACTCATTAGCATTGGCTCCTCATTTGTCAAAGACAAAGAGGAGAGAGGGAGGGAGGGAGAGGGAGAGAGGAGCAAGAGAGAGATGGTAGAAGGACCGCATCAAAACAAAGTCCTCACTGATTCCAGCTCCTTTTGTCCCTGCTTATAATCACTGATTTTGCTGCAGCGCTGCCATTGTGGCCGGCTTTCTGGGCCACAGGCGTAGCCGATGGAGTGCAGACGTGAAAGGGATGTTAGTGAAGCCGTTAGTCCCACACGCTCTGTACAGCTGGCCCCACTGAAAAGCCTGGCCAAAAAAGCCTGAAAAAGACCCTTGTGATGGTGTGTGTGTGTGTGTGTGTGTGTGTGTGTGTGTGTGTGTGTGTGTGTGTGTGTGTGTGTTTTTTTTAAAGGACTGCTGATGGAGCCAAAGCTAAAGTCACAGGATTTAATCTTTTCTGTTAAAGTGCTATATTTTAACGAGTAGGTGTAGACAAGGTCACAGAAGACATTCCTTTTTCAGTCATATGACGATGTGTCTCTTTTTTGACAAATCAAATATATATAATTTTTTTGTGGTGTAGTGAGCACAAAGGCTACTGGTCTTTTGTTGACACAAACAGCAACAAAAAACAAAAAAATCTACACCCGTGCTTTTTGGCAGCTTGTCACTCTTTCTTTTGAGGGACTATCTAGGATAGGTGTTTTTTCTGTTTCTTCAGTAACACGCAAGGTACAAAGTAAGGTACAAAGTATAGACCCTACTGACAAGCTGTTTTTTACGTGCTCTGCCTTTGTTATATTCTCAGCTTAATTTGAAATATATTGGCATTATGAGTCAGGCATGCCCTGTGGTGTGTGCTTTCCTGTTTTTTGTTTTTTTGTTTTTTGGAAGAGCAGTTTTCCTAAACTATTTCCAGATATCTTGAAATGGAATTCATGGTCAGAACTTCATTTTTTCTATCATCCTGGAGGTGGCAAGATTCAGGGAAAGAGAGAGAGAGGGAAAAATTGTGTTCTAGGGTGTGTAACCTGAAAGACAGTGTAGTTATGGATTCAAAGTACATCTTCTGGAGTCCCCTCTTGGTCCCCACAGCCTGAGGGCAATACAACAGAGACATGCGTCCTGTAGTTTGCTGCACATATTGTCCAGGGGGTTAGGATTAATATGGATGCCACTGCAGGGTCTTGAGAGCATTACAAGAAGAATGAGGAGGCCTCAATTCCATCCGTCAAGCCATCCCCCATAACCATAGAAACCTAGTTCTTTTATATCTGCTTGGATCTGTTCACAGCACATGAAAGAAAAAAATCCATCCATCTGGCTTTGAAATCCTGTTTTGCATGAGATTTGCCTAGCAGGGAGTCAACGATAGCACATATGACTATCATACAAACACAAGCAGGGGCTGTCAACAAAGGCAGCTAGCTTTGTACGGCTAGTCCAATTTCCTTGCCTTAGGCCTCAAGGCTGTGGGTTGAGCAGAGCTGCCAATTGGGTCATACCTTTTTAGAGGTGTGTTGAGGTGTCCCAAGAGTGCTGTGGTTGAAGGCGGAAAGTTATTATTATGAATTAGTTTATGTGAGTTTGATAAATCTATTGCCTAATATTTTGTGTTTGTTTTGCCAGCTTATCATTTAAATTGATGCTATTTTCATTTGAGAAAACTAATGTAAAATAGTTTTGTCTTTGGAGATATGTCCATGTGTTGTTTTTTTTCCCAAGACAAATTGTGATGCAGTTAGTTACCCTCAGTGTGGCTGTGGTTGTGTATGGGCTACTTTTAGATCTGTTCAGCATTGTATAACTTTTAAAAAAATTAAAAGGACCTTGACTGGCCAAGGGTACCAATGTGCTCCTGGGACCCATTTCTGGTGCGAAGTGAAGGCTATTCACAAAGTTGTCTGACATGGCTAATAAGAAATACCATGAGAACAGAATATGTTGTTTAACAGTGGCTTTTTGATGCTGATAGGTCTTTCTAAAAGTAAAGTGTTTTGTACAGTGTACACTTTGTCAGGCAATGGGCCTTTCTCACAGCAGCCATTTTTACAAGAAGTGGCAGGGTAAGCACAGGTGTTATTAATGGCATCCAACGAGGATCTGATTCTGTTACATGGGCTGTCATTGAAAACACCTGTACTTACCCGGGCACTTATTGGAAAAATGGCTGCTGTGAAATGGGCCCATTGTACAAAATATTCTCAGGTTCTTTCTTGAAAGTGTGTTTTTCAATATTTATTTTGGTCTGCCTCTTATGTCTTGCGCCAGGGCATGATGTGTGACATAGAATAGATACTAGCAATGAAAAACACAGCATATGCAATGTACAGTACTAATTCCATTATATTTACGACGATGAAAAAGAATAACACCAATTTATACACTTTAGACCAGCATGCTTGAAGAGGTGTTGACGCCATTATTGTGTTGAGATTGTTGATAGATCATGTCACCTAGTGCACCTAGTGCAATAGGTCATCCCTAAGAAAAAAATGTTGCGTTACAAGTTAATTTCTGCTGTACGTATTTCTTTTAGAATAGAAGTAGGAAACTGAGCTGCATTTGTCAAAGTAAATTCTACATGCCATTAACATTACTGAATGGATGTGCTATTTTTGTCACCTTAAGAGATCAACTGCTATCATTGTGTCATGTGTATGAATCTTCCTAATAAAATGAAAAATAACTTGCTATCTTCTCAATCTCACTACTTGTGAATAACAACCTGGGATGTTTTTATGCCTTTATTAATTTTAGCCAGTAATATCTGTCTGTTTATTCTACCAAAACAGCAGTTAGTGGCCCATAGATGTTACTGAAAAAACATGTCCAGACTTGATGATGGATTAATGATGCATATTGAGAATTCCACACATAAATGGTCTATGTGCCACTGCTGGTTTTGAGATTCGGTTTGAGATTCAGCCAACTTTTGAAATTTTAGTCATGTGGGATATCAGATAGAGCCCACAGGGTGTGTCTGTGTGAGAGAAAGAAAAATGTACAGACACCTAGTCACTTAAATCTTGATCTCAAATGTTCAGTACAGGGCATATCAGTCTATTTGTTTTGTGATAATTCTCACATTATTCTCATCGGAAGCGAAGGAGACAGACATGGTTTGTTAAATGCTGTGAATGGCCTCTTACTGCAGACTTGATGGACAGGATGTTCCACCCCAAAAGGTTAAGCGACTCACCTTGCCTTGTCTATCTTGTCTCTCTAGTCTCTCTAGTTCAGCTGATGCAATTCTCCACCCAGATGTCATTCTCTACCCAGGAGCCCCCCGCCCAATTCAATCTTTTGCCCTTGCTTATCTCTCATTATTGTTGTCATCACAATGATTATGAACCGTCTATATTACGGTAATAAGCTATCCGTATAAGTTTCAATTTTTTTATTTTTATTAAGAGTCTAAGAGATTAGCTTGCTTTGAAAGATGCAGGAAAACTTCAAAAGTTGTTATTGGTGTGTCTTGGCTCCAGGGTCTACAAATTATTTTTGCATGTTGCTGCGACCACTGCATTCCTGGGTGCATGTACATGAGACTTGTCTTACACTGCAAAACATACTCTTGTGGTGCTGAGCTTGTGGTGTGAGGGTACAAGTGCTGTTTTTTTCAAGAGTCTCAGATATTAGTATTCTTTCACATACGTCATGAGTGAACCAAGAGTACGTTTGATTATTAACTAAAACCTACATAAAATGTACACCCGCTATCAGAATTGACCTCACCTGTTATGATTAGTATGGATGGTGACTGAAATACACATAACCATCATCATCAACAACAGTACATGACAGTATATGACTTACATGATTAGCTTGCACTAACACAGTGGAAACAACAACAAGACTTTATCACAGTCTCTGACAGTGATTGAACAACAGCACAATGTTTCCAAGTGGGAGGTGGCATAAAGTGATTGGTCACTCAGTCTGCGATAGTCGCACATGAAGTACTGAACATGGCCTAAACATTAACAACATTACATAAGACCCACGGTGGGCACCCCAAGAGACAAACAACTCATCTTGTGTAGTTGTTACAGGGCATGGACCAGAATTATAAAGGCAAATTATGGAAAATATGTCTTGTTTTGGCAAAGTTAATAATTTATTAATAGCTGTACTCCTGTCAATTAACACTTTTCATGATAAACAACCTGTTCCCACATGATATAATTGTGTTTCCACAGGTAGAACATTCGTTTAAATAATATATATTTTTAAATACATGTATCACATGGATCACTTAATATGTTATTGTACATTCACTTCCACATGCTTGTATGTATCCAGATTACAGGCCTCAGACCTGATAACATATCAGTGTTATAGCTCTGCATATTGTACTTCAGGTGTGACCTTGGTTTTTCTGCCCTATTTTTGGTAGAAGTTGGGAAAGTGTGAATCATAATTACGTCATTGGGGGATGGATGTATTTACCCTTCAGAAAGACCATGTTCCACTCTGTACACAAAAACAAACTTGGATGTAACACCCAGGATGAACAGTTTGCTGCGTAGGGCTAGATGTTGTGGCTCTGACAACATAGGTAACTCACTCCACCCTCTCTGTGCATGTCTGTGTGTGCCACTGCCCAGATCTAAATAGTCTAGGACCTTCTCTGAGACACAGGAAGCAATGACTCTCTAGGCTGTGCTGCATTGCAGAGATCATTTTCTCCCTCTGACATGCATTTCCTTTTCCTTCCATGTATTTTTGTGTCTGTTAATTGCTTTGCAGTAATAACCAATTAACTGGATGAAGTTTCCGGTCCTAATATATCAACTGTACAGTTGTTTGCAGCAAATGCGATGAATGGAAACAACAATGCCTTAAAGACTGGGAAGATGTCTCTTTTGTGTTCCAGTAGTACAGTTAAACATTATGCCATGTAATAGCTATGCTTTGGAGCAGTAATTTTTGTTGCATTAAGTGTAATACCCTATTCTGTCAGTGCAATCTGCAGGATGTCGGGGGCATCAAGTGCAGAGATTACTGTCACTGTTGTCCTCTCTGCAGCTGCAGAGGGGTTTTTTGTTTGTTCAACCTGTCATTTTCATTGTTTTTGAGGGGTTGATGAATCATTGGTTGGGCCCCTTGCTTTCCCCCTGACACCCCACCACACACACACATGTACCATCATCTGGTGGGGGAGTGCTGCCTTTAGGGTGACCTAAATACTGAATGGGGATCAATCTGTAATCTCTTTTGTTGGGACCCCGCTCTCCTGCTCCCAAGACTCATGCTCTGGTCTACAACCTATAGCCTATTTGTTGGATGCTTCACTGACTTTTTTTCCCTGAATTTTGTTTAATATATTTCATTAACCTAATGGGCCTGATTTGAACTATGCCAGACAGCATTACACCAATTGTTCACAGGCCTGATAAAAAGATTGTGCTTAATCACTACAATATACTCATCACTCATGTATGTGACAAATAAATGCAGTCCTTATGTCAACAGCTCATATTCTTCTATCGCATTATCACAAAAGTGAGAGCTGGATGAAAGAGACTGAAGTAATACAGAGTAATTCCTATTTGAAATCAAGGTGTTATAAATAAAATTTAGAAAAGAACAAAGCCAGTGGGCTACGGTGATTGCTCGGCTTCTGGTGTGGGCAAGCAAAACTGATAGGAAGAAAAAGCATCTTGTGGTTGTCACTGATTCTGAACATGGGCTACATCCACAACGAGTTCCATTTGAACATTCCCTTGAATACTTGACCGATTTTTCCTATTTTCAATGAAGAGGTAGCCTATCTGTGTCACACCACACATAACCTCTTCCTGCAGCCGGGTCTTTGCCCAGTCTTGTCTCCTTCTAGGCTTGGTCACGTGCGTTGGTGACAGTCCGTCAGCGCCAGTAACTGAGTTTCATTGGCTGATTTGACGGCTCTGTTGCCCGCCCAGTGGGCCGTCCTTCATGACGTTACACCCGATCAGCTGTTAATGCTCCACAACAATAACAACAAAGGGTGTAGTTGAGACCTAGACGGGGCTAGCGGAAAGAACGACGTTGCTCCGAATTCAGGGTCCAGAAACTTTAATTTCTTCTGCGAAGAAAAACAAATAGGCTATATTTTTATACTTTGAAGAAAATATCTACCTCAGAGTGTTGTTTCGTCTGTCAAGATTTTTGTTTACAGTTTTCTTCCTGCCGCAGGTGAGTTTGAGCTCTTTGTTGTCTGACGGAAGGACAAAAAGTTCGTTGGAAAGTAGGTTTGAAAAAAATAGCAGAATAAAGACTATTTTGCGGAATATAAACTATTTTGATTTACTGAGATTGTGTGTATGTAGTGGCTTGAACTTTTAAATGCTCTAGGCGATCAAATGTTTTAAAAATAGACTATTTTTACATGTTATTCTGATGCCATCACTTATGAGACTCGAAAACGTAGCGTAGGCCCTATTTCAGAAACTTTGCAATGCAGAGGATATGAAAAAACACCCAGCTACCCCAAAGAACTTATTTTATTCGACATTCAACATCTGTTACATTAAAATTTTGCGTTTGCGTTAACGTTCCGCCCAGTCGGTGTACGGTTACGCAGAGCCCGTTCAACCCCTCCTCTTGGTGGCGATCAACAAATCGTCTCCAGAGTGCAACTTGATGTGTTGCTAATTAAACCGTCATACGTAGGCTTTTATAAAGTAAATAGGCCCGCCAGAGTTTTCTGTAATACCAAATACAGAATGTCCGGGGTAGAAGATTTGGCCATTTTCTTTCAGACCTTACAGCGCCAATGACCATGGTTACGTAATTCGCATATAGGCTACATACTCATATGCAGCTTTGTTCTACAGGGAGGGTCGTGTTATGTTATAGCCTAACGACTTGTTTGGTTTTCTCGAATAACCCATGTTATCTATGATGGGCATTTAAAAACGATTTTTAGTTTTGTTATCTTGTTAGTCCAGTTTCAAGCACATCCGAGTGTTGGACATCATACGTGCTGCGCACAAACATCGACGCTTTAAGTAAATATTTGCAGAATTCTTTCCTGCTGTAATGTTGATCACACAATGGATAGGGGAACATAGCGAAGTTTTTGACCCTTTAAATGTTTTCATCATCGCAAGTCCAGCATAATATTCATTTGAAATGACAAAATAACATATGGTGACTTTCAACACAATGTAGACTGCAGATGTGACTGTAATTAATATTGCCTCCATATACTTATTCAGTTTTATTACTTGTGTTAAGTACATCATTATTACACCTAACATAATATTTGTATTGTTGTTTCTGCCTTTCGTTCTTTTCTTAGGCCTTTCGATATTTTTGTGTTTGTTTTGTGCACTTTTGGAAACTAGCTATGAGTGGCATTCAGAGCACCCTCCTTGTCAGATGAGCACCTCGCCCCTCATGCACGTCCGCACCTTCCGGGGAACTTCTCCAAGCAGCGGCACCCGCAGCTGATGACCAAAGCACCCTACCCTCTCCTGCCGCCGCCCGTCGCTGCAGGTCAGATCAGCCCAGTGCCACCCCAGATCCGCAGGCCCACAACTGTTGCCAACGCCACTATGTTTCAGAGGTTCACCAGCATCCTGTTTGGAGATTCCGCTGAAGACATCCGTGGAGGCATGGCCCAGACAGGCTTTGATGAGAAGGAGGAGGACGATGAGTGGATCTTAGTGAATTGCCTGGGTGAGTCATCCTTTACCTCTCCACCCCCCACACTACTAAAAAGAAATGATGCAACATAATCTGAATGTTACACATATCCTATAAATCACTTGTATAGCACTGCTGTCGTTGCACCCTTCTTTGTAACTATAGACAACTACAGTTACTGTTATCAGTAGTTAGTAGGCTAACATGCCTACTGTGCACTGCAGGAGAAATACATCTGGTCAGTGTCATGACAGTTCATACCTTGGATGGGGCATTCCAAAATAGATCAGCAAGTTGTGAGCTAACAGACTACTTCTCCTCATAAGGGTTATAAATATGAAATGGTCTTGAGGGAATTGAATCGTCTTGAGCTAACTTCAGTTTGGCATTATGGGTTAGCTTTTAGCTGCCTGGACTGCATAACATATGCACCTCCAAAGCCAGACTTAATGGCAGACACCAGGATGCTACTGTAGGCAGGCAGACTGCCAGTCGTTTTTTAAATGATGTTGGATGTTGACTGGTCTGTTGCCAGAACATGCTTGGCTGCTGTGATAGGCTGTTTTGTGTGTGTGTGTGTGTGTGTGTGTGCGTTGGGGGGGCATTGGGTGAAGTTAGGTAAGGGACTGTTTTGGGGCGTCTCATATTATACTGAGTGTGAATATTTCAGGTGCAAGGCTATCTTAGCCGACCCATATCCTCGTGGGGGGGTGAGGGGGGCTGGGTGAAAGGAGAGTTGAAGGTTTACAATTTAAGGGTAAGTGATGACTAGACTCCCTAGACCTCATAAACAAAAGACAGACACTCCGATTAGGTTACTGCTTTATGTTCTTGACACCGTACAGTACAGTAAGAGGGAGACTTATGAATACTATGACTCAAACATAACCATTCATGAAGATTGTGAAGAATATGATGGATAAGATAACATACCTGTCCATCCACCAGTAAACAAATATGCATGCAGTGTTGTAAGTGCTGGTAGTCTTTTTTTGGTTAATCGACACATGTATGCGCTATCTCTCTTGTGAGTCATAAATGGGCTTGATCCACAGGACAAGGTTTGTCACTGTAGTCCTAGCTGTTGGTCGCACACTACATTATGCCAAGATACTAGCTAAGGTATTCTTATTAATGTAGGGCAAGCCTCAGGAAGATGGGAGATCTATTTTAGGCTGCAACTATTTGCCCATCGTTTGGTAGCGCATAACCAATGGCACAGCTATTTGTGTTGCTATTTATGTCAAAGTCTGAAAGTTTCCATCAGCTGAGATGGCAAACAGTGCTGCATCTTTGAAGCTCTGCCATCGTCTGTTCTGAATATGAAAAAGATAAAAATATCAGCGTTGCTTACATTTACCAGTGTATCAGGATGAGCAAGACAAGTATTTGCTTAGCTTCCTGATTTCTTGCAGTGAATCTGTAGATCTTAAGGCCAACTCAGTTAGCTAGGTAGCTGAGCACCAGCAATTTGGAGGATTAGAATTTGTCATCTTGTGTATGAGCTGGTCAAATCCACATTTCTTTACTTTTGAAACTTTTGGCTGGAATGCAGCCATTTAATTTAGCGTCACATTGCTGTTATACAGCTGCATCACAACTTGGCTTGTCTTGATTTATTTGCAGGTCAGTCCACAAGTGCCTATATCAAACTCTTCCCAGTAGAAAAGAAGATCTGTGTGTTTCGGTTTGGTTGGTCGGCCAACATATGTGCCTCACCTTATTGAGTGGATTAGAGGTTAATTGGCTTCTGGCTGCACACCACCAAGGGCCCGTAAGCTGTTAAAGAGGTCAGCGAATGCATTTGGGATTAAGGATAAAATCACCCAAATGTTTACGGTCAGCAAGAAAACATTCTGTGGACACACAATCTGTCTGATCCCTGGTGTGGGAGATGGTGGATGAGTTAGAGTCAGGCCAGCGTTAAACACTAAATTGTTGGGCAAACATGAGAAGATGTGGGCCTCAGGTATCATTGTGATGTAAGGGTTGGAATCATTCTCCTCTGAAATGAGTTTGAATTTTATGTATTTGTTTGTGTCTTTTTTAACTAGAGAATTGTACTAGTTCAATTTGGTGATTGGACTATTGCTATAAGCAGTACATTTTGGGATCCATAACAAGTCAACTGGTGTATTTCTTATTGCTCCCATAAAATATATAGGGAAAGTAATTACCTTTGAGAGTCTCCAGAACTCTGTAATTTGCACCTGAAAGTCCAGGGTGCTCAGATACTCATTAAGCTGTTAAGGACACAGAGGTAGATAAGGTCCAAGAGCTCACTTGACACCGGGCTTTAACCTCAGAGGCAGAAAGAATTCTACAACACCCCTTTTCCAGGTGCCTTTGCGCCCTCTAGAGGCTGGACATGTAACTGCAGTTCCTCACCATGCCTTTTTCGACCGTCTGTCCTCTTTTGAGTAAATATTAATAATATTCCAGTAGAGTTGTCAGTATTATTACATTATTACAATTTTTTTGTAATGAATGCAATTCATTGTGCTCTTATGATATGACATAAGCTTTTATCAATGGAAATTTTGTTTCCAGCCTCTTTACTGTTTTTTGTCAGCCATGAGGTTTTGTGCTTCAACTAGAATATGAATTCCGAACATAGACTTCTCCTTACTGCAACACTGGCTTTTAGTACCAGTATCTGCCTCTGAGATGTTTAACTTTGTCCTGAAGTCCCGCAGTTAGTGCTCTCTGTACTGACCCTTGACTTTGTTTTCATCCTGTCTGCAGCTGAGGCCTGTGGAGGCTCCTGTGGGGACGGCCTTGTGGAGGTGGGCCCAGAGGACCTGGCTGACCTTCAGGCCCCCTCTCCTGACCGCCCTCTTCGCTCCTACTCCTGCTCCTCGCTGGACTCGGCTGCCGACACTGACCCTGACCCAGAGGATGGTGGCTTCTTGCGGCTAGACGTGTCAGGTGAAGAGGAGGAAGAGGAGGAGGGCAGCAACGAGGGGGAGGATGGGGAGTTTGAGGGCTGTGCTTTGGAGGAGAGCTGGTTCATCACCCCACCGCCATGCTTCACCGCTGGGGGGCGTGCTCCCGTTTTGCTGGAGACCAGCCCTCTGGAGAACCTGCTGATCGAGCACCCAAGCATGTCCGTCTATGCCGTCCACAACCCGCGCCACACCAGTCGACCCCTGGCAAAGGAGAGCTCTCGCGAGCCATCCCTGCACAGGTTACATTCCATAGTTCTCTATGTTTTATTTTGTTTGTAATAGTGACAGCTTTTATGAGCTTTTATTTTTTGGAAAAAAAGCCTAGTATATATTACTCAGCTAATACACTGCAACTACATATAAAAAAATGCAACTTTTACCATGAAGTAAACTGAAAATCAAACTTGCTGGACAGATAATGGTAGAAAATGTAATATTTAGTTTGTGTGTACTTTTCTAACTTTCAGCTCTGTTTCTCCTGTCTTTAGGACTGAGGTCATCGTCCAGCGTCGTCCAAGCCACTCTACTGGCTGCTATGCAGCCGCCTGGCTGCCCACGCCAGCCTCCTGGCGCAGGTCAAACACGGTCGGCTCGCTCAGCGCATCCGAGACAACATGGAACGCCAGAACCTCTCCCGCAACGCGCTGCGTCGCCTCAACCTGCTCCGTGAGGGCCGGACCCGACAAGCCAAGCCCACCAGCGGACCGGTCCACCAGCCTGGTCAGAGGCAGTTCAACTACTGAAGCCTCCCTTTACCCCCCCACCCACCCACCCCTTTCCTAAGCTTCAACAATCAGCTCTCCAAACCATCCCACAACCTCCTCCATGGCCAGAAATATGTCTTTCACAAAGATAGAGTAATGGAGTCCCTCCCAAAACAGAGCCTTTACACCGTAGGTCACTTTATAAACAGCTGGTTTGCTCGCGACTGGATAGATAGCTTTGAGGCTTGGCAGAGAAGAGTAATCCCAAACCCACTCCACATATTTAGCTTCTCTGCTTTGAACTGTGTGTGTGTGTGTGTGTGGAGTATGTGAAATGGAAACATGGAGCTCCCATGTTTAATGCTGATGTTGAGAAGAATTCAGTTGTGCGATTTGTTGGTTGATGCCAGAGCAGACAAGCAGAGGGAAATTTTGCCTTTCTTAATAAGCCTCAACTGGTGCTCTACTCCCAGGAGCCAGGTGAACATCCTATTGTGCCTGGCCATGAAGAACAGTTACCACACAAAATGGCAGTGTAGATTCTCAGTGTTGTTTCAAAGCCATAATGACTTCTTCAGGCTAGTAACAGTCTATCTTTGAGTGAGCAAACTTTGCTGTGATTTATTTAGATTAGTACTTACACTTTATTTTATGAACTGAAAGTAAAAAAAAAAAAAAAAAACTTTAGTTCAATAATGGGTGTTTCAATAACAGCCTTGTTTGAATAGTCAACAAATGTAACATATATATAAAATGGGAAAAAAATTCCAAAAATATTTTTTGAAAGGAAAAAAAAGAATGCTTATATAGTACATATCAGTATGAAGTTTGCGTATGCGTGTATGTTACTCTGTGTATGTATGTAAGTAAGTAAACCACAGTTTGTTTTTGCTTTTACTTTTAAATGATGTGGTTCATTGTATGGTTGTGTAGTTCTAGATTCCAGAATGGTGAAAAATGTTGGAAAACAAACAAAAAAAACTTGTTGAATTATTGTATCTTTCTTGTAACTTGTAAATCTGCAGTACACTTCTCAGGGTCAGGACTCTTCACCTTTTACTAAAATGCAGATTACTTGATGGATGTTAATTGTCTTGTACATACTGGAAAACCTCTTAAAATTATCAAAATGTGGACAATGCCTTGTGGTAATGTTATCCATGGAACTTCTTAAAGGAGAAAAAGTGCTTTTCTTGAAGCAGAACAGAAGTCAAATGCTTGCTTGAGGACTGTGAAAATTATTTCTTTTTTTATCTCCTCAATCGACTGTTAAAACGTATGAAGATGGAGCGAAACTGTTAGTGTTTTTTTGTTATTTGTACAGTACAGCAATCTTTTCCTTGCTCTATGTTTGACTTTACCTTATCTTTAAGCAATCTTTATCCAATAGAAGTGTAGCAGTTCTCGGAGCAGAACTAGTTCTACTGTTATCTGTTGTTATTCCTTACTCCTCTAAAAATAGCATTTTTGTGGAGATCACAGGGCTATGACTGTTGTCTCCAGACTGAATTCTGTTGAAGGAAAGGCTAGTAAAGAATGACTATAGACACCATAGTTCAGTCAGATCCATTTTGTTTTTTGTTGCTGTTAGACCTAGTGCAGATCACTATGTAAGTGCTGATGTTTGGTTCTTACTTTTTTTTAAGCAGTTGGTGTGGACACTATGTATTTAGCTTTTTAGGACAACTGTCTTAGTGTATGTGCCTGGGTGTGATGTTTTAGTATGACTGTGTAAGCAATGAACGCTGTTTCCCATCCCTTTTTTGTTACTCAGTTCAAAAGACGAAGGGAATGGGAGCTGTGCAAAATGTCTCCATTTTCCACAAGATATGCTGGACAAGCTGTCCCTTGTCTCTCTTCTCTCTCAACTTTTCATGCGTTTATCACAGGGATTCTATTATTTTTTGCCTTGAATTGTGTTGATCACGTGCCTTCCAGGTTAAAACATTTTGACAGTGCATTTACAGAGAACTTGAAAAGTCCAAGAAGGACACAAACGTAAACAAGAAGCGAATTTCTATGCAGAGGGGTTATGACTCTGTGAACCACTTGTTCTGTACACCTTTTATACACAAAATGTAGCAGACCTCTTTTGTTTGATGTGTGAAGTGTATTTTCTGTGGCATTTGTTTTTTTCATTGCGTGTTTAGACTATGCTTTTAATTGATTTTTTTTATAGTTTACTGGAATAATACAGCACTTTGCCAAAAGTGTAGGGTTTAGTATCACATTTATTTATCTATATTTCAGATGATGTACTTATTTTGATTCATTACTAATGTCATTGACTGTATTTTCATTTTAATTTGCAGATGCAATTATGTAGCCTGTTTCACTGAAATTCATTATTTTGTAAAAAAAAAAAAAAAAAAAGAAAACATGTAAGCTACCGGTCTTCAATAAAACCTTTCATTATACAATTTTTTATATTCATTCCATTTTCATTGGCCATGGTCCTACTTAGATTAAGCATCACTTGACACTGTGAGCTGACTGAAATCCTTGTCCAGGTTGATTAGTTGTTAAAAGGCACCTTATGTTGTGCTATGAAGGTATGGGCCGAACTGACCAGACCAGTTTATTGTCCGGGTGAAGTCCTTTTATTGTACAGGCTATGGTTCTTTTGAAACTGGATTATTGTAATGCACTTTTGGCTGGACTCCCTGCGTGTGCTGTGAAACCTTTGCAGATGATCCAGAATGCAGCGATACATTTGGTCTTTGCTTAGTCAAAAAAAACATGTCACTCCACTTTTAGTTTCTCTGCATTGGCTTCCCATTGTACCTGGAATTAAATTGAAATCTCTCACACTAGCATTAGGACTTTTACTGAAAAGGACCATCCTACTTCAATGGTATGATTCAACCATATACTCATTCAAGACCATTTTGCTCATCCAGTGAGCATTTGTGTTGGCTCACTATCAATGGTGCCTAGATGATGAAATGAATTGGACTTAGACGTTCCTCTGACAGCTTAGAGATTTTCAAGACGTCCGCCGCCATCTCAGTTGCAGATGGTTAGACCCACTCCACTTCAGGCCTTCAGGGTGAGCAGGACAGGAGAAAGTAAGCTACTACCCCCTAATGGGTCAGGGCTGCTAACCACAGTCACAAAGGAATAGCTGCTTAGCTTTGCATGTCAGACCTTAAGTATGTAAGAGTTCAAAACTCATTTTGCTCATCCAGTGAGTATTTGTGTTGGCTCACTATCAATGGTGCCTAGATGATGAAATGAATTGGACTTAGACGTTCCTCTGACAGCTTAGAGATTTTCAAGACGTCCGCCGCCATCTCAGTTGCAGATGGTTAGTCCCACACCACTTCAGGCCTTCAGGGTGAGCAGGACAGGAGAAAGTAGGCTACTACCCCCTAATGGGTCAGGGCTGCTAACCACAGTCACAAAGGAATAGCCGCTTAGCTTTGCATGTCAGACCTTAAGTATGTCAGAGTTTATGAGAATGGGAGAAATAGACACAGCGTTCTTGTTTAATCGAATCAGTTACATTTTGTAGGAAGTTTTTCAAAAGTTTTGCTATAGCATTAATTTAGCTGATCCCTTGTCTATGGGCCGCGGACTCCACTTTGAGACGAGAAGGCTATGCGTTGCTATTTTAAGACATCAATCGCCTCTTTAAGAGCGGACAAAATGACGTTTCACCTCTTTCTGTTAATAGGTGAAACTGTAAGGGTACAACTACATAGACAGATAAACTAAAAGACCCTCTAAGAAAAAGTCTAGACTTCACTCTCTGGTTTTGTTTACATTCTCTGGTAGAAGCACGTTGTCGCAACTTTCGCCGTCCTTATTGGCTAGTTAACTTTCAAGCTCCTCCCACATCAGGAAATGTCATCTGGAGTTCTACTATTTCCGAACGAAATTGATTAAAACACATCTAAAACACAAAATCAACATAAGTGGTGAATGGTGAGTGCTAGAGTGAGTCCTTCTCTGTTCATTCCATCCAACCGGAAAATAAGGAAAGCTCTCTTTTTTCAAAAAAAGTTCATAAAAAATCGCTATACCATTCCAAACATAATCTGATGACCAGACCACTTACAGATCTTTCTCTTGCAATGAAACAATACGGTATTTGTTACAGTTTATGGAGTTTAGCGTCCGAAAGACTGAACAACATCTCATTTTGATCTGTTATTCTTAATTTTAATATTTGGAGCGCAAAAAGTGACCGCGGACACACATGCGCATTGGCCATTGGTGGCGAATATAAGGATTGGCGCCGGCGCCAGCTGATGCATTCATTCATTCTGCATCGAAGGTAAAGGAAGGGACCATGGGGGTTATTATGCTTATTTGGTTTTTTGTGTGTGTGTTTTCTTTTGTGCGCTGTTTGCAGATCATCGCCCATCTGCAAAGTTGTTTAGTGTTAAGTTTGTTGAACCGCTTTGAAATGCAGAAATGGGATTTTAGGACAAGAGAACAACAGTGACGTCGAGTTTACGTGGAATTAGCCTTACTTACAACAAATCGGGTTATTTCCGTTTTATATGTGAACTTAGCAAAGGATAGTAATGTGTAGTTGTAGCATTTCTTCTTAGAGGTCGAGGTTTCAGTGTAATCTAACTAAAGTGGAGTTTATAAAACCTTGCGGAGGGAATGTACAGGACGTGGCATACCGACTAAACTTATTCTGTTAGCGAGCTAGTGGGCCACTGTCAGATAGTAGCTGTGATACCAGCCGAAATTATCTTCAGGCAGTCCTCTGGTATAAGGTTATTGTTGGTGATAGAATGCATCGACTGTGATGTGAATTTTAAACCATATAATAGTCTAAATTAACGTTGATTGGCAAGGAGTAGTGGCTAACATAAGGGTACTAGCCTACAGTTGTCCTCCCGCTTAATACAAATTGGCGCGTAGGACTGTACATCGAGTTCAAGCTAATGTAAGTTAACATTGATGATTACGATGATAGAAGTATGTCGTTTAAATGTAGTTGACGTAACATATTTCCCCCATTTGTCTAAGAAACACCCGACCATGCACTTTTATGGATAGGTTTCGTGTTGATGTTCGATTATGCGCTTTGTTGCCAGTCTGGTTAAGGTCTTAGGTTTTGGAAATGTGCTATCAGTTAGCAGGTTATCTAAATTAGCTTAACTCAAAATAACTAGCTAATCTTTAACTAGCGTTTTGTTGTAACGATGTTTTCAAGCTTTGCTGTAACGTTGGTATTCGTTGTAAATAATCTATTGTCTTCCTTTTTAGGTATTTTTATCGTCCAGACCTCACCAGCAAGAAAATGTCAAGACGCAGGTAACTTATACTCAGCTGTGTTAACTGTAACTAGTTTTCTACTCGTTTACAAAATAATAGTTACTTGTGTGTTCTGTGGTTTATATAACTGTCGAACCTATTGTTAAATTCTGTAGTGGTCGCATCACTCTGCAAGCGAGAAATGAAAATGCGCCAGAGATGAATGCCACTTCAACCAGGAAAAGAAAATCAGAGGTATACATTTTGCCTTGTTAGCTAATAAAAATAATGTACGCATGAGGAGGTTTACAACAGACATTCATTTTTCGTGTAATCAATTTGATGTTAACCCCAATTTATGTTGATTTTCATTTGATAGGAGTGCAATAAAAAGATGCCAAGTGCTGCCAAGAAACAAAGTTATGAAATTCAGGTAAGTTGTGCTGGGGTAGTCCTGTATTGCTGATGCCTGAGTGAGGTAGAGGGTTTATTTTTGTATTAACTATGTTATTTAAACATGCAACTTGTTGCTCTGTCTGGCACATCGTGGGGTTGTGCGCTAATGCATGTGTTGGCTAAACTGTGTCAGTGGGCTAATCGATGCGTTTTGGCGCAGCCGTCATTGACCAACCTCGAGTCTGGTCCCTCCCTTTTCCCCAGCCCGCGTAATCGCAAAAGCCATTCTTTGTCCCCCGTCAAAGATAACGCATTCAAAAACTATTCGATTCGAAAATTGTAGTGGTAAGTTTTTGGGATATAAGTGTTTTTACTTGTTACTTTGCTACAGTGGTTCATGTATGTATTGGTAAAAGCGTTGCGTAATCGGTGAGCCTAATGCGAGCCTGAGGAGTACAGTAAAGACAGCTATCATGTGTATTCAAACTAAATATTTTATTTCCAACTACACAAGTGCCTTTTGAATTGCGGGTAGTAGTTGTATTTTGCAGATTTTAACTGATGTGTGATTCTTGGCCCTTCAGAATCGGTGGCCAGAGGGAGAAGTTAGTCCCTGTGTCCTCATTGAAACACCCCACAAGGAGCCAGAGGAGGCAAGCAACACATCCTGCTTCAAGCGCTACAGATTTAAGAATCTTTTCATTAAGCCGTCTCCACTTCCAAGCCTCAGGTTGGTGCCTTGCATTTACAGGGGGGTTTCTGAAGATTGACCTAGAATGTTCCCCCATTTTGCTCCACACAAGGTGCTAATGACCCTTCACTCCTGTTGTTGTCTGGTCTATTGTGTCCCATGACTTAAAAATTTAAATCTGCTAGGCACACCTCAAATGAATGGGCCATTTATTGTCCTTATTTGATGGTTTCTCTTTTGGTGAAATCCAGTTTTCTAGTTTCTGTGTGTACCCAACAAATAAACTGCACTAGCCAAACTCTGTTTTGATATAAGTTAATTGTCTAATTAACAGCTGGGCAAGCTCAGACGACGTGTGGATTAAAATGTTGAACAAGGAGCTAAAGTACATCCACGACAAGAGCCTCATGGAACACCACCCCAACCTGCAGCCCAAGATGAGGGCCATTCTCCTTGACTGGCTGATGGAGGTAAGGAGATTAACAGTGGATGGTCTTTAATGATTTGCAGTCCAATATAATATATCATAATACAACACTAGAGTCTACATTATAGTTATATCTATGTAATGAGATGGTAAATGAACAACGTACATTTGTAACAGATCTTGACATGGCCTAATCGTAGAGTATGGGTAGGTTGCTCAGACAGTTCAAAATCTTCTGAAATCTCTCCACCTCTCCACCTTCAAGAAACTCGTGAAGACTAAGCTCTTCCAAGAATATCTCCTGTCGTAAACTTTGAGAATGCACTTAATAATTTAATTTCTCTACATTGTGTTTCACTATTGCATTTTTAACTTAAAACAGCGCAGATTCTATGTTAGCAATATGCACTCCTTGTTAGTTCATTGTGTTGTAGCTTGAATGTTATCCTCTTTTGTAAGTCGCTTTGGATAAAAGCGTCTGCTAAATGTAAATGTAAATGTAAATGAAATATGCAGTGCCTGTGCTGTGACACACAAGGCTGATTACTGAAACCCAGAAGGCTTCATCTTTCCACGGTGCTCATTTGCATGGCACATTGTGGTCGAAACGGAGCTCTAAGACAAAGAAGACTCTCGAAGATGGGAACACAAAACTGCAAACTGTAGGGGGCTTTGGCTTTCTCACCCCCACCTTCACTTTCAGTACCTTCCCATCTGTCTCATTTCATGCAATGGGAGGCCAGGTGCTTTTTTTTTTTTTTTTTTGTAATACTAAATTGTGTTTTCTCTCCCTCCTTCTTTCTGTTTTTTTCCCCTCTCTCTCTTGCCCTGCGCAGGTGAGTGAAGCATACTCGTTGCACAGGGAGACCTTTTACCTAGCCCAGGACTTCTTTGACCGCTTCATGCTCACCCAGAGTGACATGGCCAAAAGCCAGTTGCAACTCATTGGCATCACAGCCCTCTTCATTGCTTCCAAATTAGAGGTAAGGCTGATCCTGTGCAAACATGTGGCTTGAAATGTCCACTCTGTGTAATGAATTGTGTAATGGTCATTGTCCTGCATACTACAACTGAAGCTATTTGTGATCGTGTATTTAATATGTTTGGAGGTAGGCAAAGTTGATTTCAGTGTATTTTGGAGTATTTAACTTACAGAATAGTTAGATGTCTGTAACTCAGAACAGTGACAAGATCTTGTAAGAGAGAGATTTAACTTTAAACCCAACCTAATGTTTGGAACATAAATCCACGTGTCTCCTTATTGCTGGCTCTGTAGAGACAGCTTTGAAAATTCTTTGTCAATGTGCTTAACACTGTTCCTTTTTCATGTTTTTGTGCAGGAGATCTACCCTCCGAAGCTCCATGAGTTTGCCTATGTCACAGATGGCGCATGTGAGGAAGAGGAGATTCTGGCTATGGAGCTTATTATGCTAAAGGTACTTTCGTCGAAACAGATCAGACAAGTAAATGCCATGTGCTTAGTGTTTGAATTAGCATCTTATTCTTGCATTTACAGTCTTACCCTCTTGTCTGTCTGATGCACATTGATTGTTAGCGATAGACTTTCATTAACACTGGCTGTCTTTTGCGAGTACTGAACAAAGCATATTTTTACATTTCAGTTCTGTTTTAAAGTACACATATACAGTAAAAACTCCTCTGTCATCACAGACAGAGGCAGTGTTCTCTTGCTTGCAGTGTTAATACGCAGTAATGTGATCTTTTTGGTCATTGTCTCCCCCCCCCATTGTTCCTCAGGCCTTGAAGTGGGAGCTGTGCCCCGAAACAGTCATCTCTTGGCTTAAACTCTACGCACAAGTGGACTCTCTGAAGGATGGCCCCAATTTCCTCATCCCGCAGTTTTCCCAAGAGGTTTTCATCCAGATCACGCAGGCACGTGTCTCCATTGCTACTGCTACTTGCATTGCATCTTTGCACCTCTTTGTTGACGTGTGTCTGAACAACAGAATTATTTGTTGTGCTAACGGGTCTGTTTTATGCTTGGTTTTTGCAGCTGTTGGATTTGTGTATGTTGGACATCAACTCACTGGATTTCCACTATGGAGTTTTAGCAGCCTCTGCCTTCTGTCATTTCTCATCTTTTGAAGTTGTGCAGAAAGTTTCTGGTAAGAACTTTTTTGATATATTCTGCTTTTCCTCCTAATATTTTGTTTTACTATATCAAAAAAAGAAAAAAAGAAGGAAAACTACAGGCAAATGAGCTGCAACTATTTAGTGTGTAGTTGAACAGTGTTTTGATACAGTTTGATTTGTGGGGTTGGTCTCCTTCCCTAAGTGAATCTGGTTCTGTATACTAGTGGCGAATGTGGGCTTATGAGTTTTGTTGGTATCTTTTTGGCACAGGTCTGACATGGGAGAACGTGGCAGCCTGTGTCAGTTGGATGGCCCCCTTCATGGTGGTGGTCAGCGAGCGCGAAAAGGCCGAACTCAAGGACTTCCGGAAGGTGCCCACAGAAGACCGCCACAACATTCAAACGCACACAGACTATCTGGCCATGCTGGTGAGTCATCACTCATCTCATCATACTCACTCATTCACAGTCAACCCTTACTATGAAGCAGAGGGCGCATCAGCCTGTACGTGGGCCCAGATCCAAGAGTTTGCTTCAAATTAATCAGTTATATGTCCTATAGGCTAACACATAAAGACTTTGTCCCTGTTCATACTCAGGCAGCAAATCTAAAGGATCAGTCTATAATCTAAAAGCCAGGTGTATTTGGCAAGGCCAAGCCTCATAAGGATTTAACATTTATATAGCATTATTAGCACATTATATTAGCATTATGAGCATGTAACAAGCTACATCAGTTTGTAACCAGATAATCTTTCAGCTACTTCTGTGTTGAAGTAGGTGTGAGTGGAGAATAGCAGTAACCCATGTTAGTTCTAGGTCTGGATCTGTGTCAGTTTCGGTTCTGATGCCGTCATTGTGGTCTCTCTACAGAATGATGCTCATATAAAGCAGCAGGACAACTCTGACCGTCTATCCCCCGTAGCTGTGGGAGGTGTGCTGACCCCACCCAAGAGCACGGAGAAGCCTCTGAGCCAATAAGATCCTCTTGGAAGATAAACCCTGAGCCAATGGAGAACCAGGCAAAGAAGCGTGTACTGTGTGTCTAGTTTAACCCCATTCCCGAGATGTCCCACGTTTGTTTTGTCCAGTACTGTACTGGCGTGCCAGGTTAAATGGAGCCATCTTCCCGTGTCAGATTCAGGGATTTGATATTGTACTGCACGCCCACCTAATTCAATCTCTGACTTGTTGAGATGGGCTTCTGTATGTTTATGTTTTTTTATAGTCTCTTCTCACCAGAGTTTACTGGATGGCAGTACTTACTTATATAGCAGCTAATCTGGAAAGAACTGAATACAGAAATCTCCCAAGAGACAAATTGGAGACAAAATGGCTGTGCATATGGTGAAAAAAGTCTATAGGCTATAAGTCTATAGGCTAAATGCTGCTGATGTGCAGTTGAGAGCGTTCAACTGCTGAGCTCTGAACACAGGTATTTTTTTATATCATGGATGTGTGTGTATTGGGAACTGAGGTTTTTAGGAAAAGCCCACTCATGTCATTGGTGCTATGTGCCATTGTGGCCTAACGTGTGTGTGTGCGCGTGTGTGTGCGTGTGTTCAGGTGTGATAAAGATGTGGAGTTGTGGTGAATTGTGATGCTGTGCCCGTGGGGTGCATTGTATGTTTACTGTGCCCCATGTGTTAGAGTAAGTGAGTCGTTGCCACACATGTGTTGTGTGGTTTGCATTCTAGTGCCGGAATTAACATTCCTGGAAGACTTGACAGGTTTTTACAGCTGTTATTATTTAAAATGGAAAAAAATGTGTGTGTGTGTGAATGGAAGAGTTGACATTTGGATTAGAAAGGTAGCCAACTTAACTGCCGAATGATTGCATTGTATTTATTGTTTATATGATGCAGCAGTATTGTCAAGGTTTGTCTATATGTAAATTGCCATTTTTATTTGTAAGAATTACTCATTGTTGCTGCCAAAGGCAAATATTTAATTTTAATGGTTTATTTATGAATCTACTACTACCTTTGATTGAAGAGGGGCTGGGGCTGTTGGGTAAAACGTATGAAGCATAAAATTGTATCCGAAGTCTTTTTTTATTTAGAATAACTTTTTGCCCCAGTTCATCGATTCATTGAAGGTGTATTTGTGACCGGAGTAATGATGGAGGACTAAAATCTGTGTATTGCCTTGTAAAGCTGTATTTGACAATGCTGGGCAGATGTTCTTTGTCTCTGTATAACATACACTATGTAAATAGAATAGATTGTGAATTTGTACAAACCTTTACAGAAAAGAATGTAAAAAAAAAAGAGCGATTATAATGAAATATAACTAGAAAAACTATTCATTGTGATCTTGTTGACCATGTATTTCTAAAGCATCGAGATCTATCAAGTTTAATAGATCTGGAATGCAAGGTGTTGGCAGTCTTTGTTGTGAACTTTGCTATTTGGTGGCAAAATGGCATTCTGTGGGAGGGTACAGAAGACAAACATTTACAGAGGTACATTCCAGTGAGTGACACTGACACTCTGACGCTGAAGTCGATTAGGCTCTTCAAGTCTCCTTTTGCACTGTCAGTATTTGCTCATGTTGGGACACGTGTTAAAGTAGACAGCTGTGGAGCAGAAGTTATTTGCTATTTAGCAGTTCAGGGAATTAGTTCATTCAAACTACCTGATTCAGGCTTAAATCTTAATGACTATTACCAGCCAGAAAGTCTAGACGTCTAGAAAGCCAAGAAATCCAGATACACACTAGCAGTAGCAAATACTAGCTCAGTAGGTCTTCTAAGACTTAGTCGGAACAATCACATCGCTCTATCTTTGTAGAGAGTCTTTGGGTGGGCTTGGCTTAGCACGATAACAGCAGGGCTGCAACGGTGTAAAAAAACAACTAAGATGGTTATGATTGGTCGTAGCTCTCCTATTGTATGCACAGGCAGTTTGAAAGACAATTGCTGATTTCGCCCAGAGGTTTAAGCACGGTCTATCAGCCATGGCCAGACTATACATTTTGATGTAGTTATAGTATGGCTTGTCAGGCTAAGAAAACCTTCCACAAGGCAGGAACCAGTATGCATGTAGTTTACTTCAACTATCAGACCTGTGTAGTCCAGTCATGTACACCACTTTTCAAACTAGTAGGGCAACTTGGAAAGGCAATCGCCTATAGAGCACACACACACACACACCTCAGTCATTTACATCTGTGGTTACACCCTTCCTTCTTCGGGAAACCAGTGGAGCTAGTTCTCTGCTTTGAAAGCTCTACATAGGCGTATAGTACCACCTCATGTTCCACATCCATGCAGGCTAATTCCTGCTGGGCTGTCTGGAGGAAACGGCACTGTATTCCCCTGCATGCGAAATTCCGCTGCTTGGAATAGAGAAGAGTTGAAGGGGATGGCAGTGGGATGACAAAAAAAGGAATTGGGTAATAAACAAGGGGAGCATTGCTGATACCAAGAGCTGAAAGAAGAGGTGTCGTCTCTTCACACCTGAGTCCTCATCACTTGACTCCAGAGGAGTGAGGAATCAAATGGAAGGGTTCAATTTAGCAATGCTGGGCTTTTTTTTTTTTTACAATCCAGTGTGAAGGGGTCAGTTTTTGCACTGTAAAACAAACCCTTTTGGGAACCGAAGATGTTTGATTTGGATGCATGTGAGAAACAGAATTTACATGTTTTTGAGGCTTTTAGAGTTGAACTTCATGTTGGTGTGTGAAAGGAACACAGTGTTTCTATGGCATGTTCTTTAAATTTGACACAATGTTGCAAAGAAAAACGGGGGAGATTATGTACTTCAGTGGGGAACCTCAAGAGGTTGAGTCAGGGAGAAACAAGACTAGTGATAGAATTAAAGAAATATTCAATTTGTGTAGGGTTGGGCTTCAGTGAAGACTGGCCATTGCCGTATAAAACATGCTACGGACAAAATGTGGATGCAGGCGGGTGTTGAAAGGGTTCTTCGTGTCTCAAGACGTTGGACACAATTCATGCAGATTTCCCCCCCACACACACAAACCATTGTTAGTGAAGAGTGTCTGTGCTTTGGCCCAGTGTTGTCTGGTCAGGGAGTTGCTGTTGGGGACACTCGCCCCCCTCTCCCCACAAAGCCTCTGTTGTGTAGGAGTTATTGTATGGTCTTGGGAATACATCCACCACCACCACCACCACCACCACAACCCCGTGTCACAACCCCCCACGGGACACTCATCTGCAACCCCCACCCCCATCCTCAGCCTCTCAAAAAAAAGGGAAAGAGAAAACGCTACCCCCCCCCATGAGTTCTAGGTTATATCACAGCACCCCCGCAGCCCAGCTACTGAGACAAAAGAGTGGCAACCCCCCACCACCATTCAACCACTAGTGAAACTCACTGCCAAGCGCATGATCCTTAAGTTTTCATGGTAAGTGGTGCCCTAGTTTAGAAGTTCTTGGGTTTGGATGCCTGCCCAAAAGTCCCTTTTTCTGGTTGTAAAAGCCACCTGTTTGTAATGCCTGGACATGGGTGGAATGGAGATTCTGTATTGCGCCACAATTTTCAATTAATAAATTAAAAAAAAAATTCAAATAATAAATAAATATATTCAAGACCATTTATTGCGTTTCTTCTCTATGAATTCAGGGTTTAAGAATCTATGGGAAAATAGAAAGAAAAGTAGCCACTCTCTCCCTCTCTAAAACTCTCCCTCATACCCCACCAGTTCCCGACTGCTCTTATGGAGACAGGCAAGTCAATACTCAAATGCAAATATACTCTCCTTTCCATCCAAGTTGGGTTGCAAAAGACCATCCGTGGTCTAGTGGTTAGGGCTTCAGGCTTGTAATGGAAGGTTACTGACCAGATGCTGACCAGATGACCATGGCTGAAGTGCCCTTAGAAAAAGCCACCTAACCCCTCACAGGTCCCTGGGTGCCACTATAGCAGGCTCTGGATTAGTGTGTACTTCGCTGTGTGTGTTTTACTAGTTTGTGATTGGGTTAATGCAGACACCAAATTTTCCTCACGGGATCACGATTGTACGTAGATTATTATTATTATTATTATTATTATTATTATTATTATTGTAACATTATAAGCATCTTTAGAAAGCGGATGTACTTAAGTGTAAGTCATAAAGTACAACCTCAAAAAACAGAGCCATCGTAACAGTTTGTCATCTACTTCCTTAATGCACTTTTTATTTCATTATAAAGTCTCTCACAGACACACCAAAGAAATTTACAATGTGTGTTCTTCAATAAACATCCTCAGAGCAGGAACTGAGAGTGATCACTAGATGGTGCTCTGACCATAGGACAGTCTCATAAAGGATGAACAGAATCAGCTATACCTGAAGCTTGGCTCATATCTATACCTATCATACCATGTCAAAAATGTTATTGTCGCAGAGAACATACAAGAATACAAGGGAATTTTTATTCTCATATGTCTCTCAGTCTATTTGTGCATGGTGTGTGTGTGTGTGTGTGTGGGGGGGGGGGGGTAGATTAAAGTCCATATAGTGCATAAAGTGCATGGGGGGGGTTAAGGGCTGCATTAAGATGGGGGGTGGTGTGGATGATGTAAAGGTGGTGAATTGTGTTGATAAAGGGCAAAAGCTATGTGGCTTGCTGTGTCGGATAATAAATGACTGGACACCGTAGGATGCCTTCAGGAAAATGCTTTATTTATTAAAATTCATATACAAAAGGATTATCTGGCATTAGGACCCTAGAAAACATACATATGTACATCATATACAATAGACAGGGTGAAAAGCCCCGAGGCCTATGTGCAAGACGTGAGAACATTGACTGGACTAGATAGGACTGGAAAAACAGATGGGATACATTTATTGACAGTGGTCAGTGTCCACAAGCCCTGCACCGGACCTTCAGCCTAAGCCTGTTCAATAGTGTCAGTGTAAGGAGTAGGACCAGTGGCATCGCCGAAGTAGAACGTCAAGAGTAGAATGCAGCTCTAGAGCACTATATGGGCTCTAGAATCTGTTTCAAGTCTAAATTATGGTTGTTGCTTATTCACTTATTCAATATAGTCTACTGCGTACAGGCACCATTTCACTTCGAAACACTCCAGAGACCGTCGTTTGTTTTGAAGTGTTAGTGGGAGTGAGCTTAGTTTGTGCAAAGATGAAGGTTTGGATACATTTCCGTTTGGTCTATGGCACGGCGATGAACTGACCCACTGTATTACAATGTTTGACTGCTGAAATTTTTGGGAGACGCCATTTCAACCTCACCACTTGGATTGTGTAAACTTACACCTCAGCAGACACACATCCAGCCTTCATTTTAAAAACACCAAACGTTTTCAGGACTTGCTTCTGATAAAAAATATATCATGTCAAGCTTTTCTTTTGAAAGCTACTAATAGTTTCTGACTATACAACAACAAAAATATATCTATAATGATTTAGGCCATTTCTAAACAGTTGTAGGCAATTAATAGTTCTCTTTCTCCTCTACCTTTTTGATTGTATCTTCTGCCTATTTGCACTAGACTTCTCACTTCCTTTGCAGCGGACTCCACAAAGCACGTCTGAGTCACCTTTATTCCGGACTGGTTTGAGATACATTCATATGACTGCACGACGACACAAGGGTATGTGTCACCTTGCTACGGAACACAGGACTCAGTGAGTGTCACACATGATTAACCTCACGGAACTGTCCACGGAGGAAAGAAAGCAAAGGAAAAAAGCACAGCCTTGAAGAAACATCAACACAGAATATACACATTAAGGGTCAGATACAGATTTATGGAGGAGTACAAAAATAATTCATCGACTGCAAGGAAGTCCTATACAATGGTTTTACAGCATGGCAAACCAACACTTTAAATGTTTTATCAATCTTCATTTGCTTCAACACCAAACCTCAGCAGGATGAGAATATCTCAACAGAGCAAATACATTTATTTTTTCCTTCATCAAAATGATCACACTTTTTTCGATCAACGTGAAAGATTTATACTCCTTTGTCAAAGAACTCTGTGCTTATTCATTTGGATGTGATTAAACGAGGTTTGTTTAGAGCCAAGTTGAGTTGAGATTAATGGTGCCTGGCTGTCAAAGCGACTGCATAAATTCTAACATCATCAATTGAGCATTTGGGTGAGTGGAGAGAGAAGAAGTGAATAGGTCCCAGGCGTGCTGGAAAATTGACTACTTTCCTCCAAGCACACGGCAAGCAGTCCTTACTGTTCCACTGTGCCATGACTCATCCAATTTACCTATCTCAACTCATCAGTACCCATCTGGGGCACGAGAAACTCATGCCACCATGACAAGGCATCTTTTAAATACACAGGCTGGGGACAGAATCCATGAATTCATGTAGCCCAGCACAAAAATCTTCCCTTGAAGAACACAATAGAAGAGAAATCACACAGTTATCCACTGGCTTTGTTCCCTGTAAAAAACGGTTTCAAGGCTAAAATAAATACAATACATTTATAAAAATTTTAATAGTTCACATTAGGCAATCAATAAATAAAAATTCAATTCAATTCAAATTCAATTTCCAGCTAGTATAATGTTTTCGGGCATCGACTCCCATGTAGGCTGGTAAAGCTTCTTTTTTTGTGTGTGTAATACTCTAGGCAAAAAAAAAAAAACGAAACAAAAAAAAAAAACAACAAAACTGCTAATCAACCAAACAAATAACCAAACAAAAACCAAACGGAGGGACAATAGGAGAGAGGTCGTTCTTCCTCGCGACCAATTCTGATCATCCTTGACAACCATTGGTGGCCCTGCCTCAGAGCACACACAGACAGAGATGCAGCTGTGGTTTTAGAGCTGTTGCTGGGGCTGGGGTTGTTGCTGCAGCTGCTGGGGCAGGGGGCTGTGAGACTGCCCACGGGCCTGGGTCGGGGTGGGGCTCCTCACAGACGGCTCCCGGTAGGCGATCGCCAGCTCGGGCCGGCGGTACAGCTCGCTCAGGCCCTCGAACTTGGGCCCCCAGTGGCGCAGGTTCTCGTAGCTGAAGTCGGCGTTGGCGTCCGCACTGCTAGTGACATCGGCCAGGGCCGAGCCCAGCGAGCTCAGGCTGCCCACGCTGGATGAGGCCTCTCCCTCGATGCAGTAGACGCGGTACGTGTCCAGAGGCAGGGCCAGGCTGTCGTTGTCTGCCTCCCAGATGATGCGCGCCACGTAGCTCTTGAAGTCCATGGGGCAGTGGTGGTGGGGATGGGGGTGGTGGTGGTGGTGCGGGAGACCCACAGAGGCAGCAGCGGCGACGTGAGAGGCGTAGGAGGGATGCGGACAGAGGCCTCCGGCAGAGCTGACCACAGAGCCCTGGGAGGGGTGCACCTCCTCCTGGGAGCCCTGAGAGGACTTGATGAGGGGCGCTGTGGTGCAGGAGGACGACTGGGAGAGGCTGGAGCACAATGGACGTTTCAGCTCTGTGATGTCATAGGCATTCTGGGGAATGGAGCAGGTCAGAAATACAGTCAGTTACTGTAATGTAACCCATTTCACTCTACACAAAAGTTACAATATATATATATATACACACTGTGCACAACTATGTACAATAAACATCAGTGTACTGCACACACACACACACACACACACACACACACACACGCAAGGAGGAGGTAACTCATCTGTGGATATTAGGTTATAACTGGAATTACAAAAGATGGCATATTATAGCACACGTCATTTACTTTTTTTGTCTGCCATAGACCAACACATCTACTGAATGTAAAGTGGATGTACATGTTAACTTCTAAACATATGCAATGCTACTGCCACCTAGTGGCCAGTTGGCCACACTGCCTTCGTGCTGACTAAGGACGTCGGGCTGAGTGCTGATGTGACCTGTAGTGATGGCAAATCAATACCATCCCTCCCTGGAGTCCCAGAGCACGACTGCACTAATGGCTGTTTAAGTGTGTAAAGTGTGTTTGTGTGCGTGAGTGAATGTGTGTGTATGAGTGTGTGTTCGTGTGTGTGTGTGTGTGTGTGTGTGTGTATCCCAGTGCACAACCGCACTAATGGCTGTTTAAGTGCGTTAAGTGTGTATGTCTGCCTGTGTGTGTGCGCATGCGTGTATGCGTGCGTGTATATGTGTGTGTGTGTGTGTCTGTGTGTGTACCTGATCCTGCTCTCCTCCTCCCTCCTCATTGTAGTTGAGGATGTTCTCCCGGATGTCCTCCCAGCTCTCGTGCTCTGCAGGGATGTGGTAGACGCCATGCTTGCGGAACTTATTGCGGCTGCCCTTCTGGTTCCAGACGGTCACAGCAACCAGGATGGCTGGAGGAGAACAAGAGAAGTGGGTCAGAGAGAGAGAGAGAGAGAGAACGAGTGAAAAAGTGAGAGAGAAAGAGAAAAAGAGAGAGATAGAAAGGTGCAAAGAGAGGACAGACTATCCCCTAGTGTGCCCTGAGGTGTTTTTAAGCTATATGTCTAGTGTGTGTGTGACTTCAAGGGTGCAAATGTGTGTGAATGTGTGTTTATGTGCACCAGGCAGGACTTTGAGTGGGCCTTAGGAGATGGCAGAGCTCTGGGCTTTACTCGTGCTTTTACACACACTCCTGCATTGTCCTGGCACACACAGGCACAGGCACACACACACACACACACACACACACACACACACACCTTTTACAGTTCATGGTTGAAGCACAGGTCTGCAGCCTTTTTTCCTGTTTACTGACATGTGACTCACCCTCCAAAAAGTGTAACCAAATAGATCAAATAAGATGACAATGTGTGTGACAATGTTTTGTGTGTGTGTGTGTGTGTCTATGACCATCTAACTCTTTGTCAAGATATCTCTCACACGTCTACAAAGCCTTCGTCTGTCCTCTCGTATTGAGGTTGCCCTGACCACACATTCATGCTCTCTTCATCCACGCAGTGTGATGCAGTGTGCTGGCTCCTGACTGGCCCCACTCACCGAAGAAGACCAGCAGGCACATGCTGATGGCCAGGATGGAGCTGGGGCTGAGGGCGGCCAGACGGAGGGCCTTGGGCCGCCCCACCTCGCACCACTGGCCCCGGAAGCCCTCGGCGCAGCGGCACTGGTAGCTCTTGGCCGACTGGGCCACACAGGTGGCGCCATTACGGCAGGTGGAGGCACGGCACGGCGATGGAGCGCAGCGCTGCAGACCAGTCGAGTCGTCCAGCACCAGCACCTGTCCCGACGGACACCTGAATGTTACGAAACAAACAAACAAACGATGTGAGCAGTTGGGTAGCATTAAGAAGAGGAAGCATGTCTGAATTTACTGACATTTACGCTTCTAAATAGATGGAATTTGAGCCTTGGCAGTTGGCCTGGTCAAATGAGAATATCAGTAAATTTAACATTTAACATGTACTCAGTCTTCTAAATGTGTACTCCTTCCACCAAACTGTTTCACCAAATCTCTTGAAACTATATGACAGCACAAGGACTGTAAGTATCTGTGGATGCATATAAGAGCTTCAGCCATACTTTCAGCCATTCTGCCTGTGTGTCAGATGGTTTTAAGATTAGGTGATTGAGTGAGTGATTGAGTGAGGTTTAATTATATGGTGAGATAGTGTGTGTGGGTGGCTGTGTGAGGTGACGGTAAGTTGAGTCTGTGTGTCTTTATGTGTGTGTGTGTGTGTGTGTGAGAAAGACAGATAGAGGAGACAGGGTAATTTGCACGTGTGTGTGTTTCTGTGTGTGTGTGTGTGTGTGTGTGTGTGTGTAGTGACAGTAAGGTGAGTCTGTGTGTTTTTATGCATGTGTGTGTGTGAGAGAGAAATAGAGGAGACAGGGTAATGTGCGTGTGTATGTGTGTAGGTGTGTGTGTGTGTGTGTGTGTGTGTGTGTGTGTGTGTGTGTGTGTGTGTGTGAGCAGGATGTCTTACTTGCACTCGTGTTTCCTCCACAGGTCGACACAGTAGAGGGGACTGGGACAGGGCTTGGCACTACAGGCGTCTGAATGGCAGCCAGCTGTCACCCCTCGGCGCTCCAGCACTGTGCTGAACTCTGTACTCTGGCCATCCAGTGGCAGTGCGTGCCCATTCAGACGCACATCACGCATGCAACCTACCCGCACACACACACACACACCACACACACACACACACACACACACACACACACACACACACACACACACAAATACATGCATACAGACACAGACACACACATACACACACACACACAAATACATGCATACAGACACAGACACACACATACACACAGGTGAAATTAATTTAAGGCTGAATATTGCAAAAGTCACCAAAATAAGACTTGTACAGAAAGACAATTTTGACATGGAGGAGTAAATGGGATGACTGGGAGTAAATGAGAACAGACGAGAGTCTTCAAAGATTGAAAGATTGATGAGAAGAAGTTGGCAAAGAAGGGATGACATAAAAAAGACGGCAGGATGGCAGGAAAGCTGGGCTAGGGGCACACTCTCACCTTGGAAGTCTGCACGTGTGCCATGAGTGGCGACATTGCCTAGCAGCACGCTGGATGGGTGCACCACGATCTCCCGGCGCTGTCCGAGCACGCCGCTGACCTCCCGTGACCCACCGCCCCGCTCCAAGCGCAGCGTGAAGAGGTTGTCATGGCGGAGCAGGCTGACCAGCACCCATTGGCCTCCATCCACGCGCTGGCCAATCAGACGTAAGGAGTGGGCACCATCACCGAGATTGGCCCGGACGGTCAGGTGTCCATCCGATATCTGCTCACAACACAACACAGGCACAAGCACTGTCAAGTTACCCTCACCGATGTTTATAGTATCCATAGTCTATTCAAAACATCAAATATTCAGTTTAATTCAATTCAGTTATATTTATACAGTGGCATTTTACAGTACAGTTGTCTCTTTAGTGGCACACTATAGAAATTAACAATTAGCTCTGATATTGTGCCAAATATGTCAGTGTTAAACAACCCTGTGGGGGATAAAAGGATATTTATAGAGCAATGCAGACAAGGTAGAGCCAGGTATTATTTATATATATCTAACTAATAATAAAGTGTATATATATATATATATATATATAAATTAATAAATGTATTACTTAAAAATAAATACATTCTATGCCAATGAACACAAAAACACAACAAATGTGGGTGAGTAACCTTGTGATTAAGCTCTGAACATGCTCTTCATCAGCATTTTCATTAACATTGCTAACATTGCACTGATCACCCTGTCGTTTTGGGGTTAAGCTGGGTATGGATCAAGAGGATCATGGCTGGGAGTGGGGGTGTGGTGGTGACGTGGCGCTGACACTGACCTCCAGGACGATGTACTCGTTGGCGTCGCGGGAGGTCATGCTGAGCAGGCTGCCTGAGGTGGCGCGGGTTCGCAGTAGGAGCTGAGCGTGGGTCCAGCGGGGGCTTCCGCCCCCACGCAGCTGGTACCGCAGTACGCTGCCCGGCTCAAACGACCAGTCTGGCAATGCTGCGTTGGGGGAACACAACACCTCCGGTCAAACTCAAAGCACAAAGATTTTCTTTTAGGACATTCCACAGAGAATACCTGGCCCACTTTATTTCATAGGATCCAATAACACTGCCTACGCTCCCACTCAGCAAACAGTGATATTATTATTACATGTGAATATTATTACTAATAAAGTAACAACTTTATTATTTAACACAAGTATCCAAATGGAATAGATTAAATACAATTTTGCATCTAGCTTCGCACAATACCCATGGGTGTGCCTGGAGCCAAGGCTAGGTAGGACAAAGCTGGTTGGTGACCCACATGATCACTGTCACTTTCTGTAACAGTCTTAAAGTTTAAATAAGCAACTTTGTAGGCTCTCACCTTTCTCACACTTGTGTCCGCTGTATCCCGGGTTACAGTCACAGCTGAAGGAGCCCCACTCGCCCAGACACTTCCCATGGACGCCACACGAGGGGCCGCCTGCCGTCAGGCACACTCCGTCCGTCAGGGTGCACCCTGGGGTGCTGTTCACGCTCTCGGCTGGGTTACCCAGGTCGTACACCTAGCAGGACATATATATTCACACGAATTAGGTACAGAAAACACATCCGCACACAAGCACACCGTACAGCAACATATAGTGAAACACACACGCACACACAAAAAGTAAGGAAATTCTCCTCGTCAGCAGACTTAGGGGGCCTCTGTGACCTTATTGACTTCCTGTCCTGAGGTGCCCGCGGTCACCATCTCACCTGACGCAGCACTCAGCCAGAGCCACTGCCACCACTGACCCCTTTTGACCTCCCTGACCTTTCCTCCGCCTCTGTCTGATTGCCACTGGGCCGCGGGGGAGTCTGTCTGTAACTTGGGGAATGATTCAGCCACTCAGTGCAGCTATCCCTGCTCTATTTATACATGTGTACAATAACGGGAGCTTGGGTTTGTGCTCCTGAGCTAAGAAGCTGGTTAGCAGAAAGTGTGGAAGAGTGACAGGAGTGAGATGGGCTCTCTCTCTGTGTGTGTGTGTGTGTGTGTGTGTGTGTGTGTGTGTGTGTGTGTGTTGTGGTGTATATGTGTGGGTGGGTAGGTGGGAGGACATGCCTTTCTATGCATGTGTGTTAAAGTGTGCATGTGTAGAGGCTCTCATACACGTGTGTGTGTGTGTGTGTGTGTGTGTGTGTGTGTGTGTGTTAAGGTATACATGTGCAAAGGGCGCACCTTAGAATGTTTGTGTGTTCCGAGTGTGTGTGTGTGTCTTCAGTTTAAGCGAGCGTGTGTTGCTGTTCCTGAGTCAGCTCGGCTGGGTTTAGTGCCGTGTTTGTGTCTGTGGTCTCTCTGCTCCTCTGTCAGTGTGTCTGGCAGCAGTGTGTGCAGCGTTGTGCTACTTTGTCAGACTCAAGCAGACAGATGGATTTAAAGACCAGTCCCAGAAACCCGAGCTTGAACTAAATACAACCCCATACTAGATGGAAGACATAAACAGAGGCTTGTTTACTCAGACGAGAAGCTAAAGATGGGGGAAGATCCATTTCGGAGAGCCCTCTTCACCTCACCAATGTGCACTTCCTCTCTCTGTCTTCTGTGTATTTCTCACTGTTTACTGGAAGTCAAATTTTAGATTCAAACAAAATTGAAGGGCGCTAGAAAGTTCTTAAGATTTTCACATTGGCTGAATGTCATATCCTCCCTTCAGCCCTACACACTGGACCCTCAAAGACTAAGCAGACATGAATCAGCCAATGATGAAGATGATTTATGTCAGATCTTCAGGCCTTAGGCCTCAGGAGGAATGCTAAAATGTAGTCAATGTGAACTTAAAAACTGTAAGAGAGTGTCAGACCAAAGTGAGTGTTGAGGGGGAGAGCTGAGTCTGAGTCCTTCTGTGTGTGGAGGGGAGGGAATGCACTGAAGAAGAAGACAAGGAAGAGGATGGTCTGTACCTGGCTATCCACCACCAGGTTCCTCAGGCATCCTACAAAGCCCTTGTAGTGGGGGTGTGTGCGCCGGTGAGGGTGAGTCTCCTTCACCCCTCCCACCTGCAGGGGCTGGTTCACGTTCAGGAACCTGAAAGCAGAACAATTCCAAGCATGTCATGCAGTTACTCCAACTCAGGTTGTCTTACGAGCAGATTTGAAAAAATAGGCTTTCTGAAATGTATTTGTGTTGACTGAATCCCAGTGCCCTCTCTAAATGCGAAGTCCTAATCCCTCAAGCAGTTTATTGGCACTGATGGAATTGACTGATTCAGGCTAGCTATGTCTTTGAGGGTTTAGGGCTCAGACATTGGGATTCAGCCATTCTATCAACATCAGAGTTGCTGTAGTTCTTTACCTCTGGTTGCCGGGGGTTTCTGCTGAGGTCTTGCAGGCCGACTGATCCATCTCTAGCATCTCCACCCCCAGACCCTCAACCTCATTCACCGCAGCCCCAGAGCACTGGTCCAGGATCAGCTGTACCATCTGCAACACACCAGCCTCAGCTCAGTACCCCCCTTCTCAACTACAAGCAACCACCACACGCGCGCGCACACTCACACAAACACACACCTCACTACTGACTCAACAACAATGTCTCTTAGGCACAGTTCTTCATTAATCCTTCATAAAAGGAAGAAACATAAGAATAGACTTTATGAAAGCACTCCTTTCCATCTCTTTGTATTCATACATGATTTTAACTGTATATTGTGAGAAAATAACTGATTAGATGTGGAGACATGAGACATTATCTCATCTGAGGTGGTATAGGTTTTTTTTAAAGCTTTCACACCTCTTCTGTACACTAATCAAGGGTTATAATGGACAGTACTTAGTGACAATATGACTGAGATTTAGATTTTTACCCAGACCAGCAAAACATTCGACAGGCGGCCTTTGGCAAAATCTTTGGCTGGGTTCCAAGCCTACTCCCCTCCCACACCCGCACTTCTTCACAAACACACACACACACACACACACACACACAACAACCCCCACTCTCTACCCCTGGGGCCACCCTGAGGCATTCTGTCCTGACCTTCCCATCGCTGACAATGTCCAGACGATGCCAGCGGCGGTCCGTGACGGTGGCCCTGGGTGGGAGCTGAAGCGTCACTGGCCCAGAACCGTGGTTCACGCTCAGTGATGGGACTCCGTTCTTCAGCTCTGGAGGAGGAGGAAGCGGAGAGAGGGAGAGAAGGAGGGGAAGGAGAAGTAGGAGGAGGAACACAAAACAGCTGTGATCAAGAGTTTTCTACTTCTAACTTTTTAACAGCTTCCTCTGTTACAGCTGTTACAACAGCACCACCACCATCAACAATAACAACAACAACAACAGTCAGAACTAACAGCTCCTGCCTCTAACAGTGGGACTCCCTCCAGTACATCTTTACTTCATCAGGAGAGCCTTGTGAAACTCTGAGGAAGTCTGCGGTTTCAAGCATGGCAGAGAACATTAGTGGAGTTTGGTGAGTAAATCTTCATGTGTGGGCCACGTTTGTACACAGAGAGCTGAAGCAAGTCTGCACAATGGCAGGGAGGCAGGGGAACCAGGCTATAGGCCCTGCTTTTCAGTTAGGTTTCAGGCAGTTTGTTAAAAAAATGTCAAAAGTCATGGCAAAAGTCAAGTCAGCAGTCAAGCACATTTAAAAAAAAAAACAAGAGCAATAGTTTAGCAACAGCACCAAAGTGCTTTATAGTTACGGTAAATTAAATAATAATAATAATAATAATAAAAAAGAAGATACTCCACTTCATATGCAGGTGTGTGTGTTTGTGTGTGCATGGTAAACAGGTAAAATCCCTGTCTGTGTCGCCTACCACAGTTCACATGTTCTTGGTTATGCAAACCAGTGTGCTTTAGCTGCGGAGGTTCAGAATTCATATTGACTATTATGTAATACATCATTAGGTCCCCAGGCCTCATCCCGTGCCATGCTTATGTGTTGACAATATATGAGCGATATTTCTATCCATCTATGTAAGCTGACCCCATCGACCCAAACACTGTGGGCACACACCGTATTGAACATCCGTGAAAAATGCTTCTCACCGATCAATTTGTGGTCAAGTTCGATTTTCTGTCCCCTCTCAACCCCCCACGCATTCCCCCACCCTATATCCCACCCCACCCCACAAAAATGACACTCATGCAGAGAATGCTTTGCCCGCACCCCATCCCCGCCCCCGCTCAATAATTCCACAACTAAAAGCAACGTGTAACAAAAGGATGACGTAAGTGTCCCAAAGTACCAACCGGGAGGGAGGGGGGCTGGTTGGTAAATAAAAACAAAGTTGGCTGTAGACAGAGTGGGACTGGTCCAGTGTGTGTGTGTGTGGATGTGGAGGGGCTGGCATGGGGGACAGGGCTATGTAGGTGGCACTCTTTGACCTTGAGGAGTGACCTTAGAGTAAACCTCTCTGCTGACCACAACCGATCCAACTCTGCTGACTTCAGCAGTACTGGCTTGCACAGAATCCCCCACTTCCTTCCCCCTTCCCCCCGAAAAGCATGATTAATGGTCTCACTTTTGACGCTTTTTGATTCTTATTGAGCTGGTTCTTTAATAAAAAAAAACACCATGCAATTAGTCACTTGGTTGAAATTAATTTCTGGCTCAGGTGATGTAAAAGCCTTAAATCATTTCTGTATTGACTGCTCATCTAAAACGCAAGCTGTGGGTCTCTGAATTTTAAAATCTAATTTCTCATTTTTTTCCTAGTTTGCACCATGTGTGACATACATTTGTATGCATGGCATGCGTTAACACACATGTTGTACATAAGCAGGGCAGATTTAGCGCTGGATTGTCTGTGATATACATTCATCAAGAGAGAAAGTACAAAGTACAAAGGCCTGACAAAATGCACAACTTCTCTTGTCATGTCTGTCTTTCATCTCATTTGTTCTACTACTATCAGCTGTAACCCCATAACCAGTGATGACCAACTTAAAATACAAAAATAACATGCATTTTTAGAACAAACATCTAAATGCCACAATACCTCTTTGGCACTAAGTGCAAAACTGAATCAATGGATTTCATAGCTAAATATGTTTCTCGTGTTACCGAGTGCAATGAAGTCCTCGGGGTCGCCAGGCTGAGGTGCGGCGAGCGGGCCGTTGTAGAGGAGCAGGCCATTGGCCGCTTCGGTGATGAACTCCAGGGTGATGTGGCTCTGGAAACAGGGTTTGATGGGAGGGAACCAGGCGTAGCCATGGCCATGGAAACTGTGCTTGGTCTGCTGGCACTCGGGTCCGTCAAACATGGGGGGGCACTTACACCTGAGAGCATGGGAGGAGGGTGTGTAAGTGTGTGTGTGTGTGGGGGGGTTACTGAAGGTCATCTTGTAATAAAAAAATCTCTACAATGATAGCCATGCTGACATGATTCACTACTGGTTTCATACGTTCATATGTTTCCTGCAGTCCTACCTCTTAAATCTTAACTGAACTGACAAGCTTTGCTGTTCCAAAGACAAGTACACTAAACTGGTGAATTGATATCCATAAGGAAAATTAGTTATTAGTGTCACATTTGTGCTTAAACACAGATGGGGATTTATTTTGTGTCAAAAATAATCTAGTTTATGGGTCCATATCTACACCAGCATCAACACTGGAAAATGTGTTATACCATATTTAAAGATGATACATTTAAAGATGATATATATCATATATTATCACATATATGACATGTTGACAGACATGAAATGTAATACTACGCATATAGATAACTGTAAACATGTAATAACATACAGTATATGCATATAGAGGTCTGTTAACATGTAATACTATGCATATGATTGACTGTAAACATGTAATAACATATCGTACAGAGGTCTGTGAATGCTGAGGTGAGGCAGGTACCTGTAGCCTAGTTCGCTGTCGATGCAGGTGCCCCCGTTGAGGCAGGGGTTGTAGAGGTAGGAGGCACAGGAGAGGTGCAGGCTCTCACGGGCTTGGCAGCCACACTGGGCCGTGGCGGTGGCCGAGAGAGATACCAGCGAGGTATTGCCATAGTTGAGAACACGTGGAGTCTCGCTGAACGTCACACGGTTGGAGCAGCCGCCTGTCAGGCCGCAATCAGTGTATGCGCACTCGTCCACGCCCACCTGAGAGATGCCCACGCCCAGTCCTGACTCCAGCTACCAGAGAGAGAGAGAGAAAGAGAGAGAGGCAGAGAAAGAGACAGAAAGAAAGAAAGAAAGAAAGAAAGAAAGAAAGAAAGAGTGGGAGGGAGGGAGAAAGTGGCTATTTAAAAACCTTTATTTGAAACAATTTAAGATCAAATCAGTGCACATCCTTAGTGGAAAAGCCATCTTCCATTGTAATAACTGTCACATTTGCCTCCCTGACACAGCTCTATTCTCCAAATAAAATAAGTAATTTGCCTCTTCATAATATGCATGCACTGTAACAGACAAATAAAGAGGCAGTAGTTTGACACTGAAGTGATAAGATTCCTGGAGAGATGTAGAGAGAGAGAATACGGAGAGAGAGAAAAAGGAGAGAGGAGAGAGATGGAGAGATAGAGAGTTAAAGACACACATATAGAACATGGCAGACAGAGTGAGAGAAGAGGGAAAAAAGACTTTTTCTATTAACAGTCCTCCCATGAAGTGTAAAGCATGGCTCCCACTAGGCCTAAAATGTAATCTGGAATATTACAGTTTATGGCTATTAAGGGGCCATTATAGGACGATTACAGACCTCTCTCTGTTTTGGAGTGTGTGTGCAGTGTGTGCATAGTGTGCATGTGTAAATGTGTGTGAGTGTGTGTTTGTGTATGTGTGTGTGTGTGTGTGAGTGTATATGCACAAACATATGTGTGTTTTATGTGTGTGTTGAATGTGTGCATGTACAGTACGTGTGTGTATGTGTCTGTGTGTGAGCAAGTGTGTGTGTGTTTGCACTTGGAGCAGGAGGAGGCACTTAGAGGACTCAGATCTGTCAGACTCAAGGGCAGTCCATCAGCTCCTTTACAACCCTGTCTGTGGCTGCTGGGCCGCCTGGGCCTCGCACACACTGTGTGTAAACACCAGCCGAGAGACCCTATTTGCACCACGCCGCACTCAAACGGCCCTCCCTCTCTCCATCTGATTTATTAGGCAGTGAATTCTTTATAAGCAGCCCGTCCTCCCAATCTCTCTCTCTCCCTCCCTCCCTCCCTCCCTCCTCTTCCCTCTCCTCTCTTTTACTCTCTCCATTCCTCTCTCTTGGACTCTGTGTCTCAGAAGTGTCTGTCGCTCGCCTTATACGGTTGTGAGAAATTCATTGGTTCCTGATTTCCTTTCATTGTGTGAAGTGCAATTTAATTTAAAGTGCTTTTATTTGTGTATAGTGCTTTTAACAAGTTGTAGGCTCTTTGCAGAGAGACAGACATGGTAGCAGTAATAGCATAAAGGTGTGTGTGTGTGTGTGTGTGTGCGCACACACATAAGGGTAGCCATCAATTGTAAGTTTACAGGTGTGTGTGTGTGTGTGTTTGTGCTTATTGCATGTGTGCGTGTGTGTGAATGTCTGTGTAACTGTCCCCTCACCTTGACCTTGTGTGTTGTTACATAGCCGTGGAGCTTTTCCGTTTTGTAGTATGGTGAGCCGTGGGCGGCAAACCAGACGTTGAGCTGCCGCGGGTTGTCATGGCTGCTGCTGCCGTTGGCAACGCTGAAGACGTGCACGCATTCCGTCTCTGTCTGCAGGATCTCGGCCAGAAGGCGACGCAGGCGGGTGTAGCAGCTCTCCTGACCTGGTCTGGCCTTGAAGAACTCCTCCACAGTCAGGTCTGAGGAACATGACATGAAATGCTTCGATTCATAATGTAATCAGAAAGTAGACTGAGGAAAAGAATTGGATTCCCATGCATAACCCTGCCCCATGTAATTATCTCATAGCAGAGGTTATTTTTTTGAAAACACTATTAAATTTGGATAATATATCATATTTATTATTTTATTTAAAGTTCATATGCATCCACCCAAGTAAGAAAGTGACAAACATGAGTATTAACTGAAAGTAAAGAAACACGCTTACTGGACAGCTTCAGGGAGCCTGCATTCCTCACAGCGTCCTCCTTCAGGTCCATGACAGTGACCTCTGCGGTGGAGGTCACATCGGGCCAGGTCTTGTCACTGACACGCACCTCCAGGTTGTAGGTGCCGGGCGGGGTCCCCTCCCTGATGCTAAGCTGACCAGTGTTGCGGTTCAGACTGAAAGACCTGCACACAGATGTGGGGCGGATTGTGTTCATTTAACTGCACGTGTGTGCTTCCATATATGTCTGTGAATGTGTGTGTATGTGTTTTAATAACACATTAGCAATATGGAGAGGGTGCAAGAAAAAAGAAACGGAAACTGGAAAAGCACTCGGAGAGCGCAGACCTCCGCCAAAGCAATATAGGGTCACTGATCCAACGCAAATTCCAGATGGTGTTCTGGATCACCACCAAAATTTAATCTGTTCCTTGGCCTAATACCCACGCTGTCCGAAAATTTCATCCAAATCCGTGCGGTACTTTTCGAGTTGTCTTGCTCACAGACAGACAAACAGACAAACGCCAGCGAAAAACATAATCTCCTTGGCAGAGGTAAAGAGCTGAAATGTACAACAGAACTACAGACAGAAATTGACACACTCAGAGGCAGAAGATGAAAAAAAGCCCTCATCCATCCATACCAAGTCTATCAGCCACACACACTGACAGCCCATGTACAATGACAGGCCCATTTTGTCCTTCAGTACGCAGTGCTCTGAATAGCTCCCCACTGTGCTATCAGACACAGAGGCTTCTTGAGAAAGCCGGCTCAAGTGTCATCCTTCAGGTACGACCCCCACATCAAAGTGGGCAGCCCACCCCCACACACCCCCCACATTCCCCTCTCCCCCGGCTCTGTGCTGCGGCGCTCGCTCTGTAATGCCTTGTGTTACATTATTAATGTCCCCTTGTGTCGGCCTCTCACCCTGCTCACTAAAGGCTGTGATGAGAGGGGAGAGTGGAAGGACAGTGGGACTAACAGAGACCTGCCTGGGAGAGCTGAGCTGTGTGTGTGTGAGTGTGTGTGTCTGTCTGTGTGTGTGTGTGTGTGTCTGTGTGTGATGGAACTGGGGGAGCCTGATCGGTTCCACAGCAATCTAACACAAGTGAGACACCACTCTCTCTCTGTTTCCCTCTCTATTGGCAACAAACACATCCAATTACTGGCCCACAAGTGGGAACTTGACCACTGGGTTGCTCTGCTCTTTTTATGGGCCAGTCGCTTGTTGGAGGCGGATTAGCCTTCTATCATTCAAGTGAAGTAGACTTGCACCTCGTTCTCACTAAATGTTGCCCCTGAAATCACAACGGGTCAGTTAACACGGCCACACAGAATCCAGTTATATACACTGTACTTGAAGACAGACTGCTCACAACAGAGAGAGGGCAATTTATTTGAAATATCATCTGAGACTGACGTCCCCAACAATAGAGTGCACATTGGGGAGCTTATGATGGTATTGTAATAGGATTCATAACTTAATTGCTTTAATGAATTAGCATAATTTATGAAGGGCGTAAGTTTTATGAATAAATGGATTCAGTGGTCCAAGGAGACAGACAAGCTCAGAGCTCAAAGGTGCTTGGCCTTGCAATAAGCAAAACAGAGGGGGTAGAATACAGAAGTGGCACTTTGCTGTCTGAGCCTTGATGCAAGAATGAGAGCTGGCCGAGCCTGTGTCATATAACAGTTCTTTTGGAACAAGGGCTTTATACCCCCTCTCTTCCCTCTCACTCACAAACACACACACACACACACACACACACACACACACACACACACACACACACACACACACACACACACACACACGCTACCCTCGCCAGAACCTTCCCTGGAGCGCACCAAGGTCAGTGAACCTACGTTGGCCTGCGCTCAAATTAGATTTTAAAAGGCGCAATCATGTTCACATAACAGGAATCGAGTTCTGCTCCGCCGGTGACCTTCAGCTTGCCTGCCAAATTAGGTAATTAACTGTCCAGTAAGCAAATAAAACACTAGGCCCCCCGATCGAAGGTACAACGCCTGCCGGTGCCAAGCTCTTGTCACACTAGCCGCCGCTAAAGCGCTAATATATTAATACAGTAATTATCCAAATTAACAAGGGCAAAGGCACTACATGGCACTCAAAAACAAACAGGGGCTTTGAAAGGAATTTAAAGGGGCTGATAGAGTGGAGTGAAGTTATCTGGCTAATGTTAGCCATGCAAAATCTGTATTCCACAGTCTCATTGCTTCTCATTGCTTCTACCCGCCCCCCCCCCCCCAACTCTCCCTCTCTCTCTCTCTCTCCCACCCTTGCTTGTTTTAAGGAGTTGCCATGTTTGTCATTGTCTTGATGAGGAGCTGTAGTTCTTCCAACCAGATTACAGGCTGTTCATTACAACAAGCCCAGGGGCGAACAGCGAGTCGTACCATCAAACGCGAGGGATGCAGGTGAATTGTTTTTTTTTTTTTTGGTCTGGTCTCGCTTCCGAGTAAATTCTGAATACAACTCTTTATGAAGTATTAATGACTGGGCTGTGAAAGAGATGGCAGCATCCCATCATGCCTTCTTTATCCTTCACGCTCTCTGTCCTCTCCCTCTCTTTTTAAATCCCTCTCTCCAGTGCTGCTTTGCAACCTTCATGTCAAGACTCCTTCCTTTCTCCCTTTCTCTCTCCATCTCAGGACCATCCTCTCCTCTCATCTACTCTTCTTTTATGCCTCACTCTTTCTAGTTAAATGGCAGATAGCTTGGTAGTCCCCACCCCCCCGCCCCCGCCCTTTAGAAAAGAATCTCACTTCAATAAAAGAGAGATGAAAGTACCTGGGGGGCTTGCCTTCAAACTGGTACACCTTTTCACTCCAGTCGTCAAGGTCAGGGGATTGAACTTGTCCAAGTACTGTGGTGGGAAGTGAACCTGGGGAACATACATAATAAGGTTAGACACACACACACACACACACACACACACACATATGCACATGCAGACACACACACACACACTCTGACATTACCTAAGGCTTTGTAAAGAGAGCATACAGATGGAATGGGTCTACTGGGAAGAAGTATGTGTGTGTGTGTGTTTGTGTGTGTGTGTGGGAGATAAGGACCATGTGTGGTCACGGTTAAACAGCCCAGTAGGGGGTGCTGTGTAATTAGCATGCTAGCATTCCTGTTTTATCCTTAAGCCCTAAAAAAATGCTGTTATCCTGTTACGCATGAAATTCACAGCGCTTTGGAAAAAAATAAATAGATAAAAAATGTGGCTCTTCTGAGGTGTCTATTAGAATCTAGGACACAATTTAAGTAAATTGTTGTTTCATGCTACATTTGAGCTACATGATGATTTCTTATTAGAGGTTTTAATGCCTCTTCATTCACAGGGGAAAAAATAGCTAAGCAACTAGCACTCACGCTAATGCTATGGCTAAAAATATCAAGACTCAAAGCCGTTCTTTGTTGTTTGTCTTATACAAGCTGACAGATGGCAACACAAACTGCACAAATGACAGAGTGGTGGGGTGACATGCAGTCTTAATGTATTTCAGCAAACTACACATACCTTCGTAGCTATACACGATGAATTCAGTGTGGCCCGGCATATGTGCGTGATCGTTCCTGTCACCGATGACGACAGTCAACGTGGAGGTGGAGCTCATGGGCGGAGAGCCACTGTCAATCATGAGGATGGGTAGGAGGTACTGTTTCTGCTTCTCACGGTCGAAGGTGCGCAGGGCGGTGAGCAGGGCACTGCCGTTGCGCAGGTCGGTGAGGTTGAAGTTGGTGGCATCCTCGGTGAGCATAAGCAGTCGAATGGAGAAGGGACCGCCATTGGGCGATGAGTCACGGTCGATGGCGTGGAGAAGAGCGACGTGTCATTCATGCGCACGTTCTGGGGGGCAGCCGAGTTCTCCCATACCACAGGTCGGTATGGTGCCTCGAACTCTGGGCCGTTGTCATTGACGTCCTGCACTGTTACCATGACGATAGCTGTCCCAGTGAGTGCGGGGTTGCCCATGTCGATGGCCTGGATCATGAGGCGATGCTGGGAGACCTTCTCTCGGTCAAGAGAGTCTGCTACGACAACCCAGCCACTCTTGTCCACCACAAACTGCTGGTAGGGGTCAGACTCCGGGGCGATGCCATATGAGAATTTTCCATTCTGGCCTGAGTCTAGATCCATTGCGGTCACCTGGGCCACAATGGTTCCAGCAGGGACGTCTTCGAACATAGCGCCGGCATCGTAGAACTGCGGGAAGAACACGGGTGCGTGGTCGTTGGAGTCCTCCACCTGGATGACGCAGTGGGCCAAGCTGAAGAAGTCGGCATCCTCCACCTTGAGTGTGAGGTTGAAGGCACGTTCATGTGGCTTCTCAAAGTCGATCTTCTTCTGCAGGCGCAGGATGCCGCGTCGGTTGATTTTGTCTGTCTCAACGAAGAACTTCCGCTCCTCGTCGCCACTAATGATGCTGAAAGTGACCGCTGCGTTCTCGCCCTCGTCGCCATCAGTCGCTGCGACAACCAGCACCTCGCTGTTCACCTCAAGCTCCTCTGGTATGGATGCCACATAGAGCTGCTGTGTAAACGCTGGAGCGTGGTCATTCACGTCCGACACCAGGATGGTAGCTGTGCCTGTTCCTGAGAGACCCCCTCCGTCCACAGCCTCCACCACCACCAGGTAGCGATGCTCCACCTCTCGATCAAGGGATCGTAGCACAGTGTAGATGGTGCCCGTAGAAGGGTTGATGGAGAACAGGTTAAGGTTGATCTCATTTCGGACATTCTGGACAATACGGTAGGTTAGCACGGCGTTCTTCCCCACCTTCGGGTCATCCAGATCGGTGGCACGCATCTCCATGATGGAGGTGTCCGCTGGTGAGTTCTCAGGCACGCTTCCCACAAAACAGCCATCTGATGCGCACAGGAAGGCTGGGGCATTATCGTTGATATCACGCACCTCCAAGAGGACATCGGCAAAACCTGTAAGCCCTGCTCCATTTTCGTCAGTAGCTAGGACCAGGAAGCGCCATGCTGACCGCTCCTCACGGTTCAGAGGCTTCTGCACGTAGATCCGACCTGTTAGCTCTTCAATGGTGAACTCACTACCAGCTCCCTGTCCATGCAGGGAATACCGCAGGGCACTCTGGTCAGCCTCTTGATCTGGGTCAGTAGCAGAAACCTGTTTTTTTATGTTTTAAACAAACAAAAACAAAAAAAAACAAACATATATAAATAAAATCATCAAAGCATTGCCAATCACAAATCTTTTCCTCCGCCAAATTAATGACTTGCATTAGTGGAAACCCTTGTCTTTTCTGACAACAGTGAGAAGTGCTCTGAAGGACACATTCGCATCGGCAGATTCTACGCATCCGTCACAGAACACAGGAGACAATTAAAAGTTAATAGACAAAGCAAAAGAAGAATTCCAGAATTTTCATCCTCTCTCCCCACTCGCTTGAAGGGTTGTTTACCAAAGCCTTTGAAGTTTCTCTATTTTCACTCTCTCTCCCCCCCTCTTGACGGAGAAAGATACTGAGAAATCAGCGAGGGACGACAGCCGAGGCCAGGTGTGTCAAAATAGTCATTTCAAATCGCGCCCACCCTTCCCTCCTTCCTCCCCGCTCCCATCCCCCACTCTCTTCGAAACTCCAGAGTGCATTAATGAACATAACAAAACACTTCAAGGGGGCCCTGCCACAAACCCGAAACAATTTAATGTATTAGATGCCAGGCGCACATCAAATCAATTCCACTCTGAGGCGACAGCTGTGGGCAGAAGCCTGCTTCACGCATGCCTCCCTCCGAGGCACTTACTGCTGAGTCTCTCTGGAACATTCTGCCCCGGTGTCACTTCACACTCCACAGTCAAGAGACAAACTCTTTGTTTGGTTTTTACACTTAGTCAATAGAGCGCATACTGTCAGCAATGCCCAGAGGTATATGTTTATATACACAATACTGTTGGATGTTGACACCTTGACCTTGCTGTTTCAACTTTTGTTATGTCTCACTGAACAGGACCAAATCAAGTTTGCTGAGTGGGCAGTGAGAACCTTGGCAAGTGCGCCTATGGACACACAGATCTACTGTGGTTGTAGTGAAGTGAACAAGTGGCCTTGCTAGGTTCTGACAACTGTTTCTTGGACTCTGGTCTGTGCAGGGATGAATATTTCTAACTTCTCTGAATAAAGACTTTTCAGACATTTGTCTGTTAAATTTAATGATCTGTTTTCAGATGTCGAACACTAACATTTCTCTACACTTTTCTGGTCTTTTCTGGTCTCTCTCCTCACCTGCAGGGCAAGGATGGGCAGGTCGGTGAGCTCCTCTGTGACGCTGGCATAGTACTCGGTGTGGTCGAACACGGGCACCTCGTCGTTCTGGTTGATGACGTTAACAACCACTGTGGTCTGGTTCTCCCACTTGCCGTCAGACGCTACCAGACGCAGCTCGTAGCGCTGAACGCGCTCATAGTCCAGCTTTTGGGCGATGTAGAGGGTCCCACCTCGGGTTCCACGTCAAACGTGCCCATGGTGTTGCCTGCCGTCAGCTGGTAGCGCAGCTTTGCATTTGCACCTAGTGACACAAGAAACAAGATGTTTTTTTTTTGTGCTACAGAACCTACACAGATGAAAGGCAGAAAAAAGCTGCAAAGGAGGATCACGGTACACTAGAGGAAGAAGAAAAAAACATATTTTAGGCTTATGGACTTATTTCAACCTACTGTCTCATCATGAAACAAGCACACAAACAAAACAGGACCAAAGACCCAGAAGAAATGCCCCATGAACAACCTTGTCCGTGCCTCTCTGAGACATGAAAGCAATTCTTCACTTTTCCAAGACAGTGATCTGACAGTGGCCTGTGCGACAGGCGTGTGGGGCTGGTTGAAATGGGACACGTGCAACCTCCTGCCTCACACACATCCCTTTCAGCAAGTGTGCCATTCTCTAGATTAATGTGAGCCAACCTGAGAACGTCGCCCGCAATCAGATAAAACACGCGTAGAGGAGACAGAGCTAAGGAGAGAGAGAAAGGAGTGAAAGAGCGAGAAAGAGGAGAAGATGGGGGGGCTGAGTGAGGGAAGGAAGGTGAGAGAGAGAGAGAGAGTGGGGGAAAGAGAGAGATGAAGCAAGAGAGAAAGGAAAAGAAAGGAGGGGAGGGAGAGCAGAGGCCTGTCAAAGAGCCACGTTCCAGCTGTAGAGCCATCGAATCGGTGTGTGTGTGTGTGTGTGTGTGTGAGTTTGGACTTTTCTCAAGTCTCGACCTGGACTCACACTTTTAACCTTCGTGACAGATCAGCCACAGCCTTCACAGCACAGTGGGCCTCCTGAGTGACCCATCTAATTAGGAGAGAATGGTGTGTGTGTGTGTGTGTGTGTGTGTGTGTGTGTGTGTGTATGAGACCATTTTCGTGTATGTGTCTCTGTTTTTGTGTTCCCATGTGCAGGAGAGAGAGAGACAGAGTGAGAGAGAGAGAGGGGAGAGAAGTGGGAAATTTTAACTGCAGATGACATTCTATCAGCCCCTGTTCCCGGCCATAACACTCCCCTTCCTCATTTAGCATACGGTGAATGTGTCTGTGTGTTTGTGCCCGTGTGTCTTAGTGAGTGTGTGTGTGTGTGTGTGTGTGTGTGTGTCTGCGTAGCTTTGTACAATCACAGTTATGGTAGAGGAGGAGGGGGAGGAGGAGGAAAAGGAGGACAGGGGGTAGGGCCTTCCAAACCCACTCAAGTCACATGACTCCCTCTCCTCATGCCTCTCCTCGCCTCGTTTGGCCTCTGTTTACCGGGCCGCGGCAGATTTCACCAGACAAACACCATCTGGGCGCGACGTGTTAGGCTTTCATTAGGAAACGCTGTGTGCCCTCCGCTACTGCTGCTGTTGCGTTGCTGGAGCTCGGCTGCCTAGCTAGCGGACTGGCACCAACTGGGGCTCAGACACAGGGTGGCATGGAGACGGGGGAGTGAGGGGCATGTCCGTCAGAAAGGCTCACTTCGATACACCCTGACACACTCGCAGGGGGGTGGTGGGGGGGTGGGGGGTGTGTTGGCTGGTGATGTTGGTGGTAGGGGGGGTGTTTTTTTGCCCCTCAGTCGCTGTCTTAATGAACAGTTGTGGCCATATGGTGCCCCGGCAGGTCCAGCTGGGGCACTGTGGGGCAGAGTGGCATGGTGTGGGGTAAATGGAGTTGGGGGGGGCGGGGGGGGGGGGTGCTAGAGTGGCACAGGGGGGTAAATGGAGAGGGAGGCGTCTGCAGCTCTTTGCCTGAGAGCTACAAGGCCTCCAGTGTTAGCGCAAGGAAGGTGCCACTTCACATCCCGCCTCCTCATATTAAGTGCCGGATTGTAATCACAACCCAAGTGTTAAGAGTGTAAACACACAAACACAAGAAATCACTCACACACACACACACACATGCACACACACACATACACACACACACACCTTCCACAGCACCCCTGGTAAATTCACTAAAATCTCTCAAAGAGACCCCAGATGCCCTTATATCTTAGAAATTATCCACATCCCCATCCATTTCACCAAAAGTTTTTTTTTCCAGTGTAGCGTGTGTGTGTAAGTGTGTACGTGTGTGTGTGTGTGTGTGTGTGTTATTTTCCACCCCAGTGAAGCAGTGTCCTTGGCTAAATGGGCTGATTTTGATAAAGGAGAGCGAAGCTAATCAGCTTTCAGAAACATTTGAGAGGATCATAAAGCCCCCGTTGCCTCCCCTCTCTGACGGCTCCCTAATTATTCCCATTTCCCCGTCTCCTTTCCGCGTGTAATAAGAAATATCCAGGTTTAATAGGAAAGCCATTTGGCCATGCCTCCACATAGTGAGCTTCTCAGTGTGTGTGCAAGTATGTGTGTGTATAAAAGTGTATTTGTGTGTGTGTCTGTGTGTGTGTATATTTATTGTGATTCCAGACTCTTGATTTGCATTTCCTGTTTGCCTCGATACAGAGATAAGAGCTGTCAGGTGTTGTGTTTGCACCGGTGTGTATGTATGTGTGTGAATGCATCTGTGTGTGTGTATGTGTGTGTGTGTATATACCTGTGTGTGTATGTGTGTGTGTGTACCTGTGTGTGTTTGTATGTATGCACACCTGTGTGTGCGTGTACCTGTATGTGTGTGTATGTGTGTGTGTGTGTGTGTGTGTGTGTGTGTGTGTGTGTGTGTGTTTCTGTGTGTGTGTGTGTGTGTGTGCATGTGTGTGTGTGTGTATGTCTTGCTGCCCTCCTCCTCTCTGTGGCACAGGAGTTGGCTCTTTAATGAGGCTTCAGACACCTGCATTACTCCCTGACACGCTGTGAAGGAAGGCTATTGTCCTGCTGAAGTACCCACCAGGTGATGGCATGCTTGCACACGCCTGTGTGTGATATATATATATATATATATATATTATATATATATATATATTTTTTTTTTTTTTGCAGCTAGATGACTGATCGATATCTTAACATGTGTTTGTATGTCTTCTTGAATGTTTCTGCATGTCTCTTTGAGGATTTCTGATTGCAAGACACACATGTTCATGACTGGGGGTACCTTAAATTTGTGTGTGTGTGTGTGTGTGCGCACGCGCACGTGTGTGTGTGTGTGTGTGTGACTGCACTTGTTTCTGATTTGTTCTGAGTAGATGGGCAAATGTGAGGCAAGAGCAACATCCCTGCTGCCAGCTGATGAGCAGAGGCGACCTTTTGTCCGGACATGAAAAAACAAGCAGAGACGAAGTGCGCTGTAATCTGGTTATGGAACGCCCTGGGGTGACGTGCCGGAATGTTCTCCTGAGGCAGCAGTGGACGGCACGGTGAGGGTGGCAGGTGGCCACACGACACTAGACACAGAGGTCATTTGTCCAAGACTGTCCCACAGAACGCGTGCATGTGTGTGATGCTGTAAAACGTGTCCTTAAAGTGCTTAACCTTTCTGCATAAATAATGTGCATGTATGTGTGTGTGTGTGGGCCTTCATGTTTGTAATGAAATGAGCACTCTTGTACAGAGCAGATGTCTCTTATCAGATGACTTACACAGGGGTCTTTCTCACCTCTAACACTTTTAGTGTGTTTCAACACCACCGACACAAGCTAAGCAGCTAAGCAGGGTGAGCCACAGCAGGTTCCTCCTCAGGTGCAGTTTAGTTTAGTTTTTGAAGGATACACCGTTCTCGATAAATTAAACATTTGCTAGTACACACACACAACACACACACACACACACACACACACACACACACACACCACACACAATAGTGGCAGCATTTCATTTCAGAGGTCAAACAATGCATGGCATTAAGGCAAAGCATGCTGTCAGCAGAGTTGGTGCAGTTGCTAATCCGCTCTCCCACACGGCGGAGGGGTCGCCGCTACGGCGGCGGAGGCCGAGGCGCTGCTATCTGCCGCCGTGTGTTTAATCTCTTAAACAACACCTTTATCAAACAAACAGCGCGGCAGGGAGATTAGCATAGCTATTTAGGGGCCACGCACCGAACAGAAACAAACACGTGGAGGTGGCGTGGCAGCGGTGTTGACAAAGGAGGAGTGATGATGAGGGTGGGGAAGAGAGAGAGAGAGAGATGGGAGAGAGAGTGAGTAAGAGAGAAAGAGACAGAGAGAAAGAGAGAGTAGGAGAGAGAGACAGAGAGATAGAGTGAGTAAGAGAGAGAGAGACAGAGATGGGAGAGAGCAAAGGAAGGACGCCTCTGAGGAGAGAAAGGATGATAAGGAGTATCCTTGTGTGTATGTGTATGTGTGTGTATATGTATGTGTGTGTATGTAAAATGTATGTAGATGTGTGCATGCCTGTTTGCCTCTCTCTTTGTGTGTGTGTTGTGTGTGTGTGTGTGTGTATGTGTGTGTGTATGTATGTAGTGTGTGCATGCTTTGCTCTCTTTGTGTGTGTGTGTGTGTGTGTGCATATGGACAGGGACATTCGTACTTGTGTGTACTAGGTGGCTACTGTTAAAGGCAAAGGTAAGGAATGGAAGAGAATAAAAGTTTCTGCCCTTTTGCATGGCATGTGATGTGCATGTGTGTGTTTGTGTGTCTCTCTGTGTGTGCAGATAGGTGTATATGTGTGTGTATCTGTTATGGTATGCGGCACACACTGTATGTGTATGTGTGCATGTTGTGCCTGGGTGAGTTTGTGTGTGAGGGGTGGTGGCTGGTGCTGTTGAAAGCACAGGAGCCAAGAGTGGCTGAGCTCAAATCCTCCCAGAAGACAAGCCTGCTCAGCAAGCCCTGGCTCTTAATGGGATTGTGTCATGTTTTATGGATTAACTCATTCTAATACAGATCATCTGCCTGCTCGGACACCTGTGCAGAGACACGGGTGCCAGCCAGGACTGCAGGTTTTTTCTCTCTCTCCTCTCTCTCTCTGAGGAAGAGGAAGGGCCTGATCAGTCCCTCAAACACACACTCCCATACTCTCTCTCTCTCTCTCTCTCTTCTCATCTTTTTATGATGTGGGGGTGTGTATGTATGTGTGTGTGTTTGTGTGTGTGTGTGTGTGGGGGGGGGGGTGTTTTCCTTCTAATTACCAGACAGTATAATGGTTGAGATGGCAGATTTGGGCACCAGACTAAAGAGGCGGTGGGATTAGTGGAGGCATTGACGAGGAATTAGTGTTTCCTGTAGTTTGCTATTTCTCGTGTCTGTGCCAAATCTCCCCAATGCTACATTTAAGCTTTTCTTTTTGTACTCTTTTTCAAATCCACTAATAGAAGAGACTGATTTCACACAATGGAGTTCACATAATGCATTGGAGGGCACGACTCATGTCAGGGAAGGATGAATAGGTTTTTTTGTTTTTTTTTCTGAGATATTTCAGGAGATGAGTAATTCTCTACTCACTATTCCCTTGTAAAGACACAGACGTTGATCCTCAATATGATCCTAATTCCTGCTCCATTTTTTTTTGGTTTTTCATTTTATCACAAATTCGCCTTCTTCTACGAGATGTGAGGCAACGTCAGACATCATTAGCAGAGCACGGGCTCCTCGAGAGAACGGCTTCATGAAATTTGACACGTCGCGCAAATAAAACTCAACGCCTCCGAGGCGCAGAGGGATTTACCTCTGTCGTTAGAAGAGGTCTTCCTCGTTTATTTATTAGCTTCTATGGCGACAGCAAGGGACCTCAACTCCAAAAAATAAATAAAAAAAAAACAAAAAACACAAAGGCGCAAAAACATCAAATAATTAGCTCAAGGGGCTGACGGTAGTACTCCCACACTTACCACAGAGATTTGCTAACAAGCATCGAGATTCATCTCACCTAGATTCATCTTGCATTGTTTTTCTTTTTGTTTTTGTCTTTTTTTTCTCTCTCTCTCTCTCATTCTCTCTTTTCCTCACATGCTATTTCCCGTAGCCATAAAGGCTGTCAGGCACATCAAGCCTAATACTCGGCGAGATCTGACTAAAACCAAATCAGCGCTTGAGAGAGCAGGGAAGAGGAGACAGCTGACGTGGGCTTTCAGATGAGAGGCTTTTGTATGATCCAGCTGAGGCCTCTGAGAGACAGAAAGGGGACACACACTGAGAGAGAGAGAGAGAGAGAGAGAGAGAGAGAGAGAGAGAGAGAGAGTCCCCTCTGTCATTTTTCTCCTGTTTCAGCAGAAAACACACGGCATACATAAACACACGTGTGTGCGCACACACACACACACACACAATCTTAACAAAACCGATGGTTGTCAGACCACCAACACAGAAGCAGATTGTGGATTCCAGACTCGTTCCGGTGCTGTTCCAGCTTTGGCCCACCTTCGGCCCAGTCCCACCTGAGACCCCAGCAGTAAAAGCCCCTTTCGCGTGCTTGTGTGTGTGTGTGTGTGTGCACGCCACAGCTCCACCCATGCATGCACAGCCGAAGCAGCTCATTGCTCTCATTACCTCTGGCCCTATGTCTCCACCACACCAAACTAATTAAAACAAGCCCAGATGGCTGACACTAACACACTGCCGGGCTGCCTGGCTGGCTGGCTGCAACTTGGACTTGTCCTCCGCAGCGGTGGCAGCAGCTCTGGACTTTGTAATTCGATGCAGAGCCCCATGATCCCATGAGAGGAGGGAGATGGTGTGTGTGTGTGTGTGTGTGTGTGTGTGTGTGTGTGTGTGTGTGTGTGGTATGTGGGATAGTGGGGAGCAGGCGAGGCACCCTACCAGCTGCAGCAGTGCAGAAGGATCACACACACACACAAATCCACACACAAATGAATACACACCAACGCAGATACAGACACACACACAAAACAGACGCGCACACACACGTACATACAAACACACACAGAACTACAGTACATTCATACACGCACACACATGCACAGGTGGACAAATACACAGACAAACACAAAAGCACTAATGATGTTCCTGACCAGAGTCAGTGTTCCCATGACAACAGAGCTTTGTAGTCTCTCTTGGGGGCTCTTACCTTCGTCCTCATCGTTGGCAGTGACCGTCATGACGATGAAGCCCACCTCCTTGTCCTCCTCCACGCTGATCTCATACACGGGCTGCGAGAACGACGGCGCGTTGTCGTTCACATCAGTAACAAAGATCCTTACATAGGCCGTGTCTACACAAACACAAACACAAACACAAACACACACACACACGCACACACAAAGAGCAAAGTTAAAAGCCTTCACTTTAGCCTCTTCCTAATTTTCTGAAATCAACCTAAATAATTGTTAGATGTTGACAATGATGACAAATGTTCTGCTGTGAGAGGAGACACAGCAGGCAATAAAAAAAAATCATTATTGTGCTGATTTGAAAACACATCTTGTTCTAATAGCAATTAGCATTAATTTCCTTTGTGGGATGAAAACCCAGGTTTCCACCAGAAAAAAGAAAAATGAGAAACAAGAAAGTGACACAACGAGACGAGTCATTATCTGGTAATCTGCACATCAAAATCACAACCCTTATTTTATTGACCCCTCTCTCCACAGGCGTCTCCCATCGAACCAGGAGCACTGAGCGAACATCAATGCCTCCCAGAGTGGTGGATGTTGGGTGGGGTATGACTCTGCTGGTTACAGAGTGTCTCTTATGGAACGGCTGTCAGAGTGTGTGAGATTGACATGCCTGTGTGAAATTAGCATTGAACAGACAGCACTGACCGTGAAAGAGCCGGACCAGTGGGGTTAAATACAGCTCCTCTTCAGAGGGGAGGCCTAGACTGGATCTATGTTTAGGATTGAGGACTGTTTGGGAAGCCCAAAGAGTACTAGTGTCACTTTGTAGTGCAGGATATGCCATCTCATTGACATCTCAAGTCATTTCAAGCACTGGGGGAAACTGGTGATGGGATTGACTCGACAGCAACACTCTAGATGTGTGCCACTGACATGTTTGCCCACCATTTGGAGTGCCTGGAGACTGTGCCTTATCTAATCTAGGACAACAAAAGGCAAAAGGCAAAACTCTCATCTCCTCTCTTGATGCGTTGATGTGTGCGTCGTTGTTGTCACAGAAGCAGAAGTCTCATTATATCACCATTTATAGCAAGCCAGGCATGTCTTAATGACTGTGGCTCAACCCCTGGCAGCTGGCTTGATCCGTTTGCATCGCATAGCTGGGAAATGTTCATCAGCAAAGTGGCTGCAGGTGTGTTTACGTGGGTTTTTCAACAGTGTGTTTGTGTATATTTGTGTGTGTGTGTGTGTGTGTGCGTGATTGGTTGGGGAGAAGTGGCATGAATGGGAAAATTCTCCATGTCTTCATATAGGAGAGTAGAAAAAGTGTGTGACAATGTGTTGTGGAAAGACTGAGTGAATAGGTTTACTATTTCTTCCACTGTTTATAAAATTTGCAGCTTTGGTGATTAGGTTAGATGATCACATACTAACTGACTGTTCATTAAAGAAACACAGATGTGTGTGTATGTTTGTGATACACTTTGTGACTTTGTGTGTGTGTGTGTGTGTGTGTGCGTGCATGCGCGCCACATGTGTCTGTCAGGCTAGCTCACACACCGGTGTTAGGCTGTCCATGTTGGCCAGGCCGGGCTGACTCGGAGCCGTCCTGTGACTGCACCTCGATGAGGTATGAGCCCTTCTGTTCACGGTCAAATGTGGCCCGCGTGTGGATCACGCCCGTGTAGGAGTTAATACTGAAGTACTGAGAGTCGCCGCTCTGGTCCTTCAGGATGACGTAGTTCACCTGCCCAGGACACCAGACACATCAGGCCACTGACACTCCTTATCCACTCACAGATAAAACCATTCATTCAGTGTTTGGTTAAAGGGAACATGAAATGGGTGAATGGTGTATTGTACTTGATGTTAAAATAAAATAAATTATATTATATTAAAATAAAATATGTTTAAATTCAAGTTGTTAAAATAAGCTCAAGTGAGTACAAGCCCAATTAAAACTTAATCTTTAGGCTGGGTATTGAAATGTCCTTTTGGCTAAATGGCATCATTTTGGGCAAACATCATTCGACTACAATGGCTTTGTGCTATTTGACATCACATATAGACTTCACTCAAATTGACACGTTTTTTGTGGCTATTTCTAAATTCAAGAGTTTAAGATAAAAGAAGACACAACCTTGCCTCATGTTCATGACAGCTCTTTGGCACAACCTGCCCTAACTCACCAAAGCCAAGGCAAAATGGTTTTCCATTCTCCTTTGGGTGATTTGGGTGTCAAAATGTCAAAAAGTCCCAATGTTAGAATTCTATAGTCAGCTGCTCACTGCTGCTTAACAGCACAGTTCATTCAGTGATCATTCAGGGTAAAAACAAGTGGTTACTTTAGTTTAGCTGGATAAGCTGCGACCTTCTGCTGCTATGGACCTGAATATGTAATTGAATAACAGAGGAAAAACGATTACCCCACTGAGACAATAAAGAATCTATCTATGGAATGATTTTTAGATTTGTTCTATAGCTATAGTTCAGTACATATACCCTGTATGTCTGAGAGGAGCTCCACTGGGGTTTGATTTGAAAGGCTCACCTGGCCATGCAACCCAGAGTCCAGGTCAGTAGCAGACACCTGGGCTACGGATGTCCCGATCTCCGCCCCCTCTGGCACTGTGGCCTCATAGGTGGAGGAGAGGAAGAAAGGCACGTTGTCATTCACATCTGCAGAGAGAGAGAGAGTGAAAGATAGACCGACAGATAGATAGCGAGAGAGAGAGAGAGAGAGAGAGAGAGAGAGAGAGAGAGAGAGAGAAATAGATCATAAAAAAGAGAATGGCAGAGGCAACCAGGGATTTCATGATGAGGAGATGAGCAAAAAAAGGCAGTGAGAAAGAGAGAGAGAGAGAGAAAAAAAGAGAAAGAGAAAAAGCAAGAGAGACAGAAAGATGGTTGGGAAATAAAAACAGTCTAATTCAGGGCCAGAACAATAGATCACAATTAAGCATCGAGCACAATACATATCGGGATACAAATCAAAAGAGGCATCATTTAAAATATAAAAGCACCCCCACCCGCCCCCCGATGCACTCCAGTCGTGAATTACATGCAGGCATGTGGATTCGCAGTGAAGACAGGCTTCTACAGGGAGAGAAAAGAAAAAGAAGAGAGAAAAAAGGAGGGAATAAAGAGAGGGAGAGAGAGAGATTGCAGGTTTGGTCTGGGGGTTGAGCAAGTGCGTTCGGGGAGGTGGCCCGCCGGCTCCCAGCAGCTCGCTGATTACGGCGTGCCGGTAACGAGCTTCCCAGGGCCTTTTGTCTTCCCTTTCATTACGCTTCAATCTCTTCGCGCCCCTTAATTAATGCTGGTGCCATGTCTCGAGTGTTTGTGTGTGTGTGTGTGTGTGTGTGTGTGTGTCTGTATGACGAGAAAGAGAGGGGGAGAGAGCCTCTTCAACCGTTCCTCCAACCTGCTCGCCTCTGCTCTTACCGCCCCCGCTTAGTTGTTCACACACACACACACACACCACACACACACTCTACCATACCCTTCACAAACTTGTGCAACAAAACATCCCCACACACAGACAAGTTCCACCTTACCACACACCCATCAGACAAAGCACCAAGCATACACACATAACACACAAAGACTCACACTTGTCAGACAAAACAACCACACACACACAAACACATGCAAACACACTCACACACACAAATACATACTGTAAATATCTGTACACACACACACATACACACACACACACAAACACACTCATAACAGACAAAGTCTAACCAATGTGTCAGCGGCGCCTTAGATTCTAACCCAGCGAAGGGAAGGGAGGGAGGCCTTGGACTGCTGTCAGGCTTACGTAAAAAAAAAAAAAAAAAAACACCAAACACCCGCCATCGCCGCCGTCGCTGCCGACAACGACTGGCGGATTAGGTGAGCCTTCTCCTGCTCAGAGCTGGAAGGGTCCCTCAGTCAGGGGCTTTTCAAGCTGTTTTTGCAAACAGCAACAGCAAATAACAACAAGAACATCAACAACAAGTGCAAAGGCAACTATCAAAACAAGCAGCCTGAGCCCCTCACGAGGACTATGAGTCTGTGAGTGAAGGAAAGGTAAAGCCAAAGGAGAGCAAGGGAAGAGAAGAAAGTGGGATAGAGGAGAAGGCTAAAGGAGAGGAAACAGTCAGAGGGAGAGGGTGAGGACAGGAGAAGATGGGTGAAAAGAGGAGATGAGAGGAGAAGAGAGGAAAGGAGTGAAAGGGAAAGAAGAGGTGAGGGAGGGAAGGAAGAAGAGGGGTTCGGAAGGAGAGAGGAGAAGAGAGAAGAGAAGAGAGGAGGGGGAAGCAGAGGGGAAGAGAGGCAAGGTACGGGAGCAGAGAGAAGAAGAGAAGAGAGGTGAGGGAGAGGAAGTTGGGTGCAGAGAGGAGAAGAGAAGAGAGGTGAAGGAGAATCAGAGGATGCAGAGAAGAGAGGAGAGGAGAGGTGAGGAGAGAAGAGGAGAACACAGGCAAGGAAGAAGAAGAGGGGAGAGGTGGGGAGAGGAGAGATGAGAGAAAAGAGGACGGCGGTGCTAAGAAGATAGACAAGGTGAGATGGGCACTGTAAGAGAAGGTAAAGAAAGAAGGAGGAGGCGGGGAGTTGGGGAGGATGGGAAAAGACCCCAGTATGGGGTAGATACGTGTGATTTACTAAAGAAACGTGAAGACCAGATGAAAGGACAGTTGGAGAGCAACGGGTGATGTGGATGGGGAGAGAAGAGAGCAGAGCAGAGGAGAGAAAAATGGAAAAGAAGAAAGTGGGACAAGAGAGAAGATGAAAGAGGAGAAGAGAGATCACAGTTGAGGAGAGGGAAGATGTCGACCTCCCGAGAGCAGCTGGAACTCTTTGGAATTGGGGGAAAGGAAGAAGCGGAGGTGAATGGCCAGGACAGAGAAAAGAAGAGAGAGAAGAGAGGGGAGGAGAAGAGAAGAGAAAAGAAAAGAAAAGAAAAGAAGAGAAGAAAAGAAAAAAAAGAGAAGAGAAAAGAAGAGAAGAGAATAGTACAGAAAAGAGGAGAAGAGTACAGAATAGAAGAGAAGGCAATTGAAGAGAAGAGAATGATACAGAAGAGAATGGAGAAGAGAGAAGAGAGAATAGAGAAGAGAAGAGAATAGTACAGAAAAGAATGGAGAATAGAGAAGAGAGAATAGAGAAGAGAAGAGAATAGCACAGAAGAGAAGAGAAAGGAAATAACGAGAAGAGAAGACTCAAGGAGAGATATGGGAATGAAGAAGTGTGAAGAAGTGATGGTGACAGAAGTGGAGACAGTATGGGGCAGTGGTTAGAGCAGGGGTGCAGATGTGTTGACTTCCTAACAACATCCTCATTCAATTAATTTCAATTCCATTTATACCAGAACAATTTACAATACAATTGTCTTGTGGTGACCAGCCGTGATTCCCCAGTCCCATCGCCAGCACCCTTCCACTCATTTCTTCAACTCTCAACTGCCCTCATAGACTTGGACAAAACTTTGACATGCTTGAAATATACTGAAATTATATTATAATTTGAAATGATAAGAGTGGAACTGTGGTGGTGCAGTATTGACATATGGATGAAGATAAAGTCTGCGACACCAGTAATCTGCTCCCAAAATGCAACGAGAATAGATTTTTGGGAGCAAGTTAGGCCTGTTTCGTAGATTTTTCAGATGTGGATGTCCTGCTTTGCTACACTTTCTGTGGCAATATTGGTATATCCCAGATACCTGGAACAGGAGTAGAAGGAACAGATCTTAAGATCTTAAGAGGGAGGTTAGTTGCAGCGCATCTCACCTGTGAGGTTGACGTAGACGGTGGTGAAAGATGCCAGGGGCACGGCTGCCACATTCTGGGCACGCACACGCAGGATGAAGAACCGCGTGCTCTCGTAGTCCACCGGCTCCGCGACCAGGATGGAAGCCGAACCGTCGCCGCGGTTGGGCTTCAGGTAGAAACGGACTGGCATGTTGTCTCAGGAACCTGGCCCTCCTCCAGGTTGTAGGTCACCCTTGGGTCTCCGAGAGGTGAGGTGGCCTTTATGGTCTGACAAGCAAAAAGAGGAAGGAGAGGTGGGGAGGGGAGGAGAGGAGAGGAGAGCAGAGTTAGTTGGGCAACACTCCATTAAGACCTGCAGAAGTTGCATTTTTCCTTATGTCGATGTCATTGATTTTGGACCTATTGGTAAAGTAATCTGCACATCCCTGAGCTGTGTGTGGGTGCACATGGGCAAGCTTTAAGAGAAATCACGTATATGTTTATGTCTACGTCAACTTAATAAGTCTACATGCACTCCATACTTGTTTTTATAAATGTCGATATATGTGCTGATACATCTGCACAAATCTGGGTGTGAGGATGGGAAAAAGCACATTTGCATACTCATGTGAGTGCAACAGAGTCTTGGCAAGACATAATTGAGTGGAAACTACTGGGACCAGCCATAATTGTTCGGGGAGTAGACTCCTTCTCCCCCCTCTTGTTTTCTTTTCTCAAGGAGGCATTAATGAAAAAGCCGCAATGACTGAGAAAGAAAATGCACCTTTAGCCAAACCTGGCTGCGAAAATAATTAGCATTATTTGTGAAAGGGCATCCTAAATCAGCACAAACGCCAGTCAGGTCTCTGCTGACTCCAGCGCGTGAATACATTAGACACACTTCACCTGCGATCCATCTCAGCAGCTATTGAACTGATATTGACACTTATAGAGTCCCTCCTTGGCAGGAAGAGTCTCCACACTCACTCCTGATCAAAGCGCTTTTCTCTCTCTCTCTCTTTCTCTCTCTTGTTCTCTCTCCCTATGTGGGGCTTTCTTGAGAGAATCAGAGAGAGTGGAGGAGTGGGGTACAGGAACCCAAAAGAGAGTACATCATTGAGGCCAGGGACGCAAGACTAGGGTGGGCTTTGTAGCTTTTTCTGTAATGTGGGGAATACTGAATTGAACAAAAACTCAAGAGAAAAAGACAAGATCGAAAGCACTTCTTCTGAAAATGAAAAAAAGCCTTGTTCTTAAATAGCTCTGTCATAATAAGATTTTCATGTGATATATGTGACAGTGTACTGAGTGACAACCCACACAAAGTGGGAAACACAATCTTCTTCAAAGCTGGTTGTGTTGCTACACGTGGGCTGTCAATCAAATCACTTTCACATGTATAACCAGGATTAAAATAGACGATTTTTATATTCTGGCTGACAAAAGTAATTTTGTTTATCATCGGTCTCCACATCACAGAGTTGTTTAATATTAAGTAGGATGGCTTAATTTTTGGACGATAAGTACACTACATTCTTCAGTTTATTCTCACTGGTGTCCATGCCATGGGGAAGGATATGAGTACTGTACACAACGGCGCATCACGTCTCATCATGTCCCCCTACTGCCACTGCTAGTTGTGTGGTGCTCAGGCACAAGAGAAACACCTGCAAGCTATTTTGCCGTTAGCACTAACTCAGTGGGAGATGAGAGCTAACTTTTTTGCAAAAAATAAAAAGAATCCCTGAGTAAGCATCAAGCAGTTTCATCTCCCAAACTCAGAGATGAGCAATACGCTTGCGAACATGTTGGCTCACTGTAGTCAACAGCTGCGTCCTCTCTTGGAAACCTAAGCCCTGGCTATCCATCTCCTCACAGACTATAGCACGCCATCCAGGCAACTTATTTCCCTCTGCCGTCACCGCCTCATGGCCACTGACGACAGAGCAGCTTAAACAAGGCAGCAGCTCTACAGCACAAAAAGGAAACAGTGAGAGAGAGAGAGAGAGACAGAGAGACAAGGGAAAGGCCAACACAACACAGACCCCCACTTCAGGAAGAAAACAGGCTGCTTTTTTTAAAATGGCCTTTCCACACCTTACATGGCCATCTTCAGAACGATCCAGAAATGTAAGCGAATGGTCAAATATGATGACGATAGGAGGGAGACTAAACAGCATAGACAAAGACAGACTGAGTTCGAAAAAAGCGGAGATACAGAGAGAGACAAAGAAGAGGAAGAACCAAAAGGGAAAGCAGGGAGAGCAGCAAAAAATGCTCACAAGTGAATGTGAGAAAGACCCAAGGAAGAGATGGAGAGATTACAAGTACAAGAGTACAGACACTAACCATACAGCACAAATAGAGAAGTCATGCAGGAAGAAGGACAAAAAAAACTATAGGTCTGGTGCCATGGAGCAACCAGAGGTCACTGGGTCACGGCTGATGCACTCCACTCGCCTGTCAAGGTTGTGGTTCCGCAGTGGAGGAGTAGGGCGGTCGCCTGACTTCCCCTTGGCCTCAATGAACCAACATCAGAAACATCATCCTTAAAAGCCCCTGTCGTCGCTTCAGCTTCAATGGCTGAGTCTTTTAGCCCCAAGTCTCGCCACATTCAGCCTGACCTACCTCACCCCCTCTGAACCATCCACCCGCCTGCCTGCTGCCTGCATGCCTGCTGTGACAGTCAGACTGATAGTCTACCACCACTAAAGCTCTGCTAAAAAAAATGGCATTGCTCTGCTATGCGCTAATAATCTAAGGCTAAGGCCACCAACAGATTAGGGAAGGCCATAACACCTTTGCCTGATTACACATAACAGTCAAACAGACAGAAATGGTTACACACACAAAATAAACAAAACTGCATGAGCCCAATACATAAACAAATTCTCACACATAAACAATTAAACTTCACACGCACAAGGGCTTGTTGAAGAGCGTGTACAGCAAAGCACAACATAAGAAAGGGTCAAGTCTTCCAGTGTTAAAGTGCCCTACAAATCTTACTTAAGGATAAAACACACACACTCACTCACACACAATCTCTGAGACACACAGAGAGGAAAAACATTCCGACTGCCACTCTGTGTAGGACATCCTTTGGTGTTCTGCATGGTTTGCGTTGGCGGAGGTGAAAGTGGGGAGGTGGGGGTACCAGCTGGCTGCCGCGACACCGAAAAGCTCTCAGACATTAGTTTCCGTCTCAGTGGAGGACAACGGCCGCAACCCCTCGCGCACCCACCCACGCACCCCATTTCTGCTCCCTATACTTTCCTCTCAGGGCCACGGCCTCCGTCGCTTCCCTTCTTCCCTTGGTGGGTTTTCAGACTTCTCCTTTTCTCATGTACCCCAACACCACCACCACCACCACCACCAAGCACGACTCATCACTTTTGTGAGAGAGTCGTGCTCTTTGAAATATTCATAATGGCACAGGATCATTTGAATAATTAATTTTGATTATCTGCGGAGAAATACAAACTTGCCCGACCCCCGAAACCCACCTGATTACTGCTCCCTCCCTCACACACACACACACACACACACACACACACACACACACTCACACACACACACACACTCGGTTCCTCTCTCGACCTCCCACCCCTCCATAAATTTGTTAGGGGCCAGCGTTGGCGGCCAAGCTTGATGAGAATGATATCCCCATTATCTGGCATCCGTGCACGGGAACAAGGCCTCCTAATTACTTCCTCAAGGTTGCAATTACTGCATTTGGAAATTTGCTAATTATCATTCTTTGAGATAATTCCACAATGAGCTGACTGATATTTAAATTTTTAATTAGGGAGACGAAGAGAGAGATAGATGGATGGGGAAGCGGAGGCGAGTGGAGAAGGGGGGAAAAAAAGAACAGACAGGGAGAGAAGAAGGGAAGAAGGGATGGAACAAGAGAAAGAGAGACAGAGAGAGAGTGAGAGAGAATGGAAGAGAAGAAAGAAAAGGGGAGATGAATAGGAACACTCAGCGAACAACAAGGCAGCTCAGTGTTGTTAATGAATGCATTATACTGTTTAACAAGCCTAATTTGTATTTAGAGTTCTAAGGATGAATTGCTGTGGTGAAGCCTCCCAATGCACAGAACAGATTTGAGCAGGCAGTTGCTACAGCTACGCCTCACCAGGGAGCAAATACTGTACTTATGGAGACAGGGCTGGAGGGGAGCGTGGAGAAAGCACACTGTAATTGTTCTGAAGTGCTTTGTTGATCAAGTTTTATTATCAGGAACATGAGTGTGTTCTTGTATGTGGGAGGATGATGAGTGTGTGTGTGTGTATGTATGTGTGTGTGTGTGTTTACGAGTGTGCGTGAGGATGAGGGTGTATGTGTTTGTGTTTGTATGTATCAGTGTGTGTGTGTGTGCACGTGTGAGGATGAGGGTTTATGTGTTTGTGTTTGTATGTATCAGTGTGTGTGTGTGTGTGTGAAAGAGAGAGCGAGAAAGAAAGAAGGCAGTGCTGGTAGTTGGTCATGGGAGGCGGTGGGTGTATGGGGGGCATCATGTTGTTTTCCTAACGACTCCAGTGGACTGTTAAAAGTAAATGGTGAAATACTGTGCAAATTAAAATGCAGTTGACTGCCTGCGTGACCCTTGGTGACAACTATTTTGAAGCCTTTACAAAGCTGGCCTTTCATTGGGGAATAAAAAAACGGGTATATCTGTGTGCCATTCATTTTGAAGGTAGAGAAAGACAAAGCGCAGCATGGCACAGCTCAATACGCCACACAATGAATAAAATGGAGAGATGATTGCTGTCAGGAGTTGCACCAGAAACCAGTTTAAATCGAAACAAATGAATTTCGGTGACAGAAAACAAGAGCCACTAGGGGAAAGAGTATAGAGACAGACAGGAGGCAGAGATGGAACTGAAAGCTGACATCTGAATCAGGAGCTCAAATCAGTCTTCAGATATGCAATGAAGAAAACCAGGGAGGAACTGGAAAAGAACTCAGAGAGCACAGACCTTCGCCAAGGCAATATAGGGCCATTGACCCAATACAAATTCCAGATGGTGTACCAGATCACTACCAACATTGAATCATCTATTCCTTGGCCTAATACCCATGTTGTCAGAAAATTTCATCCAAATCTGTGCAGTACTTTTTGAGTTGTCTTGCTCACAGACAGACAATCAGATAGACAGACAGACAGACAGAGACAGACAAAAAAAAACAAAAATAAACTCCTTGGAGGTAACAAAGATTGACAGAACAGCATTAAGAATGATGAACAACAGGAGAGATGAACACCGAAGCAAAAGAGACATTAAACTCTTTAGGGAGTACAAAAGAGAAGAATACAAATGACACCTACAAGCTTTATAATTAGAAACTGTCCATCAAGATCCTTCTCTAGTTTTTGTGTGAGACAATGGTAGAACAGAACCTCAGACGGACACTATACTGCACTCTTACTAGTCTAGACAAAAAAGCTCAGATCATGTGAGGTGAAAACCCAGAGATCCCCCTGTCAAACCCATCTACCTTTGCCACTGGGCTTCTCCACAGCTGATAGAGATGATAGACAGGAACCTGGGACCAAGGTCTCTCTAGCCTCTCTGAAACACAGATGTATTTCAGAGAATGGACCAAAAACCAGACTGCTAAAAGCTATTTATTCTTAAATCTTGTATGTATACACTTGTAGTGCAGACACATAATCTATTCTTTCTGGACTGTAGCCTGGTAGGCTACGCAGCTCCAAATGTCAACTTCTGTTTAATAATAAATGTGCTGAACATTGCACGGGCTCCTCTATTCGATGGAATTCTACAAGATGTTCTCATTTCATAAACAAGAGCATGGACACAGCACCTTCACTGGCGCCATTATACTTACTTAAATACACACACACACACACACACACACACACACACACACACACAAAGATGGAGGGAGAGACAGAGAAACAGTGAGAGAGCAACCAGAAGAACAAGAGGCATTAAGTCATTTCAGATTATGAGAGTTATCAACTGGCTGCTCATCTAAGATCTTAGGCAGCATTCTGAGTTGCCCTGAAGTCTTCAGTGCCGATTTCCCACATATCCCTCTTCGTCCTCCTCCTCGTCCATCTCGTCTTCCTCTGCTTCCTGTACTTCAACTCCAACTCCACTTTCTCCTATTCTCCTCCACCTCTCCTTCTCTCCCTCTCTTCTTCTCCATCTATCTCCCTCTCCTCCTCCATAACCACCCCCCTCGGCCCCAATATCTCTGCTCTGAGATCAGTGATGGCCATACAGTGTGAGCAGACTGAGGCGGTAGGGAGCTAAACAATAATTAGGAATCATCTCATTACAGCTGAATTGTGTCTGGGAGGCTCAGCTTATCAGTGTGTGTGTGGGGTGGGGGGCAGAGCCAGTGGTGGAGCCCCCATCTAGGATGCTGGGTAGGGAGACCATGCTGGGGGAGAACCAGTGATCAATGAGTCCTCAGCATGAAGACTTGGAGCTGTATTGCGAGCAGTATTATTATCCTAACTGCTCGTCCTAATTTCCGTGGATATTGATATCTGGGGTAAATCAACTCATAGCCTTGTTAGTCGAGGTTAACTGAGCGCCATCAGTAGAACAAAAGAATCTGGTACAAAAAGATCGAATAGCTAGCCAGCAGCTAATGCTAAATGATGGGGGGCATGAAAACTGAGTTTCTATGCCTCTACTGGTTAGCACTGTGGGAGTGTAGCAGTTAAGGAATCTGGCTAGCCACCATTGTGCCCTTGAACAAGGCACTTAACCCTAAGTTGTTCTAGGGGAGACTGGCCCTGAACAATTAATAGTCGACAAAACGTAAGTCAATTTGGATAAACGAATGCATAAATGCTGCTGAATGCATAAATGTAGTGTTAGCTGCTGTTTTGCTGGAAAACTACACTGGTATGCAATTCTTGTGTGTGCAAAAGAGTGTGTTGGTATCACTGTTTGAGTGTGAGTGTGTGCATGGTGTGCATGCATGTGAGTGTGTCTGTAAGTATGAGTCTCTTGAGTTTGTGTGTGGGGGCATCTGAGGGTGTGTGTGTGTGGGAGAGAGTGTGTGTGGGTGCATAAACATCCCTCCTCATCAGACCGCCTGCCCCTCAGCGCTAGGGGTTGATTGAACAACATGGCCACGTCTCAACACCCATCCTCTCCCTCTTCTCTCTCCTTATCCCTCTCTCTTTTTTGATGTCTCTCTCTCTCTCTTTTTCTCCCTCTCTCTCCTTCTCTCAAGCACCTCATTGATATGGAGATTTGCCACACATCCCACGGCCTGCGTCCCGCAGATGCACGCCGCTTGGCGTAATTAACAGTCCGTATTAGCGCTGCTAAATTTGAACAACAATCTTACCTCGGTAATTATGCCTGAATGGAAAAGAGAAGAGAAGAGAGGAAAAGAGGGAAAAAAGAGAACAAAAGAGAGAAAAAGAGAAAACTGAAGAGAGGAGAGGCTTCGTGACAATACCACAGACCGTGGAAAAAGCCTAAAAGCATTGTGCGGGAACTGTGGCAGAAACAGAGCGATGGTTATGTCCGAACTAAACGAAGATGTTTGCACAAAAGCGGCCTTGCTGTATGCGCAGAGACTCAGCTGTGGATGAGGCCTCCATTAAGATAGCCTCTCAGACAAACAAAGCAAGAGAGGAACCTTTGTAAAACCTTTGTAGAACTAACTTGGATCCAACAATGTGGCAACCCTGAAAAAGGTCACTTGATCAAGCTGTGGCCTTGCAAGTGGACCAATGGCCAGACGGGGTCACGGTTTTCCTATAAAACTGACGAAACTGAAATTTGTTCACTGTGTAATGAACAACCTTGAGAAGAAGTAGCACAGGAAGCTCTGCATCGATGTCTAAGTCTATACGCAGGTACAGGTGAGAAGACAAAGGAACATTCTTCACCATGTAACATTGCAACAGTCCCCTTTTTTGCCTCAAATACACAAAGAAAAAGTACTAAATCATCGTCCCTGATGCCCACCCCCCACTGTTTGCCCATGTGCAAACGTGAAAAGGAAGTGGAAGCCACTGGGGGCCAGGTGGAGAGGCGATGTTTCAGACAGAGTCAGGTAAACACAGGCAGGGCTTGTATGCTCTGCAAAATATTTGAGCGCATTAGCAAAAAGTGGATGGGGTAAGGGAAATGGAAACAGTGAGAGAAAGAGAGAGAGAGAGAAAGAGAGGGGGAGAGATGGTGGTAGAGAGAAAGAGCTTCCAGCAGTTCTCCTCTTGGCTTTCTATTCCTGATGAATCGGCAAAGTGAGGAGAAGAGAAAGAGAAAGTGAGAGTGAGGGAAGGAGAGAGGGAACAAGGCATGTAAAGGACTGGTTCTTCTCAACGTGAATGAATGAGTAATGGGGAGAGCTGAAGTGTAGACAGAGCCTGCAGTGGTTTTTGGGAGGCTTCTCAGACATTCACAGCACCTGCATGAGGGTGTGTGTGTGTGTGTGTGTGTGTGTGGGGTGTGTGTGTGTGTGTGTGGGGGGGGTTGAGGTGAGGAGGAGAACTTTGCTACTGCCCACGAGCACCCTCAGACAGGTAACAAGTGTCTGGCTTTAGGAAAGAAATATGCTAATCCAACACTTAAAAACTCACAGAGGTGTCTCAGATCCAAACCTGTTCAATTTGTATCGTCATCGAAATGCTCCATTCGTCTAAGAGCTCAAAACTGCAGCTTCACAAAAAAACCAAACCAGATGCTAAAGTGAAAACATGCTACAGCTGCTTGTCCCTGCTAACCTCTTTAAGTTAGCTGCTACACTATTCCACTCACTATTCTCCAAACAGACAGAAGAAGATTCCTGACACACTATAGCACAAATGCCAGCTTTGATGTCCATGCATTCGTTCATTGAACTATCTCAGTGAATAGGCATTCAGTGCTTCGATCAGACTCAACAAATGATGGTGGTGGAGCTAATGTCAACAAAGGTTATTTTCATTACAATCCACATGAAGAGAATATGTCCACATGTCCACAAAGCTTCTAAAGTGTGATTTATGGCTTTGCCTCCTTGAAGAACCTCGAAGGAAATGGACCTTGAAGTTCTGTACTGGCATTTCCCACAAAGCAAAAACGCTGTGTGGGTCAAACCCACTGGTGGACACACAGCATTTCGCTATCTGGGTAGTTGCGGATGTTGCAGATCAGGCGACACGGAGGCTCTGCGGTGGAGATTCTTTCGTGAGTCTGTGTGTGTGCTCTTACACATCATTATCATCTGAGTGCATCTGCATAACTGTCCCTGTGTGTATTTAGTGTATAGATGTGAAGCACTCACCACTATCTTGGAGTCGCGGACGGTGTTCTCGGGGATGGTGACCCAGTACTCGGGCTGCTCCCACTGAGGCGGCTGGTTGTGGACGTTGGTGATGGTGACACTCAGGTCCACCCAGCTGCTCCGGTTGCCCCCATCCGTGGCAATAATTTCTGGGTGATCCGTGATGTCTGGATGAGGAGGACAGGAAACAGGGAGGAGTTAAAGAAGGGCAGAATGGGACAGGGCCAGAGAGGTGAGAAGAAGATGGAGGGAAAGGTAGATAGACGGAGATAAAGTTCAAAGGTCAAAGGAAGCAGCAGATATATGTAAGAAAATGAGGAAAAACAAAAAAAGCATGGGGGGGGGAGTTAAGAGAGTCACACAGACTTCTGTTAACAGAACCCCATCAGCATCCCTGCAGTTGACAGGACTGAGGGTCAGGGCTCCAACCTCCCTCCCCCTGAACTCAGTCATAGGCAACAATGCAGCCACAATGGAAACTGGCAGATTGGAATGAGTGGCGCTAGTGGGAGATGGCATATGAAACCTTTCACCGATTTTAAAAAAATAAAAGTAAAAAATATATATAAAAATAAATAAATTATATATATATATAAATAAATATAAAGGCATTTCTAGAGAAGGTGGAGAGACAACATTCTGCATGAGAGGAATAGTCAGCATTATTCATCGGTGAAAAATTAACAGCAAGACGAGACTTCAGAAACACTCTGTGTGGCGACAGTAGAGATGGAAGAGAGAGAGAGAGAGAAAGAGAGAGAGAGTCAGATTTATCCTCACTGCCGCTACATATTTTGCCTCTTAATTTGACTTTCAAGGCCGAGGCCGCGGAGAACAAAGACAGGCCTACCCTTGTGCTACATATTCCGCTCGCGGTTTCATTAAATTCACCACTGTGCCATTAATAATGGAGCCACTTTTTGAAGTTGAGTCAGCAATACAAAAAGAACTTTGCCTAACTGGTTCCAAAATATCACTAAAGCTCTCTCTCCCCCTCTCTCTCTCTCCCCCCCCTCTCTCTCTCTCTCTCTCTCTCTCTCTCTCTTCCTGTTTCAGGTCAGTCTGGTAGAGGGAAAGAGAGATTGAAAGGAAGAGATTGGAGGGGACGGGAGGGGGGGTTCATGTGTATGTATGTGTGCGTGTCACCGTGTATATGTGCGTGTGTGTGTGTGTGTGTGTGTGTATGAGTGTGGCAATGGAGGTCGTCTATTTGAAGGCATGGTGAGTAACTCTGGCTGACATCTCCTGGCATCTTGGCTGTGATGCCTTCTCACAAATGTGAGGCAGTGTGACAGGGTGCGGTGTAATGAATAGCATGCCCTGGACCTGCGTTCACCTTCCTTACTGACCCGTGCTGAGCTAATCGGAGCGCTAACGCCCACAGAGCCGAGGCGTGAGGGGGTATAACCTCTCCTGAAAACACACACACACACACACACACACACACACACACACACACACACACACACACACACCACATGCACACACGTGCTTTTCACCCCTAACAGCTCAATCCTCCATCACCCTCTCGGGCTCCCGGAGTCATGTCGGAATCCATCTCAGTCAGTGGCGAACGAAGCTGACGTTTAAAAGCTAAAAGGTGCTGGAAGTGAGCTCCGCATGAATGATTCAGTTTGGGTAACGCTTCACCTGAGGGTTTCCTGACACCCCACCGACCACCCCCATTCTCCCAACATTCCAACCTTTCCAGCCCCCACCCCCCTCATACCCCCAGTAACCCCAGATAGATTGCACAAAGCAGACGTGGTTCCCCTTCCCTCTACCTCCCTCTACCGTCCTCCTCCTCCTCTCTACTGAAGGCCATGATTGGCCGGGGCATAGGCTGATCTGCCAGACCGCTACGCCGCATGCACTGTGGCTGCTGTAGCAACGGGCCTGGCCCAGGCTCACACACACACACACACACACACACACACACACACACACTCTGCCCCATGTGGAGTGATGGCCGTAAAAACTGATGCCCACACAGAGTGATAACCACAGACTGATATCCACAGCAGCGGATGCACTGGGCCACACCACGGCTCCCTGTGGACTTCCCATATCCTGTGCAGAAATGACAAAAGGCCGCACTGCCATGGGTGAAGAGCAGAGAAGCTGGCATTTGTGCCGAGACGGGCATTCATGGAAAAAAAAAATTGCTTGTGCTTACACAGATATAGACAAATGGACAGAAAATGCAAGCAGAGATGAAAGACTGTGTGTGTGTGTGTGTGTGTGTTTGTTTTTATTGAAGAAAAACATACAGATATCTGGGAGATGGAAAACAATGGGAGCGATAGAAATTAATTTACTTGCTGCAGGAGGAGATAGAGAGAGAGAGAGAGAAAAAAAAGGAGGACAGCTGTGCATCGATGGAGAGAAAAAGCAAACACACACGTGACAAAAACGATGCAGACAGGCATGTGTGGCAGTGGTGGTGGTGGTGGTGGTGGTGTCTTGGCTGAAGCCAAGCAGCCCTATAAATAAAATGTCATTGTGTGGTGTCAGCACCCAAGAGCCTCAGAGGGAGACGTGAAATGTTGCAAACCGGCAACGGCAGAAATACACTCACATGCACTCATTTGTGTGTGTGGGTGTGTGTGTGCATGTCTGTGAGTATGCATATGGGTTTGTGTGTGTGTGTGTGTGTGTGTGTGTGTGTGTGTGTGTGTGTGTGTGTGTGTGTGTGTGAATGTTTGAGGGTGTGCATGTGAGTTTGTGTGTGTACAGAGTGGCACGGTGCTTCCCCGGTTGTTAAGATATATATGGCTAAATATAGACAGGAGAGCCGTGTTGTTATTATGGCTCTGCCATGTCTCATATGCTAATGCAGCACAGGGAGACGCTGCTGGAGGTGAACGCTGGTCTCAGTGGAGGATATCAAGAGCGTCAAGGTGTGTGTGTGTGTGTGTGTCTGTGTCTGTGTGTGTGTGTGCGTGTGTGTGAGAGTCTGGGTGTGTGTACAAATAATGTTTACTGGTACCAACAGTGAGATACACACACACACACACACACACACACACACACACACAGGGGAGGAGATGAAACACCTGTACTAGTCCAGCTATCCAGCTGTGGACTGCTGTCTCCACAGACACAAAAAGGATTGTGCACTTTATAGTACAAGCAAGCAGTGTGGGAGTGTGTGTGCATCTAGGTGTTATTGTGCATGTGTGTCTATGTGTGTGTGTTTGAGAAAGGTTAGCCACATGAGGTAAGCTGTGTGCTTGTGTGAGTCTTTGTTAATGTGTATGTGTGTGTCTGAGAAACAGACCACATGGGAACACAAGGTGTGTGTGTGTGTGTGTGTGTGTGTTTGACTCTGTGTAGTAATAAATTTGGAAACGCACAGTGTGGGGGGTAAACACTCGTGACATTCAAAGAGATGAAAAACCTGCATCTTAATCCCCCTCTTCCCAAAAGCACAAGCTTCACAATAATCCTTCATGCCTCTCACAAAATACACAGAGACCATCAAGACAACACGATGTTACATATATACACCCAAGCTCATACAGAATTAGAAATATGGAATTTATACAATTCCATGATGTTTTCTTTATTTAAAAAATGATGATTAGCTCTGCTTACCGTCATGACAGTTCAAAACATTCAGTGGAGAGGATTCCTCTTTTGACTCACAATGACAAACAGATATGTATGAAAGTGTCTCAGGAGATGACAGCCAGAGTTATTCGCCCTGCCTTCAAACAGATGAATCCTTCACAACACACACAAGCTCACACACACACACACACTCACACACACACACATATGACAAACAACAACAGCAACACAAACACTAACACCTCAACACATGCACACACACACACACACACAAGCACACACACACACACACACACACACACACACACACACACACACAGAAACACAGGTGCCAAGGAATTGGGTAAGTGTGGTTGGTTACCTGTGAGATGGGATGGTTGACGTAAACCCAGCCAGTGGAGGGGTTGATCTGCAGGTAGGCCGGCTGCTGATTGGACAGCGAGTAGGTGATGGCCGCGTTGGTGCCTTGGTCATCGTCGTGGGCAGCTGCCCGCAGGAAGCTAGTGCCTACTGGCGTGTCCTCGCGCAGGAAGTCTTTTTGACAGCAGAAGGAGGGCACACAGTGTCAACACAGATGCCACCATAACAAATAACAACACCAACAACAACAACAACATTAACCACAGCGACAGCAAACAATTGCCACTATTCAGGCGGTAGCTGAAATGAAATGCGTGCCCTAGAAACGCTTCAATCTCTCCGATTAATAGTTGATGAGCCCATTCTGCCGGTGATTTTTTTTTTTTTTTGGCTTTCGTTTTTAATATGATGATGAAAAGGAATTCTGACATCAAAACTTATCAAACATGTAGCTGCTCGCCTGGTAAACAAACAAATCTGCAAAGAGGAGAGGCGGCAACAAACATTTCATCACTCTCGCTCGAGCGCTTTCCAGGATTACACCAGTGATTAAAAAAAAAAAAAAAAAACACACAATCTCAACCTCTCCCTTCTTCCATCCCTCACTCTCACGGCAACCTCCCTCTCTCCCTCTTCTCTCTGGGTCTCGCTAAGCCGTACCTTTCACAAAAATTGTCTGACATTTCAGCAAACATTAAGAGGCATTGACACTGATGAAAACAGGAGCCTCTGCGGCTCCTTAATTTGAAATTTCCATAAGCCAGCAAAAACTCCTGACCTGTGTGCTCTTTAATGCCATGTAAAAGCGCCGTCTGTAAATGTTTCATGAGTGGCTAAGCTCCTTTCACTCCAGGGGGGGAAGAGAGAGGGAGAGAGGGAGAGGGAGAGGGAGAGAGAGAGAGAGAGGGAGAGGGAGAGGGAGAGAGAGAGGGAGAGAGAGGGAAACCCCTGTCTGAGGGACTTTCTCTACACAGCAGAGATCTGCAGCTAGGACCTGAACTCTGACAGACTGGGGATGAGAACAAGGGCCACTGTGAGGCTACAGTATACTAAGGCCTATGTAGTAATGTGAAGCTTCAGTATACTAAGACCAATAAAACCTATACTATAATTTGGAGATACAATACAGCTGGGCCTATACTGTCAAGGTGACCCAACAGGTCTGACAGACTGACCAAACACAGACTGGTACATTTCTGTGTGCAATTTGTTGTTATTTTCTGTTTTTAAGTCTTTAATGGACAGTGTAGTGTAGAGAGGACAGGAAATGATTGGGAGAGTGAGATGGGCAAAGGTTTGGGAAATAAAGGGAAACTTGGCCTCTGTGGGAACGGGGTGATGGACAACCACTGTGCCTCTTTGCCCCTCCTACTTTGTGCGATTTAAAGGTAAATGTAACTGTAACTTAGTCATCAATGTGAATTTGATTCTTAAAAAGTGACTTATGTCCAGTCAGTGTGCGAGTTAATGTGTGAGGTGAGTAGAGTAAGTGCACTCACATTGGTAGCGGCTGTTCTCGAACTTGGGATCGTTGTCGTTCTGGTCGGCGATGACGACGGTGATCTGACAGATGCCGATGAGAGGCTCCTGAGCTTGGTCCGTCGCCGTGACAGAGAGACTGTACTCTCGCTGGCGCTCCCGGTCAAAGGTCACGGAGGTGCTGATCACACCTTAGGTGAAAGGCAAAAGGTCAGGAAGTCACATATTTCCAACTCATTTCATGCAAAAACTTGACCATGCTTACATTGCACAGGAGTGAATGAGAGTCCTTTTATGTGTTAGTGTTACCTATAACATTTGTAACAACACTATATAGTATCAATAAATCTTAACAACAGTATTGTCATTTGCTCAATGATAGTCAACTGTACAACAGCATACAGACTATCGCACAAATGTACAGATCTACTGGCAAAAATAAGATATCAGTGAGCGCTATGTTGACATGAATGTCTTTCTTAACATGAATGACATGAATGTCTGTCTTAACATGAATGACATGAATGTCTTTCTTTCTGCCAAAGCTAGAATGCATCAATAACAAGCTGTCATGAGTCTATCAATCACTTGGGCTCTGTTGTATGAGCTTGACTCTGGGACAGACAATGAGTCTCTACCTGTGTCAGGGTCGATGATGAAACCTGACGAGGCTCCGTCACGCTGCATGATGCCGTACTTGACCTCTCCATTAAGGCCGATGTCCGCGTCATAGGCGTGCACGCGCAGCACGAACGTCCCCGTGGGCTGGTTCTCCAGGACCAGTGTGCTCACGCTGTAGTTCTGACACTGGTGTGGGGGAGGACAAAGGAAAATAGATTCTTTATTCTCCTTAATGGAAATTTGTTAGAACACCATCAAGTAAATACAAGCATGTAAATACTTAGATACTAAATACTAACACAGACAGATGAGAGTACCATGGAAGCCATATTGTACCAACAACCCTAGTGCATATGATACACAGTATGGACACACACACACACACACACACACACACACACACACACACACACACACACACACACGCTCACACACGCTCACACACACACACACTCACACACACACACACATGCTCACACACGCTCACACACACACACACTCACACATACACACACACATGCTCACACACGCTCATACACACTCACACACACACACACACACACACGTGTACGTGCACACACACACTGCAGAGAAGAGGGGGGAGGGGAAAAGCATGATGGGATTAGTGACACCTCCAGTGTTTTAACATGTTGATCAAATCTTCCAAAGAAATAAGGAGCCAAATCTCAAATTACATGGCTTACAATTGACCCAGGTTATCTCCTGTAGTCCTTTACACCTGAACTGACCTTTTGACATCTACTCGACTGACATTGTTTATTTGACTTTGTGAGTAACAGTGTCATTACAACAACCATTTGCCTGAAGTAGCATAACTAGAATCAGACCCATTGTCCTCTGAGTGCCCCTTGCTTAAAGGACTTGTTGGCACCCAAGCAAATTACTACGCAATCAAGAATGACACCATCACACTTTTCTCCCCAAAAGTGAGTTTGGATGAGGCTGCTGGACAGTGCTGCTCTCTCTATATTGGACTTGAAAAATGGCTCATCATTAGAGTAGAATTAAGAAGCCAGTGGACTCCTTAGGAGAAGAGTTTTTGGGGGGTGGGGGGGGTCTGTGATGACCAGCCCTGAGAGAGGCACTGGTGCCCAACAGCAGAGCGATCTAATGAGCACACACTCCCACTGTGAGCCTCAGATAGCCTCAAGACAGCAGCCGCACACGCACGCGCACACACACATACGACATACCCACAAGTGAATAGGCACACACACATATGCATCCCCATGCATGCATACACACATAAACACACACACATATACCCATATATGTGCACATATGCACACGCAAGCACACCATCTACCGCAACCCTGCCCTCCTCTACCCACTAACTTCACTGCCTTCATTACCCTCATCAACTCCCCCAACACACGCACACACACGCACACACACACAAACACACACACACACACACACACACACAAGAGTGGAAGAGTGGAGGCTGTGGGCGGCCCTGGAGAGGCCCTGGAGAGGCCTTGTCGAAGCCGCCCGATTAATCAAGTAATTGGATCAATACAGAGGCAGGCAGAGCCGTCAGGCAGCTTGAAGGAAGCTCCACGGGAACACACTCCTTCACTCATACTCCTCCCTGCATCTCTCTCTCTCTCCGTCTGTCTCTCTGTATCCCTTCCTCCTTTCTTCCCTGCTTCTCTTCTCTGTGCTCATTTTCTTTCTGTGCAAAGGCATTATTCTGTAAACGCATGGGGGCTTAGGGGGGGATTTCTTCCCGTTTATCCTGGGAAAACGCTTTAACAGATAGTCCATAATCTACTGAGCAATTAGGAATGACAAGCAGGAACTTATTGACTACAAAGAGGGCTTCAGGCGGTGAGTTTTGGGAGGCAGGGAGGCATGGGGGGGGCATTATGGAGGATCTTGGGGATGGTGGTGTGTGTGTGTGTATTTTTGTATATGTTTGTGTGTGTGTGTATGTATGCTGGTATGCCTATGTTTGTGTTTGTGCGTGCGTGTGTATGTATGTATGTATGTTTGTTTGTACGTGTATGTTTGTGTGTGTGTGTGTGTGTGTGTGTGTTGGTATGTCTATGTTTGTATTTGTGTTTGTGTGTGTGTATGTATGTATGGTTGTACGTGTATGTTAGTGCGTTTGTGCGTGTGTGTGTGTGCATGTGTGTGTGTGTGTGTGTGTGTTTGTCTTTATATCAGTGTGGGAACCAACACCTGACAGCACACTCACAGTGTGGGGACCAAAATTTTGGTGGGGACCAAAAGTCTGGACCCCACCATTATTAATGTAAATTCAATGACAAGAAGGTCAGAGGAATGCCCAGTCAAATTTTTAGCTCAAAATTTTTTTTGACCCAAAATGCTAGAAAAACCGATTTTGTGTGCTTGAGTGTGCTTGGGGGAAAAAACTCAGTATCGGCCACTAGAGGAAGGAAACGGTACTGCAAGTGTGCTTGATGAAGCACACTTCTCCATTGAAGTACTGGTAAGAAACATCGTGTTTGATACCTAAATCTCAAACTTTTGCAGTTTGAAAGTAGTTATAGGTAGAGGCATACTGTTAATGAGTAAAATATTGAATGTATATTATATGAATGTATGTGTAGGAGACATTTTGGAGTTTTAGTTAACAGGAAAATCAAAATGGCTGCCACGCACAAACTTTAAATTGGATATCAGCATTCAAAATGAATCATTCACCAATAACATTAACTATTAACAAGTCAAATACACAGATTTTAACAAGAGAAGTCAATACAATATAATATGACTTGCATTGCATATTATTCAACCGTATTAATGAGTTTAATGAACAGGCAAATTATGTTAATTTTTCCGCTTCACTGCATTTGAGAAAACTTACTAAGTAACATGTTGTCTTCATGTCTTTATTTGCTCACAAATTATTTATGAGTTATGCACAACCTGGGCACACTGGTGACATTATTGCTGTGAAACTCAACATAGGCTTCAGTGTCAGCTATGTAAACTAGTGTTTCTAACTGTAATATTATTAACTGTAGTTGTGCATAGTGTAGTCAGAGACGGTTGATAAAAGCAGTATCTTTGGTGTAGTGTTCCAAATGGTAACCTATCTAATTAGCCCTAGGTATATGAACTAATAGTTTTGATTAGTTGTATTAACCTTAGTCATAGTACATGCTTAGATAGCCGCACCTGAATTCCTGAATTAACAGGATGTGCCAGCACAGTAGGCACCGGAAACAGATGCATCTGCATCCCCACTTTTGGCTGTCAAAATAAAAAATACTGTCCATGACACACTAGTAGCCTGGGCTATAGGCATGGGGTCACACATAGGTTACCCACAAAATGAAATCATACCGTGAAGCATAACCCTCAGCTTCCCCGCGTATAATAGCACGCGATTCTATATGCATCGGTTAGTCAGTGATTATGTTACACGAATGCATTGTTTCTTTTGTACAGTTACTAAAGGCAAGGTCTACATGACACATTTTGAATGGATGGGAATTTTGTATGACCTGGCGTGCGCTCAAATCAGATTCAGATCAGATTGACAACAAGCAGGATAAATCTTTAAAAGAAGAAAGAAAGGCATGGTGGGGATGGCAAGGATGAGCATTGGATAAGGAAGAATAGGCTATCCTCTGCGATTGAGTCAGGACAAGAGGGAGGACTATTTCATACAGTCTCACAGGTTTGTTTTGTTTCAGTGCTCACGTTTATGGCTACGTTTATGCAAAGATCATAGCCATGGTAAGTAGGGATGCAGGCCATGCCCCCAACACCCCGTGCCAGATGACTAAAGCATGCCCCATGCCAGATGATGAAAACATTCACAATTTTTACCTTTTCTTATATGCATGAGTGTAATGTTTGACAGGAGAAAGCAGAGCACAGTGACTTGGAGACATCTCAAAAATTCTGTCCATTAAGCAACATTAGACACTGATAGGGCAAATAGTGACAACCTATAGTCCGCTTCTTAAGCTTTCATAGCATTTGTGAAGAATGTGAACTTTCTTTACTGTTGGGCCACACATATGCCTGAACTGGAGCGAGCAGACTAGACCATAGGCTATCTGTAAAGCTTTACACAAGAACATTTTAATATAGCCTTGTAGTGCATGGATGCATTATGTGTGAGAACGAAATAAACACGTGCACAAATAATGTACGTGGTCAGAAAACAGGATTTATTTCTGAAATCTAGGCTAAATATCTTCATCCAAGGCTACTTCCAGTGCACACCTGCATGGTCTTAACCTACAGTAACTGATAAACCACGATGTTTTTTGGTAGCATATTCAGATCATTCCCTTACCCTCTAAAATTGTGCAATTTAGCCTCTACAAATTGCCCCGGGGGGAACAAAGTTCTTGGTTATCGCATCACCGCTTAAATGCAGTATTCGTGCCCAAAATAGGCTGCTGCATTATGCAGTATTACTGCAGTATTTTGTATGAATGCAGTGTGTCCAAAATAGTCTATAAAACACAGGACAATATAATTTTACTGAAAGCCCCATATGTGGTCTTGGCTAGCTCACTGCATTACGAATGAAATCAGCCATATGAAATGTTTGGCTAACTCATGCCATGATAATAGCCTAATCATAATGATCATAATAAAAAAACAAAACAAAAACAATAGTGAATTATAATGTGCGCATCCTCTGTCGAAATAAAAAGACATGCAGTACAACATGCTTCTGAGAAGGATAACGCAGGGGTGAAACAGCACAAATAATACATGCCTTGTTCCATTGAGGCCAGATGCCACCTACATAATGTGTCTTTCACAATGTTTTTATTGTTACTCAGTCACTGTTGCTACAGTTGTCTGTGCTCTGACTGTCATACAAACAAACTATATGGTGTCATGGTAAATAGTTTTGTAGACTGCTGTTTTCTACTCCACATTTCCCACCATTTGGAGTGAAGTGGGAAGCAATGTGAGGGATTCAAAGGCCATTGGTGGTGTGCCCCTTGTGTGAGCCTTATGTGAGGGATCCTAGAGGTGGGTTGTGTGGGGCACTGTGACACTGTGGGGATGTGTGAAGGACAGGTGTCTCTGTGAAATGCAAAGCAGTTTGACCATCACTAGGCCTACTCATGAACACTGACTGTCATATTAGCATGCCTGACTCATGTGTTGCGATCAATTCCCTTTTGTATTTTTACCCTAATGGTTGCAGATGTAGCCTAATGATGGGGGGGGGGGGAGCAACTTTAGCCAACTTTAGCCTAGGGCCCCTATACACCTTAATCCGCCCCTGGTGATCACACTAAAATAAAATAGCTGATATCAAGAAGTCACATTTCAACTTCTTAAGGAAACAGAACTGAAAACAGAAATGCACATTATAACTAGTTGCAACTGAGTGGCTGACAGAACTGTGCTTGCTACAAGGCAAGAGTTGTAGGCTTTGATGGGTGCATTGTTGGATATGAAATAAAGAAAAAGTGACTTGCCATAGTTTTAATCATTCTGCAGGATACAACTAGTAGAATTTGTATGGATGGAATGTATGGAATTCTGATATCAGAATGTATGTTATAACTAGTGACAGCTTTATGTCTGATCAGGAATTTATATTATGTTATGTTCAAAACAAGCAACAGACTTAACAGGTCTGAAATCAGCCAACTGCTTGGCTCCTCTCACTCATTCATTCGATTTGCCCGACGCAGCCCATTTTACTGTGGCGCGAAATAAAATGACGTCACGTGGTTTGCTATAAACAAAGATTCCATATTTCACAGTAATTGATTAATTACTTTAATCATTAATCCCACCTCACAAAGAGAGTTTTTTGGTATCAGACTTAATAGAAGGTAATACAGTAAAAATAATCTCTTATTGTTGAGTAGGTTTGCGCTCTGACGCACGAGTTTACGCCATGCATGTGCCATGATTTTTTCACGTGGTCTCATAGGCAAGTCCACTTGACACGGGACGCCAGCTCTGCATGTGGAATGGACATGGTAAGCTATTACAGTTTTTAAAGTTTATTTTAGTATTTAACCGCATGGAACTTGTTAGCATAAAAAATGCACCATGTATTGACGATACGAACTATCTAAAATACTGCCATTTAAACTACAGGTTAGGTTAGGCTGCCGTGCTGCCACTGAGTGTGGGGATTAGCTGTAGTCAAGCTAGTTTAATGTAGCAGACATTTTAACATGACGGCACCTGCCAAGAGAGATATGATAAAGCGAAAATTAAGAGACTAATGACATTGGTTAATTGAACTTGTATGGTTAAAATACGGTTGGATTATGAGAATTCGGGGGAAGACGTGTTTTTTCAGGTGTAATTGTAAGACGGGCAATTCCATTTTAATTTTAGCTTTGGTGATTATCTAGCCTACTAGCAAGCTGAAAGTAGATATAGGGTTGTTTACATTTAACCGGATTTGCTAGCATGGATGCAACATGTATTTAGGACACGAAACATTAAGAAACGCGAATATTCCAGGCTGCCAGGCATCTGTTGATGGGAAACAATTCTTTCTTTTACTTTTAGGTTAATGTTTAATGGCAGTGCCTGAACTACTGAACATGTATATTGGGTAGTTTAATATGAAAATTATTTATTTAGCTGCCTGCTTACATTGAAATGGTGCTGTACCTGACTTGCAGATTAAACAATGACCACAACAAACCGCAGAAAAGCCCCTGAAAGAGATGCACTTGAACATGTGGTCAATGCCATTGACAAGACTGCACACTTAGAGGTGAAATTCATGAACTCTGTCAAAGGTATGTAATGTGTGCTTGTTATGTGAATGAACTTGTGACATCTCTGCATGGGCATGTTTCATATTTCTCATGAGAAACAGGTAGATAGCTTACTTTATTTAAGAAATTTAAGATGCTGAGAAAGACAGGTTTTCATCTTAACTGCCACTGAACTTCACTGCAGTTTACCATGAGATTCGTGACAGGACACTTTTCCTGTATGTGTGTATCTTCTAAACACTGTTGTTTATTTTCTGGATGGTCTGGATTAGAAGGTGTGGATTAGACCGTTATTGCCTGCCTAAATGGCACCAATTAGGCTATATGGATAAATGTCTTAATAGATAATTTTGGCTGATTTCAACATGTAACTATATTGCTCAAGCTACCCTTGACTTGTCAGTACCGAGGAAACTAAAAAGATTTGTCCAACCCTGGCAGGGTTCCTTGAGCAGAGTTGACATTGACAGCTCACCCATGAGGGCAGAAATTTACATTATGTTTTAGACGTCTTAACAAACTTCAAATATCACTTACCTATGCAACATCAGCAAACACCTTATAACGCAGCACTGTTGCGTGTATGACTCAAACTGTATGAAAAAGTGGTTAAATCAGTGTGTTTGTGCAAACAGCCAGCCGGTTTGTTTACATCCCTGTCTTCTGGTAGTCCAAACACGTCAATACAATTTGTTTCATTTTATACATTTTGAGTCATATACGCTACAGTGCTGTGTTGTAAGGTGTCTGCTGTTGTTGCATACTTTTTGAGGTGATATTTGGAGTATGTTAGGATGTTTGCATCCTACATTTAACATACAATCATGTATGTTGAAATATGTAGTGATATCTGCATTATTGAACTAGGTCGAGGAGTGTTTGCCAAATCCCACTTTGAAAAAGGAAACTTTGTGGTGGAGTACCGAGGCCAGTTAATACAGTCTGATGAAGCTCAAAGGAGGAGGAGGGTCTATCATCGTGCATGTGCTGTCTTCATGTTTGATTTCCACTGGCAAGAAAAATTGTGGTGGTAAGTATAGGATTAGGGCTAATTTGAGTATTTATGGTGATGGTAAACAGCTTTATTATAAAACTTAAGTAAGTTAGTTAGATAGGAAGCTGGCAAAAATATATTCAACTATTGAGAGCTGTTTGCGATGAGGGGATGGTATCACTTTAAGTTCCTAATCATATTGGTACTTTTGTAAATCTTAACAATATTATAAAACTACTTACAAGGAAAAAATGGTCTCATGTTACAAAACCTAAACACTGATTTATCTTTTTTGTCTCTTCAGCATTGATGCAGCTCAAGAATATGGCAGTTTTGGAAGATTAGTTAATGATGAACACATCCATCCAAATTGCAAAATGAAGAAGGTCGTAGTAGATGGCAAGCCACACCTCTGTCTTTTTGCCATGAGGGACATTATTCCTGGAGAGGAGATAACTTATAATTTTGGAGGAACTGACTGGCCATGGAGGAAAAAGGTTAGCCAAACCAAGCACACCATTTTCTTGTCTGGCGCGATATTCATAAACAATTAATGACGTCAATTCTAGTTCAAATGTCAGATACATAGATAAACAACATTCAGACATGAATCTTGATGAATGTGTGTTTGTATGGAAAACTGATTGCTGCTGATGTGCACAGGTCAGATTTACTAGGAAATATAACAATAGCAATGCTTTAGCATGCGGCACAGCAGGATCTGAACAGAGCTAACTGCCCAATAGCTAGTCTGAAGAGACTTTGATCAAACACGAATGTGTAATTTTTACACAATCTGAATTTATATTGTGTATGTGATAGGAATTGTTGATGTTGAATTGAAATGACAAACTACTAACAACCAGCTATTGTTGAACGTTGTTGAACATGTTTTTCAGACTAAAAAGCAGCAAGTTGGGACCAAATTTGCTGCGGTTGAGGCCACTGTAACATCCCAGCAGCCTGCAGTGGAGACATCAGTGTCCAAGAACAAGGTAATGAATTTTCATTTCAATTGCCTCTATATGAAAGAATACTCAAATGGTTGCGTTTGGAGCAGTTATTTGTAATAAAAAACAATTGGAAAGAAGAAGGAACAGTGTCAAGATAACTGCAATCCATTTTCAGTGTTTACTGCCAAGCACATTCTGGTTTTTGTGCCTATATGGGACCACATCAAACGATTGTTCAAATGTCTTTTAGAAGAATAGTGATTAGGTATGACCAAGCACACGATTGTCTGGTAGAGTAAATTTCTGGGGACCGCGACAGCTACATTATGTGTTGAAATCAGTGAAATCCATTTTCAATGTTTACTGCCAAGCACATTCTGGTTTTTGTGCCTATATGGGACCCCATCAAACGATTGTTCAAATGTCTTTTAGAAGAATGTTGGATAGGTATGACCAAGCACACGATTGTCTGGTCCGGTGTAAATATGGGGACCGCGACAGCTACAATTTGTCATTAACAATTAATGATATTCATTTTAGTTCTGACGGTGGAAATGTAGATAAACAACATGATGTACACATGAATTTTGATACGAAGGTGTGTTTATATGAACACTGACTGTTGTTTACATGTACAGGTCAGATTTACTCGGAAATGTGACATTAGCAACACTTTAGCATGCAGCACTGCAGAATGTAAACTGAGCTGACTGCCCTGTAGCTACTCTGAAGACTTTTTGAGACTTTTGATGACACATGAACATGTGATGTTTACACACAATCTGAATTTTAATTGTGTATGTCATAGGAATTGTTGATGTTGAATTGAAATAACAAACTACTGACAACCAGCTATTGTTGAACGTTGTTGAACATGTTTTCAGACTGAAGAGCAGGAAATTGGGACCAAATTTGCTGCGGTGGAGGCCACTGTAACATCCCAGCAGCCTGCAGTGGAGACATCAGTGTTCAAGAACAAGGTAATGAATTTTCATTTCAATTGCTTCTATATGAAAGAATAATCAAATGGTTGCGTTTGGAGCAGTTATTTGTAATAAAAACCAATTGGAATTAAGAAGGAACAGTGTCAAGATGACTGCAATCCATTTTCAGTGTTTACTACCAAGCACATTCTGGTTTTTGTGCCTATATGGGACCACATCAAACGATTGTTCAAATGTCTTTTAGAAGAATGTTGGGTTCGTATGACCAAGCACACGATTGTCTGGTCCGGTGTAAATATGGGGACCGCGACAGCTACAATTTGTCATTAACAATTAATGATATTCATTTTAGTTCTGACGGTGGAAATGTAGATAAACAACATGATGTACACATGAATTTTGATACGAAGGTGTGTTTCATATGAACACTGACTGTTGTTTACATGTACAGGTCAGATTTACTTGGAAATGTGACATTAGCAACACTTTAGCATGCAGCACCGCAGAATGTAAACTGAGCTGACTGCCCTGTAGCTACTCTGAAGACTTTTTGAGACTTTTGATGACACATGAACATGTGATGTTTACACACAATCTGAATTTTAATTGTGTATGTCATAGGAATTGTTGATGTTGAATTGAAATAACAAACTACTGACAACCAGCTATTCTTGAACGTTGTTGAACATGTTTTTCAGACTGAAGAGCAGGAAATTGGGACCAAATTTGCTGCGGTGGAGGCCACTGTAACATCCCAGCAGCCTGCAGTGGAGACATCAGTGTTCAAGAACAAGGTAATGAATTTTCATTTCAATTGCTTCTATATGAAAGAATAATCAAATGGTTGCGTTTGGAGCAGTTATTTGTAATAAAAACCAATTGGAATTAAGAAGGAACAGTGTCAAGATGACTGCAATCCATTTTCAGTGTTTACTACCAAGCACATTCTGGTTTTTGTGCCTATATGGGACCACATCAAACGATTGTTCAAATGTCTTTTAGAAGAATGTTGGGTTCGTATGACCAAGCACACGATTGTCTGGTCCGGTGTAAATATGGGGACCGCGACAGCTACAATTTGTCATTAACAATTAATGATATTCATTTTAGTTCTGACGGTGGAAATGTAGATAAACAACATGATGTACACATGAATTTTGATACGAAGGTGTGTTTCATATGAACACTGACTGTTGTTTACATGTACAGGTCAGATTTACTTGGAAATGTGACATTAGCAACACTTTAGCATGCAGCACCGCAGAATGTAAACTGAGCTGACTGCCCTGTAGCTACTCTGAAGACTTTTTGAGACTTTTGATGACACATGAACATGTGATGTTTACACACAATCTGAATTTTAATTGTGTATGTCATAGGAATTGTTGATGTTGAATTGAAATAACAAACTACTGACAACCAGCTATTCTTGAACGTTGTTAAACATTGATGTTTCAGATACGAAGGAAACTACTTCTGACCGAATCATCAACTGGAGAGGTCCCTGAAACGTCCCAGCAGCCTGCAGAGGTGTTATCAGTGTTCAAGAAAAAGGTAATGAATATTAATTTCAATTGCTTCTATACGTAAGAATATTCAATTGGTTGCGTCTGCAAAAGTTACTTACAATATAAGTAGTTTAAAAGAAGAAGGAACAGTGTTAAGATCAGTGCAAGCCATTTTCAATGTTTACTGCCAAGCACATTCTGGTTTTTGTGCCTACATGGGACCACATCAGACGATTGTTCAAGTGTCTTTTAGAAGAATAGTGGTTAGGTACGACCAAGCACACGATTGTCTGGTCCAGTAAAATTCTGGGGACGGCGATAGCTACATTATGTGTTGAAATCGGTGCAATCCATTTTCATTGCTGACTGCCAAGCACATTCTGGTTTTTGTGCCTACATGGGATCACATCAAACGATTGTTCAAATGTCTTTTAGAAGAATAGTGGTTAGGTACGACCAAGCACACGATTGTCTGGTCTGGTGTAAATATGGGGGCCGCGACAATTATGCATAATACAATTATGTCATTAACAATTAATGATATTCATTTTAGTTCTGACGGTGGAAATGTAGATAAACAACATGATGTACACATGAATTTTGATACGAAGGTGTGTTTATATGAAACACTGACTGTTGTTTACATGTACAGGTCAGATTTACTTGGAAATGTGACATTAGCAACACTTTAGCATGCAGCACCGCAGAATGTAAACTGAGCTGACTGCCCTGTAGCTACTCTGAAGCCTTTTATAGACTTTTGATGAGGCATGAACGTGTGATGTTTACACACAATCTGAATTTTAATTGTGTATGTCATAGGATTTGTTGATGTTGAATTGAAATAACAAACTACTGACAACCAGCTATTCTTGAACGTTGTTGAACATTGATGTTTCAGATACGAAGGAAACTTCTTCTGACCGAATCATCCGCTGGAGAGGTCCCTGAAACGTCCCAGCAGCCTGCAGAGGTGTTATCAGTGTTCAAGAAAAAGGTAATGAATATTAATTTCAATTGCTTCTATACGTAAGAATATTCAATTGGTTGCGTCTGCAAAAGTTACTTACAATATAAGTACCGTAATTTCCGGCCTATAAGCCGCTACTTTTGTCACACGTTTTGCCCCCTGCGGCTATTACGACGATTCGGCCAATTTATGGATTTTTACCGGCTCGCAAGGAAATTCTGAGGCTCTTCAATTCTGACACGGAAAAAGAGGAGTTTAATGGTTTCAGTGCCTCTAAGAACGAGGACGATAGCGTCTGGTAGGCTAACTGTTAAACTAGCCTGTGTGAATGGCTGTGTGCTTGTGAAAGTTTCTGTTAAAGTTTCTCAATGTGATTTTAGGTCGATACGTTTGTACGCCTGTTAAAATGCTGGTTATGTGTTAAGAGCATTTGAAGCGTGAGCTGGTTAATATAGATGGCGTCATACCAATAATGAATGGATGAATTGTGAATGGCTGTGTGTTTAGGAGGCGAGCTGAGGGGAATTGATGAGAAGTTTGAAGGGAATCCCGTAGGCTACTGTTGAAACATTGCGTTTTTTTTTTAACACGAACTAATTAGCTACATTGTTAGAAGTTGAAAACATTGAAAACATTGTAACATTGACTGTCTGCGGCTTGTGAGGCGGTGCGGCCAATGCGTGTACTGTTATTTATTTTTTTTAAAAAACGGTGGGTGCGGCTTTTACGCCAGTGCGTCTTTTAGGCCGGAAATTACGGTAGTTTAAAAGAAGAAGGAACAGTGTTAAGATCAGTGCAAGCCATTTTCAGTGTTTACTGCCAAGCACATTCTGGTTTTTGTGCCTACATGGGACCACATCAGACGATTGTTCAAGTGTCTTTTAGAAGAATAGTGGTTAGGTACGACCAAGCACACGATTGTCTGGTCCAGCAAAATTCTGGGGACGGCGATAGCTACATTATGTGTTGAAATCAGTGCAATCCATTTTCATGGCTGACTGCCAAGCACATTCTGGTTTTTGTGCCTACATGGGATCACATCAAACGATTGTTCAAATGTCTTTTAGAAGAATAGTGGTTAGGTACGACCAAGCACACGATTGTCTGGTCTGGTGTAAATATGGGGGCCGCGACAATTATGCATAATACAATTATGTCATTAACAATTAATGATATTCATTTTAGTTCTGACGGTGTTAATGTAGATAAACAACATGATGTACACATGAATTTTGATACGAAGGTGTGTTTATATGAAACACTGACTGTTGTTTACATGTACAGGTCAGATTTACTCGGAAATGTGACATTAGCAACACTTTAGCATGCAGCACCGCAGAATGTAAACTGAGCTGACTGCCCTGTAGCTACTCTGAAGACTTTTTGAGACTTTTTGATGACACATGAACATGTGATGTTTACACACAATCGGAATTTTAATTGTGTATGTCATAGGAATTGTTAATGTTGAATTGAAATAACAAACTACTGACAACCAGCTATTCTTGAACGTTGTTGAACATGTTTTTCAGACTAAAGAGCAGCAAATTGGGACCAAATTTGCTGCGGTGGAGGCCACTGTAACATCCCAGCAGCCTGCAGTGGAGACATCAGTGTTCAAGAACAAGGTAATGAATTTTCATTTCAATTGCTTCTATATGAAGGAATAATCAAATGGTTGCGTTTGGAGCAGTTATTTGTAATAAAAACCAATTGGAATTAAGAAGGAACAGTGTCAAGATGACTGCAATCCATTTTCAGTGTTTACTACCAAGCACATTCTGGTTTTTGTGCCTATATGGGACCACATCAAACGATTGTTCAAATGTCTTTTAGAAGAATGTTGGGTTCGTATGACCAAGCACACGATTGTCTGGTCCGGTGTAAATATGGGGACCGCGACAGCTACAATTTGTCATTAACAATTAATGATATTCATTTTAGTTCTGACGGTGGAAATGTAGATAAACAACATGATGTACACATGAATTTTGATACGAAGGTGTGTTTCATATGAACACTGACTGTTGTTTACATGTACAGGTCAGATTTACTTGGAAATGTGACATTAGCAACACTTTAGCATGCAGCACCGCAGAATGTAAACTGAGCTGACTGCCCTGTAGCTACTCTGAAGACTTTTTGAGACTTTTGATGACACATGAACATGTGATGTTTACACACAATCTGAATTTTAATTGTGTATGTCATAGGAATTGTTGATGTTGAATTGAAATAACAAACTACTGACAACCAGCTATTCTTGAACGTTGTTAAACATTGATGTTTCAGATACGAAGGAAACTACTTCTGACCGAATCATCAACTGGAGAGGTCCCTGAAACGTCCCAGCAGCCTGCAGAGGTGTTATCAGTGTTCAAGAAAAAGGTAATGAATATTAATTTCAATTGCTTCTATACGTAAGAATATTCAATTGGTTGCGTCTGCAAAAGTTACTTACAATATAAGTAGTTTAAAAGAAGAAGGAACAGTGTTAAGATCAGTGCAAGCCATTTTCAATGTTTACTGCCAAGCACATTCTGGTTTTTGTGCCTACATGGGACCACATCAGACGATTGTTCAAGTGTCTTTTAGAAGAATAGTGGTTAGGTACGACCAAGCACATGATTGTCTGGTCCAGTAAAATTCTGGGGACGGCGATAGCTACATTATGTGTTGAAATCAGTGCAATCCATTTTCATTGCTGACTGCCAAGCACATTCTGGTTTTTGTGCCTACATGGGATCACATCAAACGATTGTTCAAATGTCTTTTAGAAGAATAGTGGTTAGGTACGACCAAGCACACGATTGTCTGGTCTGGTGTAAATATGGGGACCGCGACAGCTACAATTTTGTCATTAACAATTAATGATATTCATTTTAGTTCTGACGGTGGAAATGTAGATAAACAACATGATGTACACATGAATTTTGATACGAAGGTGTGTTTATATGAAACACTGACTGTTGTTTACATGTACAGGTCAGATTTACTCGGAAATGTGACATTAGCAACACTTTAGCATGCAGCACCGCAGAATGTAAACTGAGCTGACTGCCCTGTAGCTACTCTGAAGCCTTTTATAGACTTTTGATGAGGCATGAACATGTGATGTTTACACACAATCTGAATTTTAATTGTGTATGTCATAGGATTTGTTGATGTTGAATTGAAATAACAAACTACTGACAACCAGCTATTCCTGAACGTTGTTGAACATGTTTTTCAGACTGAAGAGCAGGAAATTGGGACCAAATTTGCTGCGATGGAGGCCACTGTAACATCTCAGCAGCCTGCAGTGGAGACATCAGTGTTCATAAACAAGGTAATGAATTTTCATTTCAATTGCTTCTATATGAAAGAATAATCAAATGGTTGCATTTGGAGCAGTTATTTGTAATAACAACCAATTGGAATGAAGAAGGAACAGTGTCAAGATAACTGCAATCCATTTTCAGTGTTTACTACCAAGCACATTCTGGTTTTTGTGCCTATATGGGACCACATCAAACGATTGTTCAAATGTCTTTTAGAAGAATAGTGGTTAGGTATGACCAAGCACACGATTGTCTGGTAGAGTAATTTTCTGGGGACCGCGACAGCTACATTATGTGTTGAAATCAGTGAAATCCATTTTCAATGTTTACTGCCAAGCACATTCTGGTTTTTGTGCCTATATGGGACCACATCAAACGATTGTTCAAATGTCTTTTAGAAGAATGTTGGATAGGTATGACCAAGCACACGATTGTCTGGTCCGGTGTAAATATGGGGACCGCGACAGCTACAATTTGTCATTAACAATTAATGATATTCATTTTAGTTCTGACGGTTGAAACGTAGATAAACAACATGATGTACACATGAATTTTGATACGAAGGTGTGTTTATATGAAACACTGACTGTTGTTTACATGTACAGGTCAGATTTACTTGGAAATTTGACATTAGCAACACTTTAGCATGCAGCACCGCAGAATGTAAACTGAGCTGACTGCCCTGTAGCTACTCTAAAGACTTTTTGAGACTTTTGATGACACATGAACATGTGATGTTTACACACAATCTGAATTTTTATTCAGGCTGGATTACTGTTGTCATTAATTAAAGTATTTGAAATGATCCTAATTCCCTAATGTCTGTTGATATATCAGGGCCATTTTATGATTAATTTACGGTTATTTCTTACATACTGTTCCTTTAATGTTATTGACCATTGATTGTGGTATTGACCATTGTTTTTCAGATTGGAAAGAATCCTCTTGTGACCATGTCTGCAGCAATAGAGGCCCCTGAAACATCCCAGCGGCCTGCAGTGGTGTTGTCAGTGTTCAAGAAAAAGGTAATGAGTTTTCATTTCAGTTGCTCTTCTACAAAAGAATAATCAATTGGTTGGGTTGGTAACAGTTATTTATTATAAAACCAGTTGAAAAGAAGGAGTATGCTTAAGATCAGTGCAACCTATTTTGAATGTTACTCCGAAGCAGCATTATTTGTCAGTTTCATGGCTTTAATGGTTGGTGGTTGTGCGCTGTCCATTTGGTAATTTCTAGTTATTCCTTAAACATTGTCTTTTAGATTGGAGACGAACGTCTTGTGAATGAGTCTGCAGTAGCAGACAGCTCCGAAACATCTGAGCACTGTGATTTGCTTTCGCCACCATCCAAGAAAAGGGTAAATTTTCTGCAAAACCCATTTTGATTGTTTACTAACAGTCAGTTTGTTTTTTGCGCCTTCATGGAGACAGACCATAGTCATTACATATGACCAAGCACACCATTTTCTGGTTTGTTTGAAATTGTGGACCACAATTCTGTCATTTAAATTTTGTCAAATGCAGGGGCGCGCTAGGGGGTTGCTTGCAGTTGCTATAACAACTCAATTAACATACTCAGCAACCACTTAGCAACTCCCAAAAAATTGCTCCTTTTTTTTAAGATGATGTGCTTTGTTTTTGTTTTTATGTTTTGAGTTAAAAGTACGTTGTATATAGCCTACACCCCCCACTGCCCGTCTCCCAGGCATGGGAAAAAGTGCAGGCTCAGGATTTTTTTTCACCGTCACCCCTGTGTACTATTAAAAAAGTAACATGACCATGATTAGTAGGCCTATGTCCTGGAGTGTTAAAAGGCAGTGGGGGTTCATAGAAAGCATGTAGCAGGAATGGTTCAAATAAAAGGCCTTGATCAGTGTTCTACAACTAACAGTATAAATTAATGTATGATGAAAATTTCTTGGTGCACTACGCGTGCACTTCAACTTATTCAATAGTACCGGTAAGAATATGAAACTATCACCCCTGGTTTGCAGACAGAACATTGCAGCAAGTTGCTGGATTTAAAAAATTTTCACATGGTCTCATTGTGAATCTTTGGTTAACTAGCTTTAAGTGTTCCCTTAGCTTTTTGTCGTGAGTGAGTGCTGATGAGCATACCAAACTCTTGATTCCTTACTGGTTGGCAGTTAAGCTGATTCTATCCAGAGTGACATGAACTTGCAACTCCATATGTTCGTCTAACTCTGCAACAGCTGCTGTAGCCTACATTGCAAGTAGATTTCTGTCCAGTTCGTGTGTTTTATTTGAGTTGCTGGCTGAGGATCATCTGATCATCAGTGGTCTGTAGCTTATATGTGGATTTCTCACAAAAACTCCAAGGAAATGTTTATTTGTAGGCCTATGCCTTAGTAACATCTACATCTGCAGTAGCCTACTGTATAGGATTCAGAACATCAAGGAGGTTATGTTTTCCCCAGCGTTTCTGTTTTTATGCCTGTGAGCAATAGGCTGCCATAACTCAAAAGAAGTGCACGTATTTGGATTACATTTTCGGACAACGTTGGTTTTAGGCCAAGAACGGATGTTGCCTTGGTGGAGGTTAAAGTAATTATTTATTTATCTATCCTCTTTGACTGGCAACCCCTCACACTCATGCAGCAACTGTTAAGCAACTGCAACGAAAAAATCCTAGCACCGCCACTCGTCAAATGATTTACAGTCTAATTTGAACGTGGACTTTACATGAATTTACATGTACATTTTATATGAAGGTTTCACACATTTTACATGTGAATTTGGATGATTGACTTAATATCTATTACAATTCAAGTGAAAAGGGTACTTTTTAATCATTTTTACCACCTAAGTATTTCTGTTTTTTCTTTCTTTTACTTCTCAGAATGCATTTTTGTTTTATCACTTATTTGTCACTTTGCAATCAATTTTTTATTCTCTGGAGTTGTAATCCAATTGTGCAGTCCTCAGACCAAGATGAACATTATGTCCCTAAGCTAAGGAGTACTAAAAGCATACAGGTTATCAAGACACTATATATTATGTTTGGGTCATTTGACTTAAAAATTGAGTGGAAAAAGTTAACTAACTGCTATTTTTATCTCTTTTCCCCAAAGATTAATAGACAAACAGATTTTGATTCCCATGAGGTTTTTGACACAACATCAGAGGAGAGTGAGGAAGAATACGTTCCTTCTACGAGTGAGGATTCGTCTGATGAAGCAGACACAAGCGAAGTTCTTGAAATGTTCAATCAGAAGAAAACTGTCCCAAGGGGATGCTCGCCCCTACGAAAGGGGAACAGCACTGTTTTGAGACAGAGAAGGCAGCGTTCCAGAAGTGCATCTTGTTGCAAAACACATTTTTTTCGTGGACAGTCACTAGAACAAAATGAAATATCACATACAGAAGACCTTCATGGAAACTCGACACTGGTTTGTGCTGACAGTACTACTTCAGATAGAGCTGATGAGCTGTGTTGAACTGCGTAATTCTCATTTAGACTACCTTCTGTTAATTAGATGCTGTTAAAATAATGTCACATTTTGACAGGAACAACAAACTGACAAAATGATGTCATACAATTAAAGTGTTTTTTGTTTGCATTTGTATAGTGCAGGTTTGTGTATTTGCCATTGAATTGAACATACCATTTAATGTTACACACACTGTTGGTATGTATAGAAAAGTATGCACGGGTGATAAAATAAGATTAATAAGATACACACCACATGAGAGATTAATCCAGTGCAATGCAATTATGTTTTAATGTGATGTTTAGCAGGTCACAGCAGGTCACAAGTTCTACCTGTGGTTGCTGGTGTGGGAGCAGAGGCTTCTACATATCTTGACAGATGGGACTCTGGTCTGAGTGAGATGGCTCCGTAATAATGCTTTATGCTCTACCTAGGCAGTGTTTAATTAATGTGCTCAATGATGTCTAAATGGGACTAATTCATTGGCAGGTTTTCATGTTTTTTCACATTTCTTCTGAATCATTTACATTTGGCATACCATACTGAGATGCAGTATAATCCACATTTTTGTATGTCATCAGTGTAAATGAATGTCATGCAGCAATATTTTTCCACTGATTTCACTCCAGCAGTCATGATTGAGTAATTCTTTGAAGTTAAACTGGTATGCATACTAAGTGGTACTAAGAATGTCAGAAAAACCAGATGGGTGTGTGTGTTGTGGTACCGCAAAGCACTAAAACCTGACAAGTCCCCAGGAGTTAGGTTCTTGTCAGGTCAAAGACCTCTACTTTGTCTGATTGATAATTTGAAGTCACATATCTGTTCACATCCACTCAAGGCTGCTGCATGATTTTTTTCATTGCTGTATGTCCTTTGGAAAGGGTGGTTCCCACAATAGATGGCCTAGTCAGGTTGACCCACAAGTGCACAAAGACAAGTATGTGTGTGTGTGTATGTGTGTGCATATGTGTGCATTTGTGTGTATACTTGTATGTGATTTGTGTGTCTCTCTGTGTGAGTGTGAGTTTGTGCATTGAGGAGGGGTTGAGGTCGAGTTGCTGCATTGGGCTGAAGAGAGGTTTGGGGTTGTGGGCTCTCACTCTTAGACAGAGAGAAAGAGAGAGGGGGATGGAAAGACAGAGAGAAAAAGAGAAAGAGAGCGAGGGATAGAAAAGACAGAGAAAGATGGAAAGAGGGAGATGGAAAAGAAGGAGAGAAAGAGAAAGAGAGACAGTCTCCCTCCTCCCCCCGAGTCTCCCTCTGCCGCCACTGCCAGCTTCCAGCAGGATAATCCACAGCACAGCAGCCCCACTCCAGCCCTGCGCCTGTGTGCAGACAGATAGCACAGCATTAGACACAGAGAGAGGGAGGGAGGGAGACGGCAACTAGGAAAGAGAGAGAGAGAAAGATGGCGGGAACCAGAACAGAGTTGGAGAAGTAGAGAGACTAGGATGGAGGATTGAGGGAAAGAGGGAGGGAAGGATAGAGGGATACTGGGCAGAGAGAAAGAGGAGCGGGATTTTAGGAGGAGGGGAAAGTTTGGTAGAGAGACCCTTAGAGGGAGGAGGAATGAGAGTGAGAGAGAGAGAAGCATTAGAATGAGGGTATAAGGAAAGCGAGAACGAGGGAAAGAGATGAAGGACAGGGAGAGATGAAGCTAGAGCTCCCTCCAAACCCCACGATTTTGAGCCGAGCCAGAAACACTCACTCTTTCACTCATCTCCTCTCTTCTTCTCTCGCTCCAAAACCAGCAAGCCCTCTCTCTCTCTCTTTTTTTTTTCTTCTCTCCCCCCCCCATTCCCTCTCCTCCTGCTTTTTGAGAATTGGGGCCATGTGATTTAATACAGACTGACACCCCAATCAGACTCCGACTGCCGAGACTGGCTGTGTCTTTATGTCCCTCTCATCCGCCACACAATGACCTTTGAGCAGCCAATTAAAGTGGCCGTTGAGTCGGTCGCGGGTCTCGGTGAAGCCTGCGTGAATGGGACCGCCCGTCTGCCGCACTAATGGCCTGCCATGATATGGCCTAGTGTAAATTCACCAGACTTATTAAAGCCCATATTTCCTTTAATCCACTGTCATAGCATATGTGTGTGTGTGTGGGTGTGGGTGTGGGTGTGGGTGAGAGACAGACAGAAAGAAAGGGAGACTCCCTGGCGTGTTGTCTGGAAATGTCGGCAGGATTGTGTTTTGTGTAAGCAGGTGTGCGCTTCACCTTTAACCTGTAATTAAAGCCCTCCGTGGCGTTTTTGTAGGGTGCTCAACAGAGCGTGCTCGCTTCCGCAGC